>JAGDYQ010000092.1:1286195-1684172 GCA_021962125.1 Bulinus truncatus
GACCAGAATAGCCTGGCTCAAAGATATGTATAAACCCATTGCTGAGAAAGCACGGTTAATTAACTATACAAGTTGTATTATATATTTCAATTCTTTTTCATGTAAACAGTTACTATAAAGATTTAATTAACAGAACATTAACGATCCCAGTGTTTTCAGAATATTCCGCTGACAATCCTGAGACTCTTTTCATAATATCATTGTTTGTTTACCACTTTTCTAAAAACAAACTTACCTGTTATAATTATTTCATTTTGCTCTATTATGACTCTATATGAAATATTTATACCTGAAATAATATAAATTATCTCCTTTACCGCCAATATCTCAAACTATGTCAATTATCCTTTTAATTTTTTTATAACGTCACATAAGGGTTGAGTCTGAGTAGCGCCGTACACAATGTGGACTATACAAACTAACCTATTTATTATAAGGGTGTGGGGGGAGGGAGCCTCACAGAATTGCTATTTCTTCTGCGTCTTATGTCAACTTAGATATATGACTAATACCTGACTGCCTCTGAATTGATACAATAATATTTTTAGAGCATTTTTCTAAAAAAAAATGCTCTATTGTCCCAGTTTTGTCTGTCTGTCCTCATCACCCTAGATCTCAACAGCCATAAGTCCTAGACCCATGATGTTTATGATTACTTTGTAGGTCTTGGCCTGCCATGTGTGCATCAATATTCCATTTTGGTGATCTGACCTTCTGAGGGCCGAAAAAGGGGGCTTATTGGCTAACGTTTTTTACCACATAAGCTATATTAACAAAGGAGCGCCCCTTAGATCTCAGCAACCATAAGTCCTAGACCCATGATAAATATACCATTTTGTAGGTCTTGGCCTGCCATGTGTACATCAAAAGTCCATTTCGCGATATGACCTCTCAGGGCCGGGATTCAGGGTTTCTTAGGTACCCTATATGGCTTATATAATATATATAGATTATAAGCTAAACAAAGGGGCGTAATCATTATTTATTTTTGTAACAGTCATAAAACATGACTTACTTCTCTCTCTATTTATACACGAAAATGTTCTAAAACGTCCTGTTTTTACAGGCTTAATTTTTTGCTTGTTTTTAATTGAAGGGGCAGATGGAAGCTACACAATGATTCTATCTATTTCTGTGTTGTACTTTGATACATTATACTTCTACCTACACTATCATATCAATAGAGTGTTGCTTTCTGCTGTTATTGAAAACGAAATGCCTGTAAAGAAATTAAAGGTAAAAAGGACATATTACTTTTCAATCAAATTTATTTTGTAATGAAAATTGTACCAGGTATGGCAATTTTTTTTATTTAATCCTCGGTACGATATGTTGTACTATAACACACGTGTGTAAAAGTTAATAAACCACCTGCTACAACATGTGGTGTATTTCTTAACTGGCAGGCACACCTTTACGTCATTCTTTTTTTGAAGTACGTCATGTTAATGGAACCATAAAATGAAGAACTGTTAAGAAAGAGTCCTTTTATTATGAATGAATTAAGATTTATAAATGATAAGGTGTTGTGTGTGCACATTATGTATAGTTGGTTGTTATATTCATTGTCGGGGGTTCTTTTGTTAAGATTGTGCACTCATAATAAGGATGATTTCTTTTGGGATGAACTATATAACATATGAACTTTACTTAATGTATTATTAATTGTCCCCTATATTTTGATATTTTACATACAATCTGCTATATCCTTATGGGTTACTCTCAGGTACATAGTGCCAGTTTTTGTATGTGTACTGATTGTTAACGCGCTCAAATATTTATCACCATCGCAACCTCAACTGCGTGCCTACTAGCTGGTCCGGTACCGGGCCTTTGTTTACCTGTGAGTTAAAGAAATTCTCATTATTAGTTAAGGGATATAACCGGTGTTTAGCTATGATGAATTGCAATAATAAAAGGGCTACTTCCCTTGCATCTATGATACTACATATTTCAAATCAAGATCTATGCTATCACGTAACACGTGTTGGCTGGTAGGCCATGACAGTGTTTCACATGATAAAACTGCTTGTTTTAATCTTTTTTATTAGGGTTAAACTGGTGGAAAAGCCTGCAAGAAGTTGGACTGAACGAAATCCGACAGACGGGATAACAATATAACAAAAAATATACGAAATACTGCAGTAGGAAAGAACATGTGGTCTTTATTGCAATGAGCAGATTATGATATGAACAGAAATAACAAAAAGAAATGTACAAAATACTGCAATAGAAAAGAACATTTATCTTTTATTGCCATGAACACAATACATATCACACATCTTAAAGTACACTCACATGTTTAGTGTACGGACCATTAGCCTAAAGGAGAGAGAAGGGTTAGACGATTATGTATTTAAGGATGGGCAAATGTTAGGTGCACACTTACTCAATTAAAAATATTAAGATTAAAATTTATTCCGAAATTTTTTTTATCGAGTCTTGTTGAAAAGATTTCCATCTATAAGTTATATACAATTGTGATTAAACGCTGTCCAAGTTAATAATAAAAAGAAATATACACAGACGATCCATTTCAATATGACTTCATTCGACATCGCTCTAAAAAAATAATTCAAGATACTGAGGATAAAACTACTATTTTTAAATTCCATAATCCTGATTTATCAAGTGATCTGCAAAATTGAACAAGCTATGATACTATTGTTTAGTTTTTCTCTTCCAACATGCTAAGTGAATTTATTTGTACATGATTCATACATGCCATTAAATATCTATCTAGTGAGGAGAGCTTGTGATAACATTTAGGCCAACATGATGAATGTCACAGAGTGACTGGTGTGAGCAGTGGGTTGAATAATGGTATGGCATGTATGAGCAGGGAGAGCATCAATGTTCCCTCTAAGGTGTGGTATGAAGTGAGCAAGAAGATATTTGTCTCTGGAGCGACATTTTTGTTTGAGGCCAAAATTGGTGAGCAATTTAAGCGATGTCGTCCGTCGGAGTGGCGATCGTACGTGTAGTACGACGCTCTGAATACGTATGAGCGATCGCTCACGCGCTCAGCTTTGAGGGAACATTGGGGGGGAGAGCTCATGAGTGTGTAACTGGAGACTGAGTTGTACTGTCTGTGGGTGTGTGGGGGTAGCTGGCCAGTGAAAAACAGTGAGTTGTACGATGACCCTTGTACGGTGAGGTCGTGCTTGACTCAGTCATTAGAAGTAGACGCGGTCAGTTAGTTATTGGATTCAGGGTTTCTTAGCTAATATTGTGCTTGCACTAAATAAAAGAGCTATTGTGCATCTTCAAAAAGGATTTTGGTTAATTTCTTAATCTGGGTAAGTTTCTGTTGTGATATCTGTTCAGTATATAAAAGGCGACGGAAGGATAAAATTACATTGTGAAAATGAATTTGTCAATACAGTACCCTTCCCTCACCTACTATTTTGAAAATTATGAAGTAAATGAGCTCAAACAGTGCATTAAAAAGATTGACCTAAAAAAATCACTAATTGGCAAATAAACATTAAAATATAAATAACTTATAAAAATATAAACATAAAAATATAGACATAAAATATAGCCTACAACTTAATAACAATGTTTTCAATAAAGACTTTCTCATATTTTAGGTTTTTTTGGTTGTTTTTCGTTTCCAATATTTCAAATTTTACATTTCAAGTTAAGACAACATATATTTTCATCAATGTCGGTAAGTGGGAGGAGTTGAAACTGGAGCATTCTGATATTTGTAATTATTGTTATAAGGTGGGTGAAAGATGTTTTCATTATAACCTTTTTGAAAATAAAATAACTTAAACAATTGGTCAATTAAGTTTTCGCCATTTATTTTTTTCAAATGACAATGAATGGCGAGTTTCAAAATTACAAATGTACACCCCCCCCCCCTTCCCCGGTCGTTTTATTACAGAAATCTCATTGATCTTTATTGTTTAACTCTTATATTCAATAAATAAATAAAAAAGAAAAAAAAACAATATCCAGGAAATGGAAATTTTTTTTTTTGTCTTGATTGAAATCGTTTTTATACGACCTCAAAATGCACTGTACCACATATAAGTGTTCCATAATGATTAATATCAACATTTAGATGACGAAGTGTTTTGATTTCTACAAGGACATCAATATTGATCGATCCATGTAAACTGACCTAATGACTCAATCATTTGTCAACAACTGACAAGATGTTTCATTTACAACCATCAAAGAATGGCTGACATTGTATCAGTCATCTAGTCTAATGTAATCAATACTATAGGCTGACATTGTATCTGTCATCAGTCAGTCCATTCATCTAGTCTGAGTGTAATCAATACATAGACAATCAGCCGTATAGAATCACGGGAGGAGGTGCTGGGACAGAATGTAATGATTCTCTTTGTGCTTTGTACTCACTGAGCGTCAAATTACATTGATTTGTTTTTTGGTTTTCCCACCGCAAAAAGGAATCAACTTGTCAATTTGTAGAGTTTTATTTTTTTGATGCTTTATAAATATTGTTAGATTATTATACTGAATAGTTACTTAACAAGTACATTCCGTCATTTAGTATTACAAGGTCTGTAAAATAAATAAATGAATTGTACTGATTATATTAAAATATAAGGGAACAATATGGAAGTATTTGAAAAAAATACTGGTAATTCAAAAATTATAAAGTAAGAATTGCTTAAACGGATTTAGAATTAACAAAATTATTTTATGAGAAATAAGGTGTAAACTTGTAGTAAAAACAATGTAATATCTTCACAACAACTGATATATGATAAATACTTTCCATTACTTTCAAAGTAATTAACAACACACACTTTTTATTAGCTCGTTGATAAAGCGAGAAATATTTTCAAAACATTACTGTAAAATAAATCTTCATAGTTGCCATAAATGATGGTTCTATTGATAACAAAGACTTAAATCTTTTCTTTATATCTCAACATCTACCATCACTCAGTACAAATGATTATTGAAATATTCTGCTATAAAAGTATTGGCTAAAAATGTCATAATAATGACTATAGGATACACAGCCAAACATCACATCTATTATAGGGACATCAAAGACAGACGTCTTAGTAATCACACGATTCTGCTTGTTTGAGTGTAAGATGAGATGACATCTTTTAGATCATATAAACTGCTTATGGGACTGTTGTTTTAGTGACCTACTTCCATCCCCACCATTGCCCATAGTGCTCAACCAGGGAGGCATCACGGGAGACATAGCTGGGACTTTAACCATGGCTTGAAAATCCGTTGGTCCTCACTAGAGATTGAACCAGTATTCCTCAGGTCGACAGTTCAGCGCTATACCAGTCGACCGTCCATCTTTACCACACGACGTTCTCTTTTTTACCACTCGACCATCCGTCTTCACCACTCGACCATCCATCTTTTCCACACGACAATCTGTTTTTACCACACGAAGAACAAAACTTAGAATGTTACATTTAGAGATACAATTTAAAAGCATAATGAGAATAATTCAATTTATGTATTATTTTATTTTTTTAAATTTCAGTACAAATAGGCCCACAGTTTTCACTGAAAGATATCAGTAACAAAATGAACAATTCAACTATTTTAACTGAAGTTGACACACAATATATCCAAGCAACAGACATAAGTAAAGATGTTTACGACTTAATGAATTTAATAATAAATTTTCTTTCTGAATTTGTTTCGTTGTTTGGTATAGCCGGCAGCATACTGAATATAATAGTCTTATCACAGCATGGAATGAAAGACCCAACAAATTTGGTTTTATTGGCTCTGTCCGTATGTGATCTTATATTTTGTCTAACAGAGGTTATGTTTACACTGGTTAGTATTATGATTCCATTGAATTTGTACATACAGCGTTATGTTTACTGTTATTACTTCGCTTATTTTGACAATTGGAATTATATATCAGCTTATATGAGTATTTATCTTGTAAGTCTAGTTTCTGTGGAGCGAATGGTAGCAGTCTGTTTCCCTTTTCAAGTGTCTAGAATTTTTACTACTAGACGGATAAAGTTTATTATTGTTTTGATTGCAGTTATTACCTGTTTATTTAAAGTACCAACGTTTATAGCGGCAGAATGCGTTTATGTTAAAAGTAATAACACAACTATGTTAACCATCCAACTATTAAACAATTTAATAGACAGAGCCATTTATGATTTAGTTATAATAACAGTGTTTGTAATCTGTTTACCTATTATTGTCATCTCAATATGCACTATAATGATCATTAAAAAACTGTATCTTACATCTAATAAAATGACTGCACTATCCACATCAACTCATGGGATATTGAAAAGAAAGCAAGACACGCAGTCAGTCAAGTCTGTATTGATACTTTGTGTCTCAATAGTATCTTTAGTGTTAATACCAATTGCGATTTTTAATATTGTGTTACAACTTGGCCTACATAAGTCTGCACGATTAAGTAATATATTCTATTGGTTGGTCAACCTTTTATTTCAATGTAATTCTTCTTTTAATTTTATAATTTACATAAGATCTAGTCCTAAGTTTAAGAAGACATTCGAAAAACTATTTTACTGTACATTTAAAAAAAAATACCGAAAAGCGTGTTTATAAGAAAAAGAGCTGTGTGTGTCTCTGTATGCAGTCAATCGGTGAGATGACAGACTTAGTGTGTGTCTCTGTATGCAGTCACTCGGTGAGATGACAGACTTAGTGTGTGTCTCTGTATGCAGTCACTCGGTGAGATGACAGACTTAGTGTGTGTCTCTGTATGCAGTCACTCGGTGAGATGACAGACTTAGTGTGTGTCTCTGTATGCAGTCACTCGGTGAGATGACAGACTTAGTGTGTGTCTCTGTATGCAGTCACTCGGTGAGATGACAGACTTAGTGTGTGTCTCTGTATGCAGTCACTCGGTGAGATGACAGACTTAGTGTGTGTCTCTGTATGCAGTCACTCGGTGAGATGACAGACTTAGTGTGTGTCTCTGTATGCAGTCACTCGGTGAGATGACAGACTTAGAATTTCATGCTCTTTGACCCCCCCCCCACCCCACCTCACAAAAAGATTAATGTTTTAAAACACATTTTTGTACCCCAAAATGGTGCAACCAAACCTATGGCACATTTTATATGTCCAGTTTATCTCCCTTGTTTCTAGCTTTGGAGTAGAATGAATATTTCAGTAGGCTGTTGGATATAAAACTATGTAATCACACTAAAAGAATAATGTATACTGTAATGAATATTTCAGTAGGCTGTTGGATATAAAACTATGTAACCACAATAAAAGAATACTGTATACTGTAATGAGTATTTCAGTAGGCTGTTGGATATAAAACTATGTAACCACAATAAAAGAATACTGTATACTGTAATGAGTATTTCAGTAGGCTGTTGGATATAAAACTATGTAGCCACACTAAAAGAATACTGTATACTGTAATGAATATTTCAGTAGGCTGTTGGATATAAAACTATTTAATCACACTAAGGGCATACTGTATATTATAATGAACAAAAAAAAATGTGCTGAAATTGATACGTGTTGGGTTTTAATCATATTACAAAGAATGAAGTCGCAGGTTATCACCAACAAGATAGCGTCATTGATTCTGCATATCCAGTCAAATATGTTATTAGAGTGTGGCCAGATTTCTGAGCATCGTCAAGTAGCCATTCATTTTTAGCAGTGTCAATAGTAGACAACCAAATGCCCCCCCCCCACCCCACCCCGTCTTTTTTGTAGTAAACTTTTAGGATTATGTTCCAGGGATTTCATTAAATGTGAAATTACGTCCCTCGTTACCCACTGATAAAGAAAGTAGATGTTTACTGTTTAAGTAGTTAGGTAGTTATATTAATTATTTATAGGTGACATAAGAATTGTTGTCATACTGTTTTGTATTTGCTAAATGTACAAGTTGTTAAATGCTGTAATGCTATAAAATATCTACAAACAAATAAACTATTGTTTTATTTCATTTTTTTTCATATTTGCTTTACATATTGTCAGAATGCATCATGTTCGTAATAATTTAATGTGTATAATTTACGATTGTACACAGAAGTCGATATCTAGTATTAATAGCATAGAATATTACAAACTTTTAAACATTTTCACTTTCTAAGGCTGGCTGAGATTTTTAGTTTATCTGTCAATCTTGTAACTCATGTTAAACTTTACTTTATATGCACGTTCAGCACAGAAGCATTGGGTCAGTTGCATGTGCAGCTTCTGATATTCGGGTTATCCAGCACTGCTAACGAGTGGCCGTTAATCTATGCATGATTGACAAGTATATACTTATACCCAGTGATTGACAAGTACATACTAATACCCAGTGATTGACAGAACATAATTATACCCAGTGATTGACAAGAACATAATTATACCCAGTGATTGACAAGAACATACTTATACCCAGTGATTGACAAGAACATACTAATACCCAGTGATTGACAGAACATAATTATACCCAGTGATTGACAAGAACATAATTATACCCAGTGATTGACAAGAACATAATTATACCCAGTGATTGACAAGGACATACTTATACCCAGTGATTGACAGGTTCATACTTATACCCAGTGATTGACAAGAACATACGTATACCCAGTGATTGACAAGAACATACTTATACCCAGTGATTGACAAGAACATACTAATACCCAGTGATTGACAAGAACATACTAATACCCAGTGATTGACAGAACATAATTATACCCAGTGATTGACAAGAACATAATTATACCCAGTGATTGACAAGAACATACTTATACCCAGTGATTGACAGGTTCATACTTATACCCAGTGATTGACAAGAACATACTTATACCCAGTGATTGACAAGAACATACTTATACCCAGTGATTGACAAGAACATACTAATACCCAGTGATTGACAAGAACATACTTATACCCAGTGATTGACAAGAACATACTAATACCCAGTGATTGACAAGTACAAACTAATACCCAGTGATTGACAAGAACATACTACTCCCCAGTGATTGACAAGAACATACTACTCCCCAGTGATTGACAAGAACATACTAATACCCAGTGATTGACAAGAACATACTAATACTCAGTGATTGACAAGAACATAATAATACCCAGTGATTGACAGAACATACTAATACTCAGTGATTGACAAGAACATACTTATACCCAGTGATTGACAAGTACATACTAATACCCAGTGATTGACAATAACATACTAATACTCAGTGATTGACAAGTACATACTAATACTCAGTGATTTACAAGAACATACTTATACCCATTGATTGACAAGTACATACTAATACCCAGTGATTGACAATAACATACTAATACTCAGTGATTGACAAGTACATACTTATACCCAGTGATTGACAAGAACATATTTATACCCAGTGATTGATATGAACATATTGGGAAGAATACAGAGAGCCTTGTTTTGTATTAGTGAGTGAATGACTTAACTGATATCTGACCATTTACAACATTGACCATATCAGTACATCAAAGCTGCAAAATAAGTGTACTTGATGTATGGAGCATCTTGTTCAATAATATATATTAATTTAGTAAACTTCAATCACTGTAAATATATTTAGTTTACTTCAATCACTGTAAATATACTTAGTTTACTTCAATCACTGTAAATATACTTAGTTTACTTCAATCACTGTAAATATACTTAGTTTACTTCAATCACTGTAAATATACTTAGTTTACTTCAATCACTGTAAATATACTTAGTTTACTTCAATCACTATAAATATACTTAGTTTACTTCAATCACTGTAAATATACTTAGTTTACTTCAATCACTGTAAATATACTTAGTTTACTTCAATCACTGTAAATATACTTAGTTTACTTCAATCACTGTAAATATACTTAGTTTACTTCAATCACTATAAATATACTTAGTTTACTTCAATCACTGTAAATATACTTAGTTTACTTCAATCACTGTAAATATACTTAGTTTACTTCAATCACTGTAAATATATTTAGTTTACTTTAATCACTGTAAAAATACTTAGTTTACTTCAATCACTGTAAATATATTTAGTTTACTTTAATCACTGTAAATATGCTTAGTTTACTTTAATCGCTGTAAATATATTTAGTTTACTTTAATCACTGTAAAAATACTTAGTTTACTTCAATCACTGTAAATATATTTAGTTTGCTTTAATCACTGTAAATATACTTAGTTTACTTTAATCAAAGTAAATTCATTCAATTAATTCAACTGAGGGGAATGTGTTTCATTATTTTTTTGCAGCAAAGGTATATAAAAATTAAAAAGCGAAAGTATCGTTATTTTTTACTGGGATCTCCCAAAAAAAATTTTCAACTTATTTTTCGATTACATTATCGATTCCTGACCATGGTGGTACTACCTTTAATATCGTCTGCTAATGTATTAATGAAATGTAACGAGTCACCTAAGTATATTTATGTGTTCTGACTTCATTAAATTATTTAGTTGAGTATGACATTATTACATAATTATAAATTATCATTCAAATTATGAAATGAAATGACTTCATTGCGCAGCATGAATCCTATCATTAAAAGATCGCTTCATAACAAGAAACTATTATTTTAGAGATATGTCTTGCTGTAAGCTAACGACAAACTTTTGGCTTCAGGATCTCAGTATTACCAATTGTGTGCATTTACCTTATGGCATCTGGGGATTAGCTTTACCAATTGTATGCATGTACCTTATGGCGTCTGGGGACCAGCATTACCAATTGTATGCATTTACCTTATGGCGTCTGGGGACCAGCATTACCATTTGTATGCATTTACCTTATGGCGTCTGGGGACCAGCGTTACCAATTGTATGCATTTACCTTATGGCGTCTGGGGACCAGCATTACCAATTGTATGCATGTATACGACTTCATTTATTTCATAGTGGTATCCTTTTGACGTCATCATCTGTTATAATAGTGAAGTGTATTATGTCACCTTGGGCATTGAGGTGAACACACATTATAACATCCTCTATTTTAATGTGGATTTTATGTCGTCTGGTGATCAGCAACATGCATGTATAAATTTTGTATTTCGTCACGCAACATCATTAGTAGCACAGTGTTATTCGTATGACGCCACCTGGTATATTGGTGACGTTTGTTGTCACTACATAGATTGTGGTCATCAAACTTTATTACATCCTCTACTTTAGTTTGGAGTTCATACATCTGTTGACTTATTCATTACAATCTAGAATTATATTAATACACTGAATGAAATCAGTTAGTTTTTTTAAAACCTTTTTTGGTTGTACATCTAGTTTTAAGTTTCTTCTTAATATCACAAAATACACACATTTTTTTACTTCATTTTTTTTTAAATTTATTTAAGAAAGAGTCATTAAGAGAATTATTTTTTTGTACACAAGACGAGAATGACAGTTCACAGTTTAAATGATTAAATTAATTAAAAAAAATAGTGATGTAATTAAATATGTTTAAAACTGAGTGTTTTCTAAGCTTTGTGTTAGTGTTTTATTTGATTTATATTTTGGCAAACAAAACTAACAAATATGGACACATCATTGGAGTCATTCTTATTATAAGACTTCTTTATCATTTTAACCATTGGCTTCTTAAACTTCCTATATTTCATATACACAAAACACATTAATATTTCTATTCACAAAATATCGTTGATTGATAAGTATGATGAATTATTTCTTTTGATCGATAAATAGAAATAAAACAAATATAAATGTATATATCTGAAATTATTTATAGTTTTTTAAAAATCAACTTGACAAAAGTTTTTTTAAACTTTGGGCTATTTATAACATAGATTAGAAAATTGAATGAAGAGTTTATTTGAAGTAACACATTCCCAAACCAGAACGTTATCAAATCAAAGTGAGAGCCGTATGATATTTTTAACAATATAGAAAACGTTTGCTGAATTAAAAAAGGGATTAACACGCAAACCATTACAAACACACAGATAATTAAAACTGTTTTAACAGAGCTCATTTCTTTTTGTCTTTTTTCTTTGTTTTTGTTTGATGTTAAACTCAAACTTGTTTTAGAAGAAGAGGAAATCTTTACAATAGTCATAACAGTGCAAATAGAAATAACCACAATAGGTAAAAATAAATAAAATATTAACAATGCACTTGTAAAATATCTTTCAAGAATGTCATAATTATCAAAAACATAGTCTACCATTTTTAACGTTGCTATTGTCTGATTCTCAAACTGCATAAGGACAACATCATACTTATGAAATACTGGAGCCTGTATAGCTAAGTTAACGACCACTACACAAAATATAATCAATTTTATACGATACATTGTTAAAAATTGGGATACAGAAAAAGGGATACATACAGCTATCATTCTTTCAAAGGATACAAGAGTAACTAAATGTACGCTAACGGAAAGTGAACATGTATTGATTGGTTCAATATAAGAGTAAAAAAATGACGTTGCATATCCATTTACTAGTCAATCAAATATATATATGTGGTGCTTATAAGAATAAACCAAACTTGTGTCACAGAATAAATTAGATCACAAACAGATATACCCAAAAGGACTATGCTGGTTGTGTCGGTCATACCATGTTGAGATAAAATGATAATGTTTAATATACTTCCAGTAATGCCACACAAACACAGACTATTGCCCAGACAAATATTGATGACAATGACAGCTGTTTTTAAAATATCATCAAAATCTGTCTGAATCTGAGAAAAAACTATTTTGATTCCCATCCAGACTTACATCTAAATCACTTGAGTTATTCATTGTATAGAATAAAATGAGAGCTGAGACTTGTTATCTGTAAAACAAGTTATATAAAGTTAAAATTTGTAAATTGCCATTCGAGAATGTTACTTGACAAAACAAGTATTTTGATTATATTATTATAGTAATATGTAAATATATTGTTTGTATATGTATCATAAAGTATCATAAAATGTATGTATCATATGTATCATATTACATGTATCATAAAATAAAAGAAAAAAATCAGAGAACTTGGCTAGAACACACACATTGACACCATAGCTGGTCAAGATAAGCCCGTTTCTTTTTACATCGATAATTCAATCTACTACTTCTATATTTTCTCTAGAACTGACCTTTCTACCAAACACCAGAACTACACCCCTGTCCTAAAAAAACTAGCTTTAATAAAATTAAGAATACACATTTAACACTAAAAACATTTATAACATTATGTTGCTCTTCAACTTTGTAGTAAGTACAATGTTTATTTCACAAAAAAAAATGCAATATTCATGTGTAGTCCAGGCTTATGAAAATGAATTGTAAAAATAGATTGCTAAATGAGCGCACTGTCGACATATATCTTCAAATTGAATACAATTTTTTTTTTGTAAATGCTGAATATTTCCACCCACAACCAGGGCCTTTGTTAAATTATTTATTGACTTATAGGCAAAACTGACGTTCGGGATTACAGCTACCTCACACTTTACTCTAGATTATAAGTTGATGTATGTATAGAATAATAGATAGATACATAGATATAAGTGGATGGCTTTTTTTTTCAATAAAAAATATAAAAAAAATAATGTGGTTCCCCCTTTACCTCCATTTCCACTTTTTCATATTTTTTTTTGTTCTTTTTCAAACCAAATCCCGGTTCGAGTGAGTCAATCTATTAATCTTTTCTCAAAAAAACAAATGTCGTATGATTTAATACATGGATTCTTTTTAAATCAAAACACAATTTTTATTATTGATCAAATGCAAGAGATTTGTTTAATGCTCTGCTTTTTATTTGTTTTTTAAAAACATTTTGGTATTACCTTTTTATGTGACTGGACTGTAGGAAAAATCTTTAGTCAATTCCTGGATCTATTAAAATGTTTGAAGTAAACTGTTACGTTCGGAAGATATTTACGTAGAACGTTTTTTAAATAACAACAGAACTCTCATTAATGGAGAAAATGTGATCACATGTATGCTTCAAATAACCTTTTCAACTTTTTCTTATTCATCTACTAACACTGTATATCACAATGGAGCTACATATATATATATATATATATATATATATATATATATATATTGATGTTTTCATCTAATTAAATAGTGTATCGCATCATTCTGTTTTGATAAATTAAAATGATAAAATTGAAAATTTGATGTAAAAAATACACAACAAGATATTCAACAATTCGGTAATATATTTATTCTTCAGCCTGATGTACATTGATGGACGATTGTGAAATACAAAACACTTTAAAAATATTAGAGATTCAGATAAAAATAAACATACAATAAAATAAATTACAAAACAAGACTTACAAATATATTTTCATTGTACGGTAATCTACAATTAGAGGGAACTATTCTGTTGATTTTCATTGTTGTTGTTCAAAATATTATTTGTACAATAATGAAAAATACCTCGCTTCATATTTATTCTTTGTAAAATTGTGTGGTACCCATACCCTTACTTTGAAATTGAATATAAGATTATTAGACTTATCAATATATATATATATATATATATATATATATATATATATATATATATATTATGTTTAATCTGCATACCATTGTTTATTTAGTAAAGTTCCCTTCTTAGCCCTAACGGGCCATCGGGGCAGATGCAGTGTAGAATTCAACTGTTTCTATAACCTCGGCATATGGAGGGATTGTGTGGTTAGCCCAACGCCCAGCCGCCTTTACTTCCCCAACTTAAGTCAGGTACCCATTTAAAGCTGGGTGGACTTGTGGGACGACTTTGCACCTAATTCCACCTGGAAAAATTCCATGGGCCTCACCGAGGATCGAACCCAGGACACTCAGGTTGACAGTCGAGTATCTACACCACTCGGCCATCCGTCCCACATTGTTTATTTACTTAAGGCTTAATGTTTTTTTGTTTTAGTATTTTAACTGACTATTCCATTTGTAAAAGTAAGTATATCGTAGAATAACAATCATTAAATTATTAGCGAACGTTAGGCCCAAGAGTTACGGGCAATAGAAGTTTATTACCAGTGACAGACAAAAAGTGAACTAAAAACACCAGGAAAGCGGCTCACTCTCTCAAAACAATGTCTCCGGACATATGGTTCAAATCTGAGTTATTCAAGGGAAACAATGTCTCCGGACATATGGTTCAAATCAGAGTTATTCAAGGGAAACAATGTCTCCGGACATATGGTTCAAATCAGAGTTATTCAAGGGAAACAATGTCTCCGGACATATGGTTCAAATCAGAGTTATTCAAGGGAAACAATGTCTCCGGACATATGGTTCAAATCTGAGTTATTCAAGGGAAACAATGTCTCCGGACATATGGTTCAAATCAGAGTTATTCAAGGGCTACAAAGTGAGTGAAAAAGTTATTTCCTAAAGGTCCAAGAACATGAGCTGCTGTCAGGAAGTTGGTGAAAGACTTTGAAGTGCATGGTGAACCGAGGGCAAATAGAGCTCGCAGTGATGGACTTGATTCTGCATCAAAGCACTGGTAAGGCATTCTACGTAAGAGATGACATCAGTAGGATAGCAACTGGCAAACGTGACGTTGTTACACGGAAAAAAACAGAGGGCAAGAAAAATGTTCAAAAGAGACACATGTGTTTCAGCCTGAAATAAGCTCATAATCTGTTTCTTGAAGCACATCCTTATCTGAAAAGTTTTTTGATCTTAGACCAGATAATGTCCTGTTGAATTTTCAGACACCACAGTCAGTGGATGTATTACCAGAACTGCCTGTGTGCTGTGTCTGCTCTGCACAAATCCATACCCAAGTACTGTACCGACTTCTGCGGAAACAGTCTGGGTGATGCTAATAGTGAGAACTTCTGGTTTAGTTCTTGCAATAACAACAATGGGGGGTTTGACAGCAAATACAAGTTTGCTGATAAAATGAAATCTAAACACGTTTCCTGGGAGAAGTGGCAGTCAGTGCACAACAGATTGGTCAAGAAGTTAATCGGTGGAACAGTCGGTGATTTGATTGGGTATATCATAAGTATAGAGAAGCAGTTTTTCAAACACTGCTACATAAAGCGAAAGCAAGGAGCATCTTATGAAAAGGATAAAGAAGATGCCATTCTGTCATCATCCACGACTGCAGTGCTTCAGATGGATTAAGCAGAAGTTCCGTTACAGCCTGTGGATGAAGTTCTGCTAACCGGACAGACTGTTGCTGTTGTTCTTCCAGGAAAAAGTAACAACACAGTTCATATCTACATAGCTCAAGTGGTGTAGGTGGAGAAGGAAGAAGTGTGAGTGTGAAGTACATGCAGAAACCTGTACTGCTGGCATGGCGGCAGAGATGAGTAGTGGCAGTCATTAATAGACATACTCTGCTCTATGCCAACACCTGAGCTTGCCAGCAATAAAGGACACTTGGCATTTTCAGCAGAATCTCATGAGATTGCCAAGAACAAAGCATTGTTGTTACCTGACATTACAACTGTTCATTTCAAATTAATATTGAATAAGCTTTTCATAACGTCTGTGTATAAATGTAGTATCACAATGTAATTTTATCTTCCTTCGCCTTTTATATACTGAACATATATCACAAAAGAAATTACTTTAACAATATTAACAAAATTCTTTTGAAGATACAAATCAATCTTTAATTAGTACCATCGCAGTATCATTTATAACACACTGACTACAACAGCTAACTGGCCACGTCTACTCTAATAACTGGGCCTAAGAACGACCTCTCATACCAGGTGTACTTCATGACTCTCGCTCCAACTACTGGACATCAACTAACTGTACCCACAGTACAGCTACACACACACACCCACAGACAATACATCTCAGTCTCCAGTTACACACTCGTGCTCTCCCCTGCTCATACATACCATACCGTTATCCAAACTCACAGCTCACACAGTCACTCTGTGACATGTAGCTACTCACAGTATAACTGTATTATTTTTTGTCACTGTAATTTTCATTACGTATGGCTCTAAATAGTAATCGTTGGTAGTCTTCTATAAGTAGTGTCGGTAAAATGTAATTTATGCTGATTCTTGGATCGGTTTGATTGTGTTCTGTGAGTCGCCGTTTTTGTGTCCCGTGAGTCACGGTATTAAATCAATCACCATATTTATTAGAGTGGGCAGATTTCAAATTTTATATAACTATGATATACACTCACAAGGGTACTTCAAATTTATAACAATTTTAAATCTAAGTATACAATAGATTAGAGCGGAGATTATAACTAATTTGCGTACCCTCCAGTGCATGTTTATTTTTTGTCCCGTGAGTCAAGCCTATTTTTTTCAACCAAAAGTTGGAAAAGGTGACTAGTCAGCAAATGTTTTTTTATAAACTAAACCTGCTAGGATTCGTATGTATCATAAGCAATGCAAATATTCTAGCACTTAATTGAATATTTAAATTATGAGATTATCATATGTCCCGTAAGTCACGACGGAATGGCTGATATCTAAATAACTAAAAGGGAAAAGCAGTTATTTTATCATATATATCTCTCAACCTACCAATTTTAACAATTTCCGGATAAAGCTAGCATAAACCTTTTTCGAACTACCTAAATCAAAACATTTTGTTTGTATTTCGAATCTATTTGCTTATAAATAGTTTGATAAAAGTTTTTTTGAACTTTGGACTGCTTGTAACATAGATAATAAAATTAAAAGAAGAATTTATTTGAAATAATAAATTCACCAAGAGAAACAAAATAAATTCCAAATGACCAGGAAAGCTTACATCAGTATATAATGATATCATTTGTTGCAGAAACATCGGAATTAAAACAAGGAACATGACAAAAGTACATAAAATTAATGTAATTTTAGCTGAGCTCATTTCTCTCTGTCTTTTGACTTTCATTTTGGAGGATGACAAATTTTTGTCGGAACTGGAAATTTCTACTACTGTCATGGTGGTACAAATAAAAATGATTACAGCTGGCACGATTGTAAATGGATATAAATTAATTATCATCGAATATTTCCAAATAAAATCAAAGTTGTCAATGTAGTATTGTGAACGCACTGGTGTTATTACAGTCCTGTTATTTAATTCAATCAAACTAACATCCACCGTATGAAATTTTGGCGCAAGTAATAGCATGTCTGTTAGGGCTATCAAAATAATTATTAATTTAATACGATATGGTGTGATTAATCTGGTTACATGAAATGGAAAACATACAGCTATCATTCTTTCTACAGAGACTAAAGTAACATAGTGTACGCTAATAGTACCTGAAAGTGTATTAAATAATTCAGCAAAGATGAAGTAAATAGCAGCAATGAAACTAATAACAAAAGGGTCTATAAAGTTTTCGGCTGCAATAATGATGTACCAAATTTGTGTGATAGAAAAAACCAAATCACAAACAGAAATACCAAGCAAGACTAAATTTGTCGAGTCCTTCATACCATGTTGAGATAAAATAATAATATTTAAAACACTTCCACATATACCACAAAGACCAAAGATATTGCCTAGGGACAGAAAAAATAAAGTGAATTGGTTTTCCACAATTTCATCAAACAATACAACATCATGCTGAGGTGTGATATTGTTATAACTTGTGCCATTTGATGGACTCATCTTTGCTTGAAATGATTGAACTAAAAATAAAATTAACATTGATAAATATAGTCTCATAAAAAATAAACTTATGAGATAAAAAGTAATATTGGTTAAGAATTAGAAAATATTAACTATTTTTAGATAGAAATTATACTTTTTTTCAATGTCTAGAAATAGGCTATATAAAAAACAAATTGCCTTTGTCGTGTTTAATTTTCATAAGCGATTGGCTAATTCATTTGTATAGTTGTACTTAATTATGATTGAAATAAGTATGTCAATATGTCAAAGTCATTTGAAAATGTATATGTTGTATTAATTTATAAATTTTGGTTTTTATACTAAAAACCATACATTTGATTTTTCTGCCTGGCTGACTTTATATTGTTTTGAAAACATCTTGAAATATCTGTATACATTGTTTGGCTTTTTATTTAATAGTGATTTTAAACGGCTCCATCCGTATGCATCATGTAGAATATCCGAAAATTGTAAAGCTGTTCAACTGCAGTTTTTCTAAAAGTATATTAGAAATGTGCCAAGCGGTTCTACGGCTGTATACTAAAAAGAATATCCGAAAATGGGATCGGTTATATACGACAAGGAGTGGAGGACATTATCATTGTGCCGCTCGGGGCAGCTCTAAAGAATGCTGCCTCTCTTTTCGTCATCTAACCACTTTAAAAGATGAACAGCTTGAAATTCTAACGAAATAATTTTTTTAAAACATTAGAATACGAACAAACTTTGGATTCGAACGTATGGAATGGTTTTAATTCTGTTTTTTGTAGTCTTCAATTATCAATCTATGCTATATTTATACCATTTTCACTTTTAACATGCTATATTTATATCATTTTGAACGATTCTCTGTGTAGTGAAACATTTGTTAATATTTGTGCATTATTTTTCAAAGCCAGGTTTTAGATTTTTCTTTTTCTTAAAAAAAAATCTACAATAAGTACATTTAAGTTCAAATACTAGAAAGTCCTAAATGTACGTTCAAGTAGCGGCTTTAGTATGGAATGAAGCGGCTTTAGTGTAGGACATAGTGTGGAATGTAGCGGCTTTAGTGTAGGACATAGTGTGGAATGTAGCGGCTTTAGTGTAGGACACAGTGTGGAATGTAGCGGCTTTAGTGTATGACACAGTGTGGAATGTAACGGCCTTAGTGTATGACACAGTGTGGAATGTAGCGGCTTTAGTGTATGACACAGTGTGGAATGTAACGGCCTTAGTGTATGACACAGTGTGGAATGTAGCGGCTTTAGTGTAGGACACAGTGTGGAATGTAGCGGCTTTAGTGCAGGACATAGTGTGGAATGTAGCGATCTTAGTGTATGACGCAGTGTGGAATGTAGCGGCCTTAGTGTATGACGCAGTGTGGAATGTAGCGGCCTTAGTGTATGACACAGTGTGGAATGTAGCGGCCTTAGTGTATGACACAGTGTGGAATGTAGCGGCCTTAGTGTATGACACAGTGTGGAATGTAGCGGCCTTAGTGTATGACACAGTGTGGAATGTAGCGGCCTTAGTGTATGACACAGTGTGGAATGTAGCGGCCTTAGTGTATGACACAGTGTGGAATGTAGCGGCCTTAGTGTATGACACAGTGTGGAATGTAGCGGCCTTAGTGTATGACACAGTGTGGAATGTAACGGCCTTAGTGTATGACACAGTGTGGAATGTAACGGCCTTAGTGTATGACACAGTGTGGAATGTAACGGCCTTAGTGTATGACACAGTGTGGAATGTAGCGGCCTTAGTGTATGACACAGTGTGGAATGTAGCGGCCTTAGTGTATGACACAGTGTGGAATGTAGCGGCCTTAGTGTATGACACAGTGTGGAATGTAGCGGCCTTAGTGTATGACACAGTGTGAAATGTAGCGGCCTTAGTGTATGACACAGTGTGGAATGTAGCGGCCTTAGTGTATGACACAGTGTGGAATGTAGCGGCCTTAGTGTATGACACAGTGTGGAATGTAGCGGCCTTAGTGTATGACACAGTGTGGAATGTAGCGGCCTTAGTGTATGACACAGTGTGGAATGTAGCGGCCTTAGTGTATGACACAGTGTGGAATGTAGCGGCCTTAGTGTATGACAGTGGGGACTGTAGCGGCCTTAGTGTATGACACAGTGTGGAATGTAACGGCCTTAGTGTATGACACAGTGTGGAATGTAGCGGCCTTAGTGTATGACACAGTGTGGAATGTAACGGCCTTAGTGTATGACACAGTGTGGAATGTAGCGGCCTTAGTGTATGACACAGTGTGGAATGTAGCGGCCTTAGTGTATGACATAGTGGGATTGGAAAGCTGTTGTATTTAACTATTAGGGAGATGTTTTTTTTTTCCAAAATGTAGAGCCACTAGATTTATCTATGCAACATAAAAAGTCAAGAGTAAATTGACTAACAAGGGCCAGACGTTCTGAAATGGTTGCTTTAGTAGCATTACGAGGGTTTGGTAAGGAACGGAGATGTCTGGTAAGTGGAAAGACCACACAGATCTACAGATATCAAGATTGAAAAGGAGATGGATTGGCTATTTACTCAGGAAGCCACACGGGAGATATTAAATAAATAACATTTTAGGGATATCTTGTTGTGAATATTACCTTTAATATTAACCGTGAAAAAATACTGCACATCTTCATTATTTGTTGCTGACAATGTGTACTAGTGTACATCTTTATGTGTACATTTGTAACAATTACTTCCATCTGACATTTTTATGTGTGCTTTGATTGATAAAACATTTAATAACACAACGGAGAATACATCAACACGTATTAAATTATAAACAACTTACAAAAATGTTTTAGAACAACAACAAAAAAACAACTTCACTAACACATTTTAAAGTCTATTTTCATTAATTCTTTAAAGTCTATTTAGTTACAGAATTAAATTATATTGTTATTAGTACCTTTAATATACCGAATTCTTAAATATGTCTGAGCTATTTTTTAATACTTGTACAGGTTTCCTTTCTTCGTCTATTTAATGAAAATGTTTCTGAAAATATATTTACCTTAATATTAATTTAACTGTAGTCTTCATGTATTTTTTTAAAATCAGATAAATACATTAAAGGAAATTACGGGTAATTTACGAATATTTTTTTCTAACTGTTGTCAATAGTCAACTTTCTCAATGTGAAACAATCGTTTATTGTCTGCTAATGACTTAACTGTATAGTTGTGTGACTTCGATCAATCATTGTGTTTGTTTTCCAAATAGACAAAGAAGATAATGTGTTCAATTTCTACACCCTGTACCAGCTCTGAAACATCAATGATGACAAAGAAATATAATGATAACATTGTACAAAATTAATGAAAAATACCATTTTTTTTCTGAATAGATGTTTTTGTCAGAGCGGTAGACACTGAAAAAGATCATAGGTAAAGAGTATGTTTTTTTTCCCACTCAATTCTCATTGGTTTAAGATGAATATGTACTTAAATACATTGAGTTGCATTGTGAAACAGCATTTCGGCTTTTCTCTTATTTTGTAAAGTCTTACACTTTTCTGGATTTAAAACTCAGCATGAAAAGCAGCTTTTGAACAAACACACACTATTTTTTTTTTAAAGTTGCGTTTAGTTTATCAAAAAGAAACCGTCATATGTGTCCGAGATAAAACCTTTAATTACATTTGTATTAGCAAAAAATATAAGCAAATGCGTCCGATACTTTGCATGGTCTGTGTTAGAAATATGTAGGTTCAACAAGTATATAGTAACACTTTTATAACCGTTACAATAGGCTAATTGGGCTTTAGCTGTAGACCCTTATTAAAATTGGCATTCGTGTATAATAATAAAGGGATTTGTCGTAACTTTCAACGTTAATTTCATATGGAATTCAATGATTTTAAATACTTCTATAAATATACCGTTTTAAAAAAAAACACGTTTGTTATTTCTCTTTTTTTTTCTTTTTTTTCTTTACTCGGGGATGGTATGGAAAAGTGTAAATATTAAATGGATGATGTACAAACATTTAATGATGGGATAAATGTGGTTGAAAATTCAGCGACATGTGCCAAGAGCGGTACAAATGTCGTGTTATTCAGTCAATTCATCCACTACCCCCATCAATTAAAATTAAAAAGTCATAGCTTTAATCAAAAATATTCTTCAAACTTCATTTAAAAAACACCATAGTTACTATCGATGTTCCAAGTACAGACCATATTAGTACAATCACGAGTTAAAGGACTGAAGTTATTTTTGATAAAGTAATTGATTTAATTGGCAGCGAAATTCTTCATTGTTGTAATCGATGTTGTGGATATGTTGGGACATACTAAGTCTATGACTACTGGTGACTTCATAACACACATATGATATAATGTAGACACGAGCACATGTGTTTTTAATAAAATGAAAACATTTATTATTTACAATATTGAGAGTTTACATCATCTGGTAATATATTAGATGCAATAAGTCCATAACAGAATCTTCCGGGGATGAAAAACTTAACATCCATCTAACACTCTTAAAACTATTACACTTAAATGTTCTCTTATTTAATTGAAAGCCCACTTACATCAATTTTCATACATTTCATACATAGCAAAAGATCAAAATGGATGTTATTACAAATGCGAGAGGACGAATGATCGACTGAGGGTCACTGGCTCGATTTCCAGTGAGGACCAATGAATTTTTAAGGTCATAGTTCAAGTGTATTCTATATCTCCAATGGTTTCTGCATGACCATTGCACTATCGGGTATAAGAGATTAGGTCTCAGCCCACAGGTATCACTGAGAGAGTTCAAAGAGAGAGAAAGAGAGAGAGAGAGAGAGAGAGAGAAAGAGAGAGAGAGAGAGAGAGAGAGTGCGGATGCGATTTAATCTCAAAGATGTGTTTATAACTAATTACAATTTGCGACGGATTTCTACTGTGATGTTCTCTATAAATCATTTTTATTTTATTATAGACAGACTAAAAAGTCAAATCGGTACTGTTATTTGGTGCAGAAAAATGAAGAGTCATCAACTCATTAACCAATAGACTACAGACGTACCTAAATGGCTGCCTCAGAAATATTCTAAAAAATAAGGCAACTAGATAAATTCAGGTACGAATATCTCTGACAGCTGGCAAACCCAGATCCCATAGACGTACAAGTGTCCAGTAGAAAATGGAGATGGATCGGCCACTCGCTAAAGAGGACTCCAGAAGACATCACAAAAATGGCTGTGCATTTGAACCCCCGAGACCAAAGTGAGGTCGGCCGCCCAAAGACCACATGGAGAACCTACAAGACACTGCCGCTCTCAGCCACTCTGCTCCCGGTTGACCTCTCGTCAATGGAAAGTCGCACAATCCCGAGTGAAATACACCACAGTAAATACAATATAAATAATTAGTTTCTTGGACGTACAGCTACCATTTGATACACAGACTGGAACTGGTTCGCAGCCCATGGGCACATCTTTCACCCCTACAATTTCCGATCCTTTAGCGTGTGCGAATTGCCATGGAAGCACCACGGGGGATATAGCGGAGACACTAACCATCACTAGGAATATCTATTGGTCCTCACCGAAAAATCAAACCTAGGACTGTCAGGACACGAGTCTAGCGTTTTATCACACGATCATCCGTTCATCAAAGCAGCATGATAGAGGACTTTCAAAAATCTCGGGTGTTTGATCAAAATAAAGATGTACTTCCTGTTCTCACACATGGAGAAGTTTCCTGAAAACCTTGTGGCGATGAGCAGGGAGAAAGGTTTTATCAGGACATCCGCCAAATGGAGGAAAGGTACCAGGGGAGGTGGGACGCAGTCATGCTGGCGGACTACTGCTGGTCGCTGAAGAGAGGCAACTGAGCAGCATATCATACACGGGAATCGAAGAAACGCCGATTTATGCCTTGAACTCTGAACTTTTGTTTGACGTAACGCTCATTGCTATACTAATATTATGATAATTATGCTTTTTAAATTTGGTAAATGAATAAAAACTGAATGAATTTAAATTCGTTGACTTTTATTTCTTTTACAAAAAAAAAAACGATTTAAAAAAAAAATTCTGTAGGAAAAATTCCTGACCTGATTGAGCAAAACCAAGGTCATCTTCGTACTTAGAGCATCAAAATTTGCCTAATTCAACTGGAAAACCCAGGACTATTTTCAAAAACAAATATTTTTTTTGTTGCCCAGTGTAATCTATGACGTCCCGATGGCAGAATGGGATATCATTTTCCGATGGGTGCTGTATCGTGCCTTCGTGGTGCAAAAAATGGCATAATAAAGTAGTTGTTTTTTACTTTTCAGTGCATTTTTATAAAAAAAAAACACTTTTTTAATGCTTTGTTCTGATTTTAACATTAATAGAATTAAGGGCAAAACGTAACGGGTGAGATAATTTAGCACCCATAACTTAACCTAATTGTGTTTAGTTTGGTTTGGTTTGGTTGGTTGGTTGGTTTGTTTGGTTGGTTAATTGGTTTGGTTTAGTTGGTTAGCGTTGACGGTAAAACGTAATTTGTGACGTATAAAATGTAGGTCATTTCTGCACATTAGGAAGGTGACATACATCAGCACCTAATTAACCTAATCAATCGTATTTAAAATTCATTAGTTAAAATGATTTCCAGATTGTACAATTTATCTATAAATAAAAAAATAATAATTCTTCACTTGAAATTCCATGTTAAAAGAAGACAGTAAGACAAAATTTACAGACTATACATTTGCAGCAAAATGTTTTTGCTGGATGAGTGCACGATGGCATCGAGCAATTCTTTAGATGCCATTGGTAGATCACTAAGAGATATTGCTCAAACCGACTATTTACTAAGTTTTTTGTTATGCACTTGGCATTCCATGTTAATAGTTCCTATTAATTGTCTTATTAAACATTTTATTGAGATAAAACCTTTAGTAGTTGCGAATGCAAAAGGCAACTACTAGTTTATTAATAAATTATTAACTCAATAGTATTTTAGCACAAGTAAAGGTCTTCATTTATATGATGTAATGTTAATCTAAGTAATTGTCAATTGCCAGTCAGAAGAAATAGACAAAATATGTAGAAACTTCAATTTCAAGTTGACTGAAAGTGGATTTTTATTGATAAGAATTTTTTTCACATTTAAAATAAATTCTCCAAAATGCATAAGTTCAATCAAATTTTTGTGACTTAATTTGCATTTCATCTGAAAGTATAACATGTATTAAATTTTGCATATGTCATCTTGCCAACACAGTGTTTCGCAGTTATTTATCAAGATTTAGTTGTCTGTGTTCAACTATCTGTAAAAAAAAACTGAAATAATAGCCCGATCATTTATAATAGTGTAATGTCTGAATTTTAAAAAAAAATTTTAATGATTCAAACCAATGATAAAATATAAATATATTTGTTCAGTTAGCCAATATAGAAGCCCACATCGTTAAACCAAGAAATACGAAAATTAGAATGATTTTTAAAGCAAAAACCAAAGTTTCTTAAATATTAAATAAAATAAATAAAACTATAAGGCAATATAATTTTAAACTGAAAATTTTAAACTCATTAAAGCATTTGAAATAACGATCTACTTTTTGTTAATTAACTCAACATCAATACGCAAAATGAACAAATTAAACAATGCATTCAATTTATTGATTTATTAAATTAACTTTAATTTTAATTTTAATTATTTTTTTTAATCTGTCCTCTACCTAAAATAAATAAATAATAATAAAAATGTAATTAATTTACTAATTTTGATCAAAGGTTTAAAAAACAACAACAACAACAAACAAAATACTCTGGAGCATGCTTATCTTTGAATTGATTAATTAAAACAATGAAAAACCTCCGGAATTACATCTGTAAAAATAAATATTTGATTCTTCTTTGGGGCCCCATAACTTTTAGAATCCTTATTGGAAAAATTAAAAACACTTTGCCAAACGAGGGGGCCCATTTTTGTATAGTTTCTAAGAGTCACACTATCATGGGTCTTCTTGTTCAAGCCTGGGCCCTTTTTGAAATGGGGTATAGTTTTTTACTATATATCACTTGTAATTTATTCTCCTACTTTTATTCTTTTTGGGGCCCCATAACTTTTAGATTCCTTATTGGAAAAATTAAAAGGCACTTTGACAAAAGAGGGTCCATTGATTTATAGTTTTTTTTTGTTTTTTTTTTTAAGTTTAACGCTGTCCTGTTATTTTTCTAATGTAAGGCATCTTACATAAATGAACAGTAGTATTTTGATAATACTCTTTATAATAATTTAATAAATCAATAAATTGAATGCATTGTTTAATTTGTTCATTTCATTTTATGTTGAGTTAATTAACAAAAAGTAGATCGTTATTTCAAATGCTTTAATGAGTTTAAAATTTGCAGTTTAAAATTATATTTCCTTATAGTTTTATTTATTTTGTTTGATCATATTACTCCGTAAGTGTAAGTACGTATTTGTGTAAGAAAAATTAGAAGCTCTTATAAAGTCTATTACCATGTAACTAATTTATTCATAAATTATTTTCTGCTTTTTATTATATTTGGGATGCATAACCGGCGGCTCTGATGAGATAATGATATGAACAGGGAATATGAATCATATTATTAGTTATTAATATTACAGACATAATATTTTAAATGTCAATACCAATTGTAAACAGGTTCTTCAATGAAAAATAGTTTTGTAGTTGTTTTTTTTCAGGATGCCCATAAAAAGTGTTCCTTTCTCCTTCATACCCTGGTAGCTGAACTGTTGGACACCATTATCTTATTTGAAACGAGAAAATAGGGATCAAAAGCTATTCAACAATTTTCCCTCAAATTTATCATTAGTTCACTCATGTAAATTTTAATTATTTTTTTTAATCTGTCCTCTACCTATAATAAATAAATAATAAAAAAAAATGTAATTAATTTACTAATTTTGATCAAAGGTTTAAACAACAACAACAACAACAACAACAAACAAACAAAATAATCTGGAGCATGCTTATCTTTGCATTGATTAATTAAAACAATGAAAAACCTCCGGAATTACATCTGTAAAAGATCCTAGAAATGAATCATAATACAGAACTTCCTGAAATTACATTTTTACACCTCGATTGTTTATTAAACGTAATTTATTTTCAATATGTCCATCAATTCATCATTATTTATATTTTTTTTATATTTTATTTGCATAAAATGAATGTGTACTTGATTTAACCACTTTTGCAATGATTTTATCTGCATAATATTAATATATCACAAGTTTTCGTTTTAATTACACCATTTGATAATTAATTGAACTATTTATTTATTACCCAGTCTTTTCACCGGTTGTAATAAGTTGGAGGAATCGTCACGCGTGTCTTTTTACACCCTGACGTAATCTCTGCATATCGTGATCGTGATATATATAGCAACAAAGTATAAGATTTTATTTAAGAAACTTTGGTTTTTAATTTTAAAATCATTCTAATTTTCGTATTTCTTGGTTTAACGATGCGGGCTTCTATATTGGCTAACTGAACAAACATGCATCATTAAATCATTTTTATCATAAGGTTTATATGTCATTATAAACATGAGCTATTAACACTTATATTTCAACTACTCAAATAACATTTATATTTCTTCTCACAAAAATAATTGATTAATAAGTTTGATTAGTTATTTCTATTTCTTTTGATCGATGACTATAAATTTAGGGAGAAATAAAACAAAAAATAAATGTATATATCTATTAAGTTATTTATATTTTTTTTTAAATCAACTTGACAAATGTTTTTTTTAAACTTTGGGCTATTTATAACATAGACTAGAAAATTAAACGAAGAGTTTAATAGATATAACAGATTCACAGTCCAGAACAAAATCAGTTCCAAGTTAGAGCCCATTGATATTTTCAACAAAATAAAAAATGTTTGCTGAATTAATATTGGTATTAACACACAAACTATCATTAAAACACAGATAATTAAAACTGTTTTAACAGAGCTCATTTCTTTTTGTCTTTTTTCTTTGTTTTTGTTTGGTGTTAAACTCAAACTAGTTTTAGAAGAAGCGGAAATCTTGACTGTTATCATAACGGTGCAAGTAGAAATAACTATAATAGGTAAATAGGAATAAAAAATGATTGATGCACTTGTAAAATATATTCTAAGAATGTCAAAATAATCAAAAACATATTCGACCATTGTTATTGTTGCTGTTGTTCGATTCTCAAACTGCATAAAGACAACATCATACATATGAAATACTTGCGCCTTTAAAGCTAAATTAAAGACCACTATTAAAAATATAATTAATTTTATACGATACATTGTTAAGAAAATGGATACATAAAAAGGAAAACATACAGCTATCATTCTTTCAATAGATACAAGAGTAACTAAATGTATGCTTACCGAAACTGCGACTGTATTGATTGGTTCAATATAAGAGTTATAAAATGACGCTACATACCCATTTACAAATAAATCAAATATATATGTGGTGCTAATAAGAAGGAACCATACCTGTGTTACAGAATAAATTAGGTCACATACAGAAATAGTCAATAGGACCATACTGGTTGTGTCGTTCATTCCGTGATGTCACTGATGTGTTAAAATGATAATGTTTAATACACTTCCAATAATGCCACATAAACACAGACTATTACCCAAAAAAGTATTGATGACAATAAGAACTATTTTACAACATCGTCAACTTCTGTCTGCACCCGAGAAAAATAATTTTGATTCATATCCAGACTTACTTCTAAATCACTTGAGTTATTCATTGTATTGAATGAAAAAAGAGCAGAGCCTTGTTATCTGTAAAAAAAAAAATCATTTTTTTTATATATATAGTGAATTTTCGTAAATGGCAGTACAAAAAAAAAATACTTAAAAAATACGTTATTGCTATTTACATTGATTAAAATACATTTTTCAGGAGTAAAAACAGGAAAAAAAATAAAGAAATGATATAATATAACACAAAAGTGGGTACATCATGGCCTGCGGGCCATAGCCAGTTAGACTATCTGATTTGGCCCGTGCTTCTCTCCTCTTCCCCACCTTCTTCACTCTCTTCCATATCTATGTCGTTTACACGGGAAAAAAGAAATAATACACAGTATACTGCCGTATAGATTCTGACTCGTCAGTGATTTATGTTTCAAAGTAAAAGAGAAAAGAACAAAAATTGAGTTAGGTATCGTCTATTAATAACTTAAACAAATTTTAGCACTTTTAGAACATCCCACCTCTTATCAACAAATCAAATCTTTGATGACCACCCTAGTAAAATTACATCACCGAAAAATAAACTTGCCCCCCCCCCCCCAAAAAAAAAACATGAAATAACAAACTACAAACTTCGCCGCCTAACCGAAATAATTGAAATCTAGTTTAACTTGTATAACACAATCAACGAATCTCCCTCCCTAATTAACGAGCTTAAACTAAAACATGAACCTACTCTCAACACTAAAATTTTATATGTAACAGGATGCAGCTCTTCAATAAAACTTTGTTTGAAAAGTATTGACAATGCAGTTTTCAGTTTGCAATTATCCAGTCATCACACTATCCATATTAGTAAGCAGTATTTACTCGTAATACAATGTATGGTTTTAAAGAGTAATAAAGAGTTCAAGTAATAAGTAAAGTAAAAGATAAAAATACGTGTAAATGTTAGGCAGATAGTTATTATGTATCAACGGCCTATCCGGCCTGGGCCGTATCAGGAATGCTCATATGTTATTGCCCAACATTAGTCTGAATGTTGAAAATGTACTACATCTTTCCAATAAAAGTAATATAAACCATTTTATTTAGAAATTTATTATGGCTTAAAGGCAATAATAAAAGTAATTAAAGAAATATGTTGTGCAGGGTTGGCAAAATGAATAGTTTCGCTGGATCATTTCAGTCTTGCTGAGTCCACAATTAACGTTTGTGACATTTCATGTTTTAAAACATACTGTCCCTGAATTATATAAATATTTGGATGACATATATGATACATCATTCGTTTTACTGTTTATGGCATTTTAATAAGAACTTTTTAATAAGAACTTTTTTTTTAAATTGTATTTGATAAATATCTTGAATAGTTTTTAATAATTTAGAGCTTAGTAAACAACAGATTTTGTGCATAATCTAATTTAGAGCTTTTAATGGTAGTTTTCTTAATTCTATAAAATGCTATGCACATTTACAGATATAATACTAGTCAATCATCTTTTCCGCTTAAACGGATTTTCGATGATGACATTGACTCTACTAGAAGCACACATTTTGTAGGAAACCGTGAGATATGCAATTACTCACGGATTTGAGTAAAAATAAAACGATATATATTTACCTCCCACTAATTATTCTTGTAATCGACTGCAAATGGTGCATGCTTTTTTCCCCTAATATATACATTTTACTAATTTTTTCGTCAGTTGTATAATATTTCTCCGTGTTTCTTTTCTTTCATTTTTCAATACATTTATTTACCGCACGCAACTTTAAAAAAAAAAAAAGAAAGCTTTTAAGTTTCTTGAATCTGATTTGGATCCTGGCCTCAATGAAGGAAGCAAAAAAAAATTAAATAAAACATCATTAGAGGATATTTTGAAACAATTTGTCAAAACTGTGGAAAATATTTCCCTCATTTAAACAAAATAGTAACCGTCTATATTAGGTTATTATATAGTTGTTTGTACTCACCAAATAACTTTCCTATTATTAAGAACTTAAAGATGTGATCATTAACCCAAGCTTCATGTGTAGCGGTGGGATCAATATCTTCTCCCGGTCAACAAGAGGTTCGTTTATGATGTTTCTCGCCCCAGGTACTAACTGCTCTCGCGCCGGCCACTCTTTCTTTACATAGTGCTGGGCTTTGTCGTGACTGCCCCACATACATATAAAGCATGGATACTTCGTGAAAATGAAAATAAACGGTTGCGCTCCAAATGTACCAAATTTGTGTACTAGAGTAAATTAAGTCACAAACATAAATACCAAGCAAGGCTAAATTTGTCGAGTCCTTCATACCATGTTGAGATAAAATAATATAATATTTAAAACACTTCCAGAAATTCAACAAAGACCAAAACTATTTCCTAGGGACAGATAAAATAAAATTAATTGGTTTTCCACAATATTATCGAACAAAACAACATCTTGTTGAGGTGTGATATTGTTATAACTTGTGCCATTTGATGGACTCATCTTTGCTTGATATGATGTAACTAAAAGAATGAACATTTATAGCTATAGTTTTATTAAAGAGAAACTTATCAGATTAAAGTAATATTAATAATACGTTTATATGGATAAGAATTAGAAAATATTAACTATTTTTAGATAGAAATTAGACTACTAGAAAGATATAAAAAACAACTTCAATTTTTACCCTTATGGAGTTTAATTTTAATATGTGATCAACTGATTTATTTGCATAGCAGTACTTCATAGCGATATGAATAAATTGATATACCGAATTAATTTATACATTTCGGTTTTTATGGTAAAAACAATTTATGTCACTGTTCTCCATCTGGTTGACTTTATTGTTTTGAAAACATCTTGAAATGTCTGTATACATTGTATGACTTTTTATTTAATAGTGATTTTAAACGGGGCCATTAAGTAGAATATCCAAAATTTGTCAAGCTGTTCTACGTCTGTTAGTAAAAAGATATCCCAAATTGGGCTCGGTTATATAAGACAAGAAGTGGGGGAATTAACCATTGTGCCGCCAAATGCAACAGTAAAAAATGACTCCCCTCATTTCGTTATCCAACCGCTAGGTGAATAGCTTGAAGTTCTTATGAAATAAATATAAAAGCATTTGAATACGAAAAAACATTGGATTTGAAAGTATGATATGGTTTTAATTTTGTTTATGTAGTTTTTAATTCTCAATACATCAGATCATGATATATTTATACTATTTTGACTTATCGTGCTTTATTTATAATATTTTGACTTATCATGCTTTATTTATATTATTTTGACTTATGCTATATTGATATCATTTTGAACCATTATTTGTGTAATGAATGAAACATTTATTATTATTTGTGAAATATATTTCAAAGCCAGGTTTTAGAATTTGTTTTTTATTAGATAAAAACATTCAAATACTAGTTATTTCCAAATGTACCTTTACTTTCAAATACTAGATGTTTCTAAATGTAACTTTACGTTCAAATACTAGATGTTTCTAAATGTGACTTACGTTTAAATACTATTTGTTTCTCAATGTACCTTTACGTTCAAATACTAGTTATTTCCAAATGTACCTTTACGTTCAAATACTAGATGTCTCTATATGTACCTTTACGTTCAAATACTAGATGTCTCTATATGTACCTTTACGTTCAAATACGAGATGTCTCTATATGTACCTTTACGTTCAAATACTAGTTGTTTCTAAATGTTCACCCCAGTGGTGGGTTTAGTATATGACATAGTGGGGACTGGACTGACGTTGTTTTTAACCAATAGGGAGATGTTTTTCATAATATAGAGCAACTAGAGTTTTCTATTAAAACATACAATATCAATAAAAAAAATGGCTCGCAAGGTCTAGACATTCATTAACGGTTACATTAGTAGCATTCTGAGAATGCGTTAACTGGCTTGGGTAATGGACGGAGATGTCTGGCCAGTTACAAGACCACACAGATCTACAAATATCAAGATTGACATGGAGATGTCTGGCCAGTTACAAGACCACACAGATCTACAAATATCAAGATTGACATGGAGATGTCTGGCCAGTTACAAGACCACACAGATCTACAAATATCAAGATTGACATGGAGATGTCTGGCCAGTTACAAGACCACACAGATCTACAAATATCAAGATTGAAATGGAGATGTCTGGCAAGTGGCAAGACCACACAGATCTACAAATATCAAGATTGAAATGGAGATGTCTGGCCAGTTACAAGACCACACAGATCTACAAATATCAAGATTGAAATGAAGATGCTGGCAAGTGGCAAGACTACACAGATCTACAAATATCAAGATTGAAATGAAGATGTCTGGCAAGTGGCAAGACCACACAGATCTATAAATATCAAGATTGAAATGAAGATGTCTGGCAAGTGGCAAGACCACACAGATCTATAAATATCAAGATTGAAATGAAGATGTCTGGCAAGTGGCAATACCACACAAATCTTCAAATAAAAAGATTGACATGGAATTGTCTGGCAAGTGGCAAGACCAGACAGATCGACAAATATCAAGATTCTCATGGAGATGGATTTGCCAATTACTCAGGAAGCCACCGGAAGAAATTAAATAAAGAACTCTTCAGTGAATATCTTGTTTTGAATGTTACCTTCATTATTTACCTTTGGAAAAATACTGTGCATCTTAATTATTCGGTGCAGACCAATGTGTACTAATGTGCATGTTTATGTTTACATTTGTGACTATTACTTCGGTCTGATATTTGTGTGAGTACATTGAATGATAAAACATTAAATTGTACAATGGAAAGTAAAAAAAAAAACCTAAACAAAAAATGTTTTAGGGCTAAATAAAAACCCATCTACGACACAAGTCAAGTTTGTGTTCATTAATTCGTCGAAGTCTATATATTTACAGGAATAATCTATATTGTTAATTGTACCTTTTTTAATACGTAAATATGTCTAGGCAGTTTTTTTATACTTTAAAGCTCAAGTATAGGTTTTCGTTCTTTGATTACTGAACATGTTTCTGAAAATATATTAATCATAATATTAATCTAAATATTGTCTCCATAGTTTGTTATGTATATATATATATATATATATATATATATATATATATATATATTTATTGATTAATTGAATTCAAACATATTTACGAGAAATTTTTACGAATACGGGTTTTTTTTATCTTCAAACGGTTGTCAATAGTCGTCACCTGTCTCAATGTAAAACAATTGTTCACTGTCTGGTATGTGACTTCGATTTGTCATTAAGTTCTGTTTTCCGAATAGACCAAGGAGATAATTTATTTCTTCTCCCTGTACCAACTCCGAAAATTCAATGATGACAAAGAAATACAATAAAAGCATTGTACACAATTAATTAGCAAAACCATTTATGTAATTTAAACAGATATTTTTGTTAAAGCGGTTGACACTCAAAAGGATCGTAGGTAAAAAAAAATATTCTTTGTTTTCCCTCTCAATTATCATTGGTTTTACGATGAATATGTAGTTAAATTCATCGAGTTGAATTATAAAATGGCATTTCGGCTTATCTCTTATATTTTAAAGGCTTACACTTTGCTTGATTTAAATCTATTCATTAATAAAACAGCTTTTTTAACAAACACCTTTTTTTTTTATCTAAATCAACATTTAGCTTATCAAAAAGAAATTATAATATCTGTCAGAGAAAAACATTTTATTATCCTTGTATTAGAATAAAATATAAGCAATAGAGATTGCATCTAAGTCTGATATTGAACATGGGCCATCTGAGACATACGTATAATCAACATGTGAATTGTTATATAACTTTACAAAAGGCTTTAGCTTTTGGCCCTTGTCTAAATCGGCTCGTGTGTATAATACTAAATGGATTAACCAACATATTCAACGACAACTTCGTATGAGACTGTATGAGTTTGAATATATCTATGAGTGACATTAAAAAAACACCTTTTGCGTCTTTCCTTTATCTTTAATCCATGGAAGGTATGGAAACGTGTAAAGATGGGTCAGGTATGGTTGAAATTCATATGAGATATACAAAGAGCGTCTCAAATCTGTCAACACATCCATATACCTCAATGACGTTTTTGAAAACTTGACTGACACGCGTGTCGTTATGGTAACGTATTGTAAAGTGTTAGGCTAAACGCGTGTTTCTTTTACCTATGTCACTACACTTCAGTGTGTAAATTATTCTAATGAATAATACTTTTGTAGAAGATTGCGTTATTCAGTTAATTTATCCACTACTCCCGTAATTTCAAATTAAAATTTCATAACATTAAAATAAAAATATTCATAAAACTTCATTAAACAACAAACTAAATACTATAAATATTTCAAGTACAGACCATGTTAGTACAAGTACAGGCAATGCAAGTACCAGTACAGACCATGTTAATGCAAGTACAAACATTCGAAAAAATATCATATTGATGTCATACATGATTCAATTCGAAGCGAAATTCTTTATTGTTGTAATCGAAGCTGAGGCCATGTTTAGAAATACTAAGACTATAACTACTGGTGACTTCACAAAACACTAAAGGTATAATGTAGTCCACACGAGCAAATGTGTTTTCCAAATTTATTTTTACAGTATTGAGAGTTCACATAAACATTTAATAAAAAAGATGAGATTAGTCCATGACAGATTCATCCGGGGGTGATAAACTTAACATCTATCTAACACTCTTACACCTATTACACTTACACTTCTGTTATTCAATTGAAAGGCCGCACACATCAGCTTCCAAACATTGTATACATGATAAAAGATCACAATGGATGTTATTATAAAGAAACTGACAGAGAACGAATGGCAATGTGGTAAAACGCTCGACTGTCGACCTGAGGATCCCCTGGTTCGATATACGGTGAGGACCAAAGGATTTTTTTAAGGTCATGGTCAATGTGTATACTATATCTCCAATCGTGCCTTCATGGTCATTGTACTGTCGGCTATATTGGAGTTGAAAACCGCCCCTTTAGTGGTTTGAAAGATCTAAGAGATTTCATCTCATCCGAACAACGACTTCTCACACAAAGAAACTGCACATCGTGATAGAGAGCGGAAGTGATTTAATATGAAAGATGTGTTTATTACCAATTACAATTTCACAGACTAAAATTTGATATAGGGAAGATCTTTCAATGGTAGTAGATTTAGGTGAAGTCCAATTTGAGGATGAGATGAAATCTTTCAGATCCTATAAACCAGTCGTCCCCAACCTTTTTTTCGCCGGGTAATGGTCAACGTTGGATAATTTCACTGCGGCCCTCTGAACAATTGGGAGGGGTTGATTGTTTATATTTTAGATTGTTTGAATTTAATAATTTAATTGTATTTAAATATTTCTTTCAAAATAAATTACAATTACACTAAAAAAAGGAATATAAGTTGATTTAACATTTTAATTCACTTGAAGGCTAATTAATGAGAAGCATGAGCATCTGATACAGTTTTATCTGGGGGGGGGGGGTTAACTGGAGAAAATGACATTCAAAGTGGGTTGCTAATGCTATTCTGTTTGTTTTGTTTGTTTTGATCGCTGTCACTTTACAAAACCAAAGCTTCACACAAGATAGGTTGTCGGAGATGACACTGGAATCTAAGGGATGTAATGTCAAATCTCAGGGTATTCTGCCAATACTTAAAGCCATAACACCGGCAGAGTTGTTCTTTTTTTCACTGCCGTCATTTGCTATCTCCAGCTTTTTCTTACGCAGGCATTCTAGATTAGCCTGGTTGGTTGACTAATGAGTTGTGGATCCTTTCCAGACATGCACCTCTGTTGTTGGTTTGCAAAAATAGTGCACATAGCTAATCCGCATGAACATCCTCCTGATAAAGTTATCGTACCGAAACAAATATGTTTGCTTTGCTGACAATATCTGTTGATTTCTTAACCTGGAGTTTGACCTCCCTCAACCGGCGCCGCACGCCGAATTCTCCGACGAATGTTCATCCGCCGTAAATCGCCGAAAAATATGCGTTGCGCCACATTAGCCGCCGTATTTTGCCCGCCGTTAGATTAACCGTCACAATACTTAATCTTGCTGCACATGACCTTGTTGATCATATCAGCTCTGTCTTGAAAAGCTTTTCTGTTGATCACAAAAGGCTGTTCATAACTTACTTCCATGATGGTGCTGAGAATATGATGAAAACTTCAAAGCTTTTGAAGGTTGACTCTTATCAGTCTATACTTAACTTGCAAAGAGAGGTTCAAAATACTCTCAAGCGTATTGGTCGAGTTGATATGTGTCTCCATGAAGATGAAATTGAATTTTTAAGTGAACTCGTTACCTTTCTGAAACCATTTCAAGACCTAACTGATCTCTTCAGCTTTTCAATGCCCACCTTATCAACTATTCCACTAGTGAAAATGTACATAAGAAAGATCTGCACTGTATCAAATGCTGATGATGACAGGATACGAATGAACAAGCTGTCAGTTCTCAACCAGCTTGACCATCGATTTCCTGTAATTGATCACATCAAGCTGCATCAGCTGCTTGATCCAGGTTCTAAATTTTTGATTCCACGGTCAGAAGCAACCACACTCCTGGATAATCTCATACAGTCAGCAATGGCCCGTTTATTCATCTTGTCTAAAGCTGATGTATAGCATTAGCAGCTAGTCAGTGCAGGGCCGCTTTATCAACTAGTCACAGTAGCCTACCAAATTAAAGCTGTGGGCAGCGTATGACACTCATTTCGTAATTTATTAATCTTTCTAAATCTAGATTGTACTACGGAATAAATACAACTAATATTACTTGCATTGTCATAGGACTGCAATCTGCTATTGCCGATATGTATACCATGAAGTCTGAGAGTACTCACCAACAGATCGAAAAGGCATTTACCATCGTGTTGTTCAATTGGAATGAACTGAATAAAACGATCTGCAAACGTTGCACTTTTGAGCTCATGGCTTTGACACATCAACTCGTCAGCTGATCCATATGACGACGTCGAGTTGAATCGGTCATTGCGATTCCCAAAAAATCATTCAGCATTTTTAATTTCGTACAGTGTCTGCGTCATGCACTGTGGATCCCATTCACTCAATAAATTCGTCCACACTACCCTGGCGAGGAAGATGCTGAGTACATTTCCTGCCCCTGGTTTCGGGGTTTCATGTCTCTCAGTGTGTTCAGGCATCAAACTGGCTTAAAGGGGTCAATTCAACCATGGCTAACAGTGTTCATTTTGTTATAACAGTTGTTGTATCGACATGGCTGCCACCGCGAAAGCAAACCCTCTTTCAGCAAATCTTGATCACAGCAACTATTCTCTTCGAGAACCTTATGCCCAGTTTTTGCCACTTTTGCTTCTCCTTTTAGTTTTCGTCAATTCTAGATGCTCGTTTTACATCCTACATCCCAGCCAGAGCAGCAACGTGATCATCGGAAACTTCTATGTGATGCAATCATTGTAATGGCGTTTTTCCAGTCATCTAAACCATCGATAAACTGATATGTAAAACCGGTGTTGTAGTCAAACAGCTTGCACACATAACAAAACACTATACCTGTTGAAAGAAAATAGAGCGAGCAATTCTGCAATTATATGTTAACGTTCAAAGCAAAAATATTTTGCGATACATCGATCTGATCTTGTCTGCTATCTGCTACTGCCTTTCCCGCTAAAATCTGACTCCAAATTTTGTGAAGGAAGATGTTCAGCATAATAAATTATTAGATGTGCAGTTATCTCCCCAATCAGCTGGATCACTAGAATAACTGTAATCTTTGTCATGCAGCTCATGCTTCAAACCAGGATCTCCTACTGACCCTAATATACAGTCTGTAGGCAAATCAAACACAACAGCTTCAGCATGACCAATAACATAATTTGCAGATACCTTTTCCTTCGTAACACTTGTTTCGGTTGTTTCACATTTTTCAGCTCAGTCTACAAACATTATTTCTGGTATTGCGGGATTGTGGTGTATATTGTGGCCGAAGAAGTAAATGAAATGTCATTATAACAAGTTTTACCAGTAATGCCATAAATTGCAGCAATGAACCCCGAATTTTTATCAATGCTTTCTCTTTCTCCTCCATTTCTTCCGCTTCTCAAATCCACTCTCGTGTTTCCTCTTGTATCCATCCGGCATGGTTATTTAAAATTATTTTCGTTACTTTTTAAAATTTTGTAAGAAAATAGAAGCACACGATTAACGATAAACAACGAATGTGAATCTCATGAGGTAACGGCGGAATTACTACGTCATCACTGCATAGAGTTTGCTTAGATTAATTAACAATACGGAAAGTTTATTTAGATTTCAAATCGCAAAGAAGTACGGGTGTATTATTAAAATATATTAAAAATGAATTCGGTCAGAACTTATGGCTTTGAAAGTGCCTATGGACTTCGATTAACTTAGAACGGATCTGGAGTCTCATTGAAGATAACCAAGATAACTATCGGACCGGCCGTTTTTTGGCTGCCGATACATTGTTTTTTTTTTTTCTTTCACAAATATAGTAACTCTAAACTGTTTTTGGTTTACAGAGTTTACTTACAGACTTCCAGTTAACTGTTTACCTGAGTGAAGTGATTTACTGACATAATTAAATGTTTTTAATTTTTCAAAATTTAAAAAAAAATCTGCTACAAGTAAATTCAGTAAAAAATACAAAGAATAACGAAGTAAATTATTTTAATTTCATCACAAATTTCACAAGTTTGTGAAGTTACAATTAACAATTAATACATTTTTACTTTTTTAGTTTGACATTAATTATTTAAAACTTTATCTTACTTTTCTGTTTGTGTACAAGTGAAAAGGAAAATCAACAAATTGTCTGTTATAAGTTTGATTTTAAACAATAAACATGCAGAATTCTGAGATTATGGTTTGTGTTTCTGACTTCGGTCTACCGGTTGTCTTTTTAAATCTTTTGTTCTTCTAATCTTCTTCATCTGCAAGACACCCTTTCATTAATAGCAAAATATTGGTATCGGTATCGGTAAAAATGCTGGGGAAAAATATCGGTATCGGACTATTGGTAAAAAGGCATACCAGTCGCTCCCTAGTGGAAATCACAAACTATTTGACGGCGCCTGTTGTTCAGTTTTATGATGTCCTCGCTTTCTGGCGTAGCAGTGTTGCATCATCCTCGTATCCACAACTTACACAACTTACTCAACTCGCTCGTCTTCACCTATCATCTTCAGCATCATCTGTACCAGTGGAGTGCATGTTTTCGGTAGCTGATTTGATAATGAACAGCTGATAAACTACATCGCGTTTGTTTTATTCATGACAATTTTAAACTGATATTTTAAGTGCTTATCAAGGAATTGAGTGACAGAAACTGAATGAGTAGAATGTATTCATGTACTGTATTAGTAGGTCAGCATATTCAACTTTTTTTTTTCTGTGTTTCAAATAATAAAACTATTCCCCAAGTAGCCTATTGTAAAAGTGTTTTATTTCTGAAGTTTTATCAATTCATTATCGTCTAGGCTTCAGCCGAATTTTAGCCAAATATTTCGTAATCAGCCGAAAATCAGCCGCAAATGTCAATTTACCCAATTTAAGGAGAAATCATGCTAATCCGGATATCAGTCGAAAAATTAAGTCAGCCAGCCGAAACTTAAAAAAAAAAATCGACTGGCAGGTCCTCCTGAAGTGCGTAACAGTTTGATGAATTAATCCCCTAAACTAATTGAGTCTCAATGCACCTAGTCACAGTGCTAACCGACAAAGCCACATATGCCATCTAGAGGTTCACAGCAAGAGTCTTTAGTGGGGAGCAAGATCAATTCTTCCTCAATATTGAATGTACTTGTAGCCTTAGCATTACAGTAACACACCAGATTTTATTCTCTCATTCTTATTTATAGAAGTGGTGACCCTGAGAAATTTCTTTTGTCCATCGTATGTATTATTTTTTTTCTTTCAAAAAACTCAAGAAATTTTTTTTTAAATACTACATGGGATTGTCTTTTCTTCCATGGCGCTTGGCGATTAAATGGCGAAGGAGTTTTAAAGGTCTCACTGCTTCATCAAATAGCCGGTCGCCGTAAATTATGCAGAGCGTTAAACTCAGATAGTAAAGGTTAACAAAAAAGCCACAAATGCACAACACATAATGTACCAGTGGGTTCGATCTTTGTGAGACCTATTGGAATTTTTCCATGTGAAAGTTGCTTCAATGTTGTCCGACAAGTCCACCCAGCTTTTAAGTTGGGGAAGTAAAGGCTACTGGGCGTTGTGCCTAGGTTATAGAGACATATTAATTCTACACTTCATCTGCCCCGATGGCCCGTTAGAACGAATGATAGTTTAAATAGAACGAATGATAATTTCAAAAGAACAAATTACAGTTTTAATAAAACAAATGATAAAATGTACTTTTGCCATTATCTTTGTAAAGAATAGTGACAATGTACTGATATTAATTACAAAATGTACCCATGTTAACTACACAATGTACCCATACAGATCTCACATACTCCCATAGACTCCCACATGCTCCCACATACTCTTACAGACTACCACAAATCCCACATACTCCCAAAGACTACAACATGCTACCACATACTCCCATAGACTCCCACATGCTCCCATAGACTCCCACATGCTCCCATAGACTCCCAAGGACTCCCGCAACTACCACATACTCACAAAGACTACCACATACTCCCATAGACTCCCACATACTCCCATAGACTCCCACATACTCCCATAGACTCCCAAGGACTCCCGCAACTACCACATACTCACAAAGACTACCACATACTCCCACATACTCGAATAGACTCCCAAATACTGCCACATACTCCCACATACTGTCACGTACTCCCATAGACTCCCACATGCTCCCACATACTCGAATAAACTCCCACATACTTTCACATAGTCCCATAGACTCCAACATACTCCCACATACTCCCACATACTCATATAGACTCCCACATACTCCCATAGACTCCCGCATACTCCGTTAGACTCCCACATACTCCCACATAATTCCACAACTCCCAAATACTCCTAAAGACTCCATATGCTCCCACATACCCCCATTAACTCATACATACTCCCACATACTCCCATAGACTCCCACATACTCACATAAACTCCCAGATTCTCCCACATAAACTACACAATGTTCTAATATTCACTACATAATGTATACATATTAACTACACAAGGTACCCATATTATCTACACAATATGTCCATATTAACTTCACAATGTACCAATATTAAATATAAAATGTACCGCTATTTAGTACATAATGTACCGATATTAAATACACAATGTAACAATATTAAATACACAATGTTCCAATATAAACTACGCAACGTGCCGCTATAAACTACACATGAAACCGATATTAACTTCACAATATAACGATATCAAATACACAATACACCGATATTAAATAAACAATGTTCCAGCATAAAATACACATTGTGCCACTATTAACTACATAATGTACCAATATTAAATACACAATGCACCTATATTAAATATAAAATGAACCGATATTAAAGACAAAATGTACCGATATTAAGTACACGTTGTACCCCTATAAAATGCACAATGCACCGATATTAAGTACACAATGTACCGATATTGAATACACAATAAACTCCCACATACGCATACATTCCCCCACAAATCCAGCAGACTCCTTCAGACTCATACAGCTCCCATATACTCCCGTAGACTCACACAACTACTATATACTCCCATGAGCTGCCACATACTCATATAGACTCCCCACAACTCCTACATACTCCCATTGACTCTCTCATACTCACATAGACTCCCATATACTTCCACATACTCCCACAGACTACCTCATGCTCGCACATACTCCTATAGACTCCCATATTCTTCCACATACTCACATAGACTCCCACATACTCCAATAGACTCCCACATGCTCCTAAAGACTCCCATGATAAGGTTTTCATTCTAACTATGTTTGTAGTTCTGCAGAATTTGATTGTATTTCAGCAGGTTTTGTTTACAACTATGTTTTAGTTCTGCATTCCAATCTAAAATAAAAGGTAGTCTACTAAAAAAAACATATCTCTAGTCAACTGACATGAACAAAAAAATTGAAATACATGTTCATACTATTCATTATTCTATTTATAGCTTTGAAAAATGTAAACTAATGATGCGCATTAACCCCTTTGTGTCAATTAGTTCATCTGTCTTCATCTGCAGTGTGCCTGAAATGAAATTCATTTAAAATCGAATTATTAACCATGTACATCTATAAAACATATGTTCTATCTCTACAGATACATTCATGTCTAGCTTCCGCATACTCCCAGCTACAGTTTGTAACCATTTTTCTTGTTTTTATTTGCTAACATTTTGTATTATTTTCTTGTAGCTGATCCATAGTTCTATTTGTCACCATGTAGGCTATGTGCTTCTTTTTGAAGCCATGTTTGTAGTTATGTTCATTATCATATTTGTAATGCTGTTTGTAACCATGATTGTTGTTCTAGTTGTATTTTTTTTCCATAGCTATGATTGTAAATAAATTTGTTACCATGCTTGTACTAATGTTTGTAGCCATTTTCATATATATATTTGTTTATTTATTTATATTTTTTTTCCTTGGTATTTTTTCTTCTTTAATAAAAAAATCCTAGATATATTTCTTACCATTTGGTAATATTGTATGCAGAATGTTTGCACTGTACGTTACTATTCTCGCCTGTTTATTTAATGATGTTTAGACAAATTAATTTTGGGCCCTACTTTTCTAGATGTAATGAGTACATAAATTAAAATGTTTTAAGACATGGAAAATGATATAAATCTGTTCATGGTCCATCTGTAAGTCCTGACTAACACTTTGAGAACCACTACTTTTAGGTTTACGTCCCCGCTGTGGTGCCTCCATAGCTATTACACTAACAGCTATGGCGTGGATGAAAGGAGGGCACCATAAAAAAAAACTGTCACATTGGTGATTTATAGCATCTAAGAAATTTTTATCTCATCATTACTGGGACTTCACACGCACTTTTAAACAGTCAGAGTATTAGAAAAATACTGATATTTTTTCTATAGGGTCTGTTTGGTTCAAAAGAAATGGCCGAGTGGTGTAGATACTCGACTGTCGACCTGAGAGTCCTGGGTTCGATCCTCGGTGAGGCCCATGGAATTTTTCCAGGCGAAATTTGGTGCAAAGTCGTCCCACAAGTCCACCCAGCTTTAAATGGGTACCTGACTTAAGTTGGGGAAGTAAAGGCGGCTGGGCGTTGTGCTAACCACACAATCCCTTCATATGCCGAGGTTATAGAACAGATGAATTCTACACTTCATCTGCCCCGGTGGCCCGTTAGGGTTAAGGGAACTTTTTTTACAGGGACTTTACAAGCACTTTTAGACAGTCAGAGTATTAGAAAAATACTGACATTTTTCTATAGGGTCTTTTTGGTTCAAAAGAAATTAAAAAAATAAAGGGGGGGGGGGAAGAAGACAGAGCAATTTTTAGTTCGCTGAAGACATGTGACTGAGCAGTGTAGAGCGCTTGACTTCCGACCTGTGAGTCACAGGTTCGATCCTCAGTGAGAACCAAAGGAAATTTTCACCTGATCCTGAATAAAGTATGTTAATGTGCATTAAGTCCTTCCATCTTCCAATAGGGTACATGACTTAGGATGGGGAAAATAAAGACAGGTTGCGTTTTGCTAACTACACATCCATTAATATGCCGTGGTTACAGATGCCCCCCCCCCTAGGTCTAAGAGAACTTTACTAATTTTACTTTGTTTGTTAGAGGTCCTTGGTTCGGTATGTTAGATCAGTTAATGTTACGGTGTTGTATAAGAAAAGTGGTGGCAGGCCCGTAACGTGCGGGGGGGGAGCAGGGGGGGACCGGCCTCTCCCCCCCCCCTGCGTTTTGTCTGGCGCCCCTGCTTATTTGTTCTACTTAGCAAAATGTATTACCTGCCCCCCCTGCTATTGCCTGACCCCTGCTGTAGAATGCCTGGCCCCTGCTGTAGAATGCCTGGCCCCTGCTGTAGAATTTTCACGCTACATGGCTGGGTGGTGGTAGTAAAAAAAAAAATTCGCATTGTAAAATTATTGTAATATTTATATCTATAAGAATTTTACTACACCCAATATTCATAATCATTAATTGATAAGCGATAGGTATACCATGAAAAACACATTTCATTTTGAAAAATAAATTGTTCCGCTTCTAGTGCTTTGACTTTTATTGTCATTTTTTTTTCATTAAAAAGGTAACTTTTTTATAAGTAGAAACAAAATAATTTGAAAAATGAATAACTACGTTTTTTTTTTTTTAAAAACATAAATACAAATTGTAGAAATTTACGACAGCCCGCCCACGAAATAAAGGGTTCTTTTATATGTCATTGCAAAGATCTACCCATTGTAAAATCGGCAGTTTGGCAAATACAGCCAGTCATAAAACACTATTGCCCCCCCCCCCCTTTTTCCTTTTATTTTCTTTCTGCGATGAGTGAGACTGACTAGTCACTGTAGACTGTCTACTAGACACTATTATATAGTGAGTTTGGATCTATTAAAATTATTATTTATAAGAATCAAATATTTTGTAGATAGTCTTAGAAAATTGACTCATTTCGTTTTATTCACATTAAGAACATTGCATTATGATTTGAAAGTATGGAAAGAACCATTCTAATTTATCTCGTGGGCGGACTGTCGTCAACAAAATCAATTACCAGACATCATTAGCCTTAGAATAATTCAATTAAACAAACTAATAATTGTCTCATGCCATTTAATTAGTTTCTCATCACACACGATTTTTACGCGAATTTTTCCTAATTCTAAAAAAAATGTTAATTTAAGGATTCGAAATGATTAAATCGACTGTTTAATGTTGGGATGCGTTTGCTTTAAATAAAGGGGAAAGCATAAAAACGTAATATAGATATACTGCGTTTATTGTATCGTGGAATATATTTGTTTTTTTGGAAAAAAAATTGTTCCGCTTTAAATTTAAAAAAAAAAATTGTAATGTCGTTTCGCCATATAAAAATGTATCGTGCAAAAACATTAGGCTTTTCATCAAAATGTGTTTATGTGAAGTAGGTTTATTTTATTTATCAAGTCAATTTTTAAAAGGTGGTCATAGGAAAGGCAATCAAAACTTTGCCCCAGTCTGTGGCTGAAAAAAATACCAGTATGTTTGTGATCTTCTATGTTATTTTAAAACAAATAGTACTAAACTAAACCGTTGCCTTTTGCTTTTCGGCTTCGCAGTGGCTACGGCACCAGCAAGTTAGCGTATGAAAGTCACTGACCTATAATCATCAAAAGTTGCAATTTTAAAAAATTATTTTTTAAAATATTTAAATATAGGGTTAGGATTAGGATTAGGGATAGGGTTAGGGTGTGGAGCAATATCTATGGCTGGTACCCGGGGAAAAATAATACGACTTCTGATTTGCTGGTGTCGTAGCCAGTGCGTTTCGGCTTTGTATTATGATTTAGAAATGAAAGAAGAATTTATCTCGTGGGCGCACTGCAGTTTGCTAGCTTTTGAGTCTAGCTCAACTAGGTTGTTGCCAGCTAAATAAATACACAGCTACTAGTATGTCCAAAATGTAAACATCTGAGATATCAACCAATGTAAAATTCAGAGTAAAACTTATGCACAACTTTCAAAATAATTTTCTATTTCTTCCACAACTTTATGTATTTCCAGAACAATGCTCTCCCTAGTTCATCAATTTCTTAATATATCTCTCCATAAATGTTTATCACTGATATAAAAATATGAAATTAATTATGATATTCTACAAGGGAAAATCATAATTAATGAATGATGCGTGTGTAAGGACAGTGAAAGTAGGTCAGGACTGATGCTTAATGCCTGAGCAGTGTAGAGTTAGCCCACATATTATGTAATTCAACACCACGGGGGGGGGGAGGAAGTAGGGGAGATGGAGACAGTTTTGGGTAGCTTTAGCAAACAGGTAAGATACAGGGCTTACAGAAAGGTGGGGTGTGGGTAAGGAGTTTTGTTAAGTCTGAGGACAGTAGTAGATTAGGAATAAACAAGGAGTTCTAAAAACTGTGTAGTTGTTTTCCAGGAATTGATATTCTGTAAACATAAATGTGAAGCTGTTGGTATGTAGTGTTGATTTAACTTTTGTTAAGTGCTTATAGTAAATAAAGTGATAGTGGATATTCATATTTTAATCAAATTGGCTTTTTATGTTTTATTGGAAGTATATGTGAGATATGGTGTGCTGTGAGAGATAGATTAAATAAAAGACCACTCCCATCCCTGACACAAAGCAAACTGGGAAGGGAAATAAAGTGGCGCCTTACATAATAAGTGAAGAGTGAATGCCCCTAGCTGTCTAGCCTGATAGTGTACAACAACTTTTCTAGCCTAATGTCAAATAAAACAAAGTAGCATTCATGTATCTAAAATTTTCTTGTGTACAAGGCTTAAAAATCAATTTTTTTTTCAGATTAATTGCTTCATATATAAAAGAGATGAATATAAATCATATTATCTTTCATGGAAATACAAGTGTTAAGCTTATTTTGATAAAAGTCCCAAATTAGTAATCTCCCAGTAGTTACCCCCCCCCCCCCATTTTATTCAAACCTATGTTATTATAATGGCATTCATTATATATGTTTTTGAACCAAAATATTTTTCGTCTGAATTATAAAATATATTAATGAAACTTTGCAGGTAAATAGATAAATAGATACATGTTTTCTTTATATGCAGTGGCATCCTTGATAGGCATTTTGTTTATGCCCCCCCTCGCCATGCCCTCTCCAAGTTTGCCCTCGTATACCCCTGAAATATAGGGTTACCCTGGGTCTCTAAGAACGTCAGAAGTGCTCTGCATTGGAACTTGTAAATCTGTGGTTTATCTAACTGATCTGCATGGAACGTGTAAATCTGTGGTTTATACAACTGGTCTGCATGGGAACTTCTAAATCTTTAGTTGAAACATTTATTTTTGTGAAAAAAGATCTAGATTAAGCTAAAATTAAGTTAAAATGAAATTCTAATGGATTTCAAAACTTGGTTTATTTGAAATATTTTCATAACCTAATTTACTAATTTTCAAATGTGTTTCGCTTTTCATAAAAATAACATTTGGATAAAAAAAGCAAACATAAAGTACTGCTTGTGGCAGTTGTAATTAAAATAACATCAATTTTTTATTGTATAACATAGGGAAATGAAATATCTCATATTTTTTTCTTATTGCGAGTTGAATAATTTCAGATGGGCAGCTTATGGGGAGATAAGTCCCATTCCAAAAAAAAATATTTCATACTAAAAGAGTTACTTATTTTAAAAATATTTCATAATAAATTCTACATTGTTCCCTTACTTTAGGTGGTAAAGGTTGTTGAGCAGAGTAGATTGCTCAACATTAAGTTCCTAGCTCGATCTTTGGTGAGAACAAAGGAAATTTGTTGTATGTCCCAGTAAACTCAATCCTTTTATGTGCTATGGCTAGTGAAACTGATGAATTCTACACTTCAATTGCCCCAATAGTTCCTTAGTGGCTAAGGCAACTTCTGTGTATCTTTAAAAATAAAAATTTCATCTGTGCTTTTCTGTATTATAAAATGTTATTTATAATTTTATATGCATTATATACCAGTGTCAGTGTGTTTTTAAAGTAGCCTTTTAAATAATATTTTATTGGCATAGTACAGGTAAGGGCAATACAGGATTTTTCTTGGTACACCATTTGGTAAAAAATGTTAAAAACTACATAAATATGTTGTTGTTGCATTTAGCTCTGATAAAAATGACATCTTTTTGTATTCTTCCATCAAATAGTAGTTCACAATTTAAGCAAGAAAAGTGAAATAAAATGTCTTAAGTTACATTTTTGAAATATTTAAAACTCATTTCATTAACTAACAATAAAGTTTTACTGTATTATTTTTTTTTTTGTCTAATCCATAGATTTTCTTCTAAAGGTGAAACTATGACTTTGTGCATTAGTCATTTCAACACAGCAGAATTTTAGACCCTTTACCATTTACATTTAAAGTGAAATAATTTCAGTACAAGACATAGGTTGCTAAAAAATAGTTCAACAAAACAGACTTAAAAGCTCATAAAAGACCATTGACATTTATCAGTCATTGGTAATAAAAATAAAGCAGACACATACATACCCTTTAATAAAGCTGATTGTACAGCCATTTAAAAAGTATGTTTATCACAGAAATTTTCTGTCAATACAACACTTGATCATTAAGAAATTCAATAAGGCATAAAGGATTAGCTCAGACTGGACTTAACCATGGTCCCATTAATTCATATTGGAAAGAAACAATTTCAATGTACAGTATGTCAGAAAAGTTTTACTGCAAAAAGTTTTTTGACTCTACATTGACTTCACATCTATTACTTCATACTGCAATGAAACCATTTCAATGTACTGTATGTCAGAAAAGTTTTACTCAGAAACATACTTTGACCAAACACCAATTTATTCATACAAGGGAAAAACCATTTCAATGCACATTATGTCAGAAAAATTTTACTAAGAAAAGATACTTGACTCTGCACCTATTAATTCATACTGGAGAGAAACCATTTCAATGTACATTATGTCAGAAATGTTTTACTGCAAGAAGTACATTGACTTCACATCTATTAATTCATACTGGCGAGAAACCATTTCAATGTACAGTATGTCAGAAAAGTTTTACTAAGAAAAAATACTTGACTTCGCATCTATTATTTCATATTGGAGAGAAACCATTTCAATGTACATTATGTCAGAAACGTTTTACTCATAAACATACTTTGACCAATTACCAATTTATTCATACAGTGGCAAAACCATTTCAATGTACAATATGTCAGAAACGTTTTACTAAGAAAAGATACTTAACTCTGCACCTATTAATTCATACTGGAGAGAAACAATTTAAATGCACACTATGTCAGAAAAGTTTTACTGCAAGAAGTACATTGACTTCACATCTATTAATTCATATTGCAGAGAAACCATTTCAATGTACTGTATGTCAGAAAAGTTTTACTAAGAAAATATACTTAACTCTGCACTTATTAAATCATACTGGAGAGAAACAATTTAAATGCACACTATGTCAGAAAAGTTTTACTCAGAAACATACTTTGACCAAACACCAATTTATTCATACAGTGGAAAACCATTTCAATGTACATTATGTCAGAAAAGTTTTACTAAGAAAAGATATTTGACTCTGCACCTATTAATTCATACTGGAGATAAACAATTTAAATGCACACTATGTCAGAAAAGTTTTACTGCAAGAATTACATTGACTTCACATCTATTAATTCATACTGCAGAGAAACCATTTCAATGTACTGCATGTCAGAAAATTTTTACTCATAAACATACTTTGACTAAACACCAATTTATTCATACAGAGGAAAAACCATTTCAATGTACAGTATGTCAGAAAAGTTTTACTAAGAAAAGATACTTGACTCTGCATCTATTAATTCATACTGGAGAGAAACAATTTAAATGCACAATGTGTCAGAAAAGTTTTTACTGCAAGAAATACATTAACTTCACACCTATTAATTCATATTGGAGAGAAACCATTTCAATGTAAGTATGTCAGAAAAGTTTTACTCAAAAAAGTTCTTTGACTCTACATCAATTTATTTATATTGGAGAGAAACCATTTACATGTACAATATGGCAGAAAAGTTTTAATGCAAGAAGTACATTGCATTCTCATCGAATAATTCATGCTAGAAAATCACCTTATTAGTGTGCAGTATGTTTGAAAGGTTTTGCTCGGAAAACCTATTTGACCTAGCACCAGTTTACACACAACTTCACACATATGTTTTACTGTACTCTATGTAATGAGAGTTCTGGCCGAATGCCTAACTTTTGGAAGCATTTACTCACACATGCAGGAATTATAATATTTCAGTGCTGCCTATGCAACAAGTTGTTACCCAATTTTCCATCTCTGAAAAGGCATTGCTTATTTCACACCGGAAAAAAACAGAAATTTGTCAATGTTAAGCATGTAAAAACTTTTCATTGAAATTTGACAACCATTCAATGCAATATTTACTATGTCATATCCATATTCCATTGTACTTTGTGATGATTCAAACTATAACTTGTGAAACATTCCTTATCATCATATGTAGTAGAGAAGACATTTGAGTATTGATTATGTCAAAATTCAATTTAGAGCCATGATATACACATTAATTCAATTTCCCAGAGGCAGGAATAAAAACAATTAATAAACCAACAACTCTAAATGTCATGTAAAAATTTTAATCACTTAGTAAATATAAACTTGCACGAATTTCTTTGAGGGAACAGAAATATTCAGTTTATGGAATGACAGTAAACACACTTTACTACACAAGTAATTAAGTGGTACATTATAAATTCAGTAAATTGTATAGCAGCAAACTTTCCTATATGAACAATCAAGTGACACAAAGTTACCTGAGAAAATTTTTTTTGATAGGTTACCATGTAAAGGTATTTATAGACTTGTCAAATTTAATTGATATGAAATAAATATTGAGTTCAGGATAAATTCTTATTTTCCAGGTAGAAAAAAAATTGATTTTAGAATGAACACATTGTACACCATTGGACAAGAATAACTAGGTGGCTGTCTAGTTCCCAGCCTGAAAGCATAAAATGAATCATAAAATGACTCTTTAAGTCTTTACCCTTAGATGTGTAAATGGGACATTTGTATCAAATATTACAATGTGCCCAAGATATAAAAGTCTCATCCTCAACAGGGTTTTTGCCTATGACCCCCTAAATTAGGCTTTTCTAGAGCCCGTAAATTAATTATTTTTTACCCGGGGATCCCCTGTTGATGAAATTGTAAATCCGTGCTGTAAATCTGTTTTGGTAAATTAAAAAGATTTGTGATTTAAATTTGCTTTTTTTTTTATTTTTGTTCTTCTTTATTTGCATATTCTAACAAATACCAAATGGAGTATTTAATTAAAAAAAACCACTAGGTAAATTTTTTATTGGATAATTAATTTGAGGTTTTATCATTGTATTACAGTGTTTAGCTATATAGGAATACAAGTATTGCAGTTTCTGTGTTTAGCTATATGAGTATATTAAAATGCTACTTATACCATATTGTTGTATTTAAATGTAAAAATTTTATTTATATGATATGAGTCGATTAAAGTTATTTTCATTTATAAAAAGCACATTAATAAAAAGTTTAAAGTTTAAGAAATAGGGGTTTGTTTACTTCTATGTGGGAGGGGGGGGTATGTGCGATGAAGAATGACACACAGTGTTAAAGAATGGTAAAAAAAGCGTTATCATCGAATGGGGGTATGTATGAAAACAAGTAAAAAAAAATAGCTTAACCTGCACTTAGAAAAATGAATGGTTTCTTATTTACAGTAACCATATTTGTTAATCAGCCGTTTATATAATGAGGGATTATATTTCAAGACATTGTTTATTGTTACTTTTTTTTTAATAAGAGACAGATTTTTTTTTTTTTGATTTTGTAATAATTGTATCAACCTAACCTAATTCTTTATACCTGTAATTATTTAACATTTTTTTTAGTGATGTTTACATTCGGTTGAATTTCCAGGACATGGAAAATTCCATTGTTTCTCATTGAGGAATGAACTCAGGTGGACTGTGGAGCAACTACACCACTCTGCCTTCCTTCCCACTTATTTGAATGTGTTTCTCTTTATTTATTTTTTCTAATCCATGAAACATTGTTTCACTGACTTCTAACAGTTGTTGCTGTTTTTTTTGCATGATAAGGTTTTGATTAGAACTATGTTTGTAGTTCTGCAGGTTTTGATTGTAACTATGTTTGTAGTTCTGCAGGTTTTGATTGTAACTATGTTTGTAGTTCTGCAGGCTTTGATTGTAACTATGTTTGTAGTTCTGCAGGTTTTGATTGTAACTATGTTTGTAGTTCTGCAGGTTTTGATTGTAACTATGTTTGTAGTTCTGCAGGTTTTGATTGTAAATATGTTTGTAGTTCTGCAGGCTTTGATTGTAACTATGTTTGTAGTTCTGCAGGTTTTGATTGTAACTATGTTTGTAGTTCTGCAGGTTTTGATTGTAACTATGTTTGTAGTTCTGCAGGTTTTGATTGTAACTATGTTTGTAGTTCTGCAGGTTTTGATTGTAACTATGTTTGTAGTTCTGCAGGTTTTGATTGTACCTATGTGTGTAGTTCTGCATTCTAATCTTGAAGTGGGTAATCCATTAAAAAAAACACATTTCAAGTTAACTGACATAAGAAACAAAATTGAAATACATGTACATACTATCCATGATTCTATTTATAGCTTTGAAAAATGTAAACTAATGATGCACATTAACCTCTTAGTTTTTAAGGATTTCTTTTTAAATTCATTTTTGCTTTGAATTTTTTTTGCATGTATTGTTACTATTTAATACATTTTGCATTTGTTTCATATTTTTTTAATCATTACCTCAACTTGAATAGGTAAAAAAAAATCTCCCATATATTTTTAAAAAACATTTCGTGAAATAAAGTTTTTTTAAAACATAACTAAAAGAGTGAGCATTATGTTTATATATGTCAGTGTTTGTTAATCAAGTGATAAATAGTAGCTCAACTATGGATTCCAGAGTTAAGATTGTAATGACTTTTTTGTTCAAAAATGACATTTCAATTAGTTCATATGTCTTCATCTTCAGTGTGCTTGAAACGAAATTCATTTAAAATGGAATTGTTATCCATATGCATTAGGGTGACAAAAAAAATCAAAGTGTTCGAAATTGGACTCTCAACGTTCAACCTGTTGTTGCGTTCCTTTTTATTAAAAAATACTCTGCAAAATATTATTAAGATATTTTTTTTTAGGGGTTGCTCAATGAACTTGAAATTATCAGATTTAAGGGTCAACAAAAAATAAAAAGAATGCATTTTAATTTAGTTTAATACAAAGTTTTAATTATGTTATTCAAATTAAGTGTTACTTATATGATTTTATTCAATGTTTGATTTTTCGTTTGTTTTCATTAATGTGTTCACAATTGTAGACTTCCACATATCTTGAATTTGACGACGATGCCCTTCCACAGTTTGCAAAATATATTGCAATTGAGTTTCATCTTTCGTTAGAACTTTTGCTTAAACTGAAATGAGTTTCACCCTTCTTTCGCTGTATCATTTACAACTTTTACAGAATTAACAATTATATGTGCTTCCTGGTATTCGGTTGCTGTACTCCACGTATCTGGGTGATTTTCTTTCATGAATGCCCCATTTATTCCAAGCACTTCAAATACATGTTTTGATCTCTCTGTTTTCAAAGTCATCTAAGTTCATGCTTTTAATTTTATCCATTAATCCTATGCCTTCAAGCCTTTTTACCTTTATTTTTTTAGCTATCTTTTCTAGTCCAATCAATATTTTTTCTTTATTTTGGTTATCAACATTTTGCTGAAAAAAGAGAGACTCACCAGGTCTTCAGTTAAATACCATACATTTCCAGATTCAGTGACTTCTTTGTCAAATATTTTGCAATTATTCAATTGATGTAGAAACAAGTAAATTTTAATAGAGTACAGTGCATTTGCAATCCGTCAAGCTTGGTGGATAGCGCCAGGAGTACGGAAAGCTATTCCGCTTTGGCCTGGAAGAGATTCTCGTAAAACAATTATCGACAGTTGCTAAAATTATTTCTAATCTTCGCAAGGTTGTTTTGTTCCTTGCAGCATATTTACAACACATTCTACTGCTGATGGTACAAACGAACCATAAACTTTGAGATCTGCATCAGTTAAATGATGTGATTCAGAATTAAGTTAACTCCACTGATCATGAAATCGTTGAAACAACTTAATCTCTGGACCAGAAGATGCTCCAAAACATGTTTTATAAACATGGGATACAATCACTTCATGAACATGGTGTCAACAGGCTGTGTAATTTTCCAATTAATTTCTCCAGCAGAGTATAAGCACCTGAATGTATAACTGTATTGCATGAAGTAGTGTCAAAACAGAGTGCCACAATTTTGTCATATGAAATGTTCCAATCTTTTAAAGCTTGTTCAGTATCGTAACTTATTTGTTTACCTCTGCCTCATTCCAGTTTTAGGACTGACAGCAGTTTTTCTATAATATATCCTGTCACTAATATGTGCAGTCGATTCACTTCATCTCTACTGTTCAAGCTGGGTAACGATTTTTCGTCCCAATGTACTGTTATTGGGATTTGTGAATTGAAGTCTGAAATAATGACGCATACCTTTTATATTATGACACTTAACTTTTATGTAATGACGCTTACGGTCTATGTTATGACAGTTACCTTTTATGTAATGATACTTACCTTTTGTTATTACACTTACCTTTTATGTTATGACAGTTATCTTTTTATGAAATGGCGCTTTAAATTTAATTTAAATTAGCTCATATCAACGCACCACCCTCCTGCTCTTCACTCGGCCCGCTGGTCAAATTAACGAATGTGGCTCGCGATTCAAAATGTTTGCCCATCCCCCTGGTCTAGAGTCTCTTGACCTACACATCTGATTCCGTGAAAGTCTATATAAATAAATACCAGGGGTAGCCACACGAGATATAGACTATAGTTACTATATTCTTATGTAGCGAAATATCTTATCTTGCGCCTCGCGCTATTCATTATAAAAGAAAATAAGGGAACGTTGGCCACTGTACGAGCCGAATCAACTACGGTTGTATGTGACATCACCCTGACAGACTTAATTACGTGTGTTTCTGACAGATTTAATTACGTGTATGGCTGACAGACTTAAGTACGTGTGTTTCTGACAGACTTAATTACGTGTGTTTCTGACAGACTTAATTACGTGTTTGGCTGACAGACTTAAGTACGTGTTTGTCTAACCGACTTAATTACGTGTTTGTCTGACAGATGTAATTACGGGTTTGTCTGACAGATGTATGTACGTGTTTGTATGACAGACTTAATTGCATGTTTGTCTGACAGACTAAATTACGTGTTTGTCTGACAGACTTAACTACGTATTTGTCTGACAGACTTAATTACGTGTTTGTCTGACAGACTTAACAACGTATTTGTCTGACAGACTTAAGTACGTGTTTGTCTGACAGATTTAATTACGGGTTTGTCTGACAGACTAAAGTAATTGTTTGTCTGACAGACTTAATTACATATAGACTATAGTTACTATATTCTTATGTAGCGAAATATCTTATCTTGCGCCTCGCGCTATTCATTATAAAAGAAAATAAGGGAACGTTGGCCACTGTACGAGCCGAATCAACTACGGTTGTATGTGACATCACCCTGACAGACTTAATTACGTGTGTTTCTGACAGATTTAATTACGTGTATGGCTGACAGACTTAAGTACGTGTGTTTCTGACAGACTTAATTACGTGTGTTTCTGACAGACTTAATTACGTGTTTGGCTGACAGACTTAAGTACGTGTTTGTCTAACCGACTTAATTACGTGTTTGTCTGACAGATGTAATTACGGGTTTGTCTGACAGATGTATGTACGTGTTTGTATGACAGACTTAATTGCATGTTTGTCTGACAGACTAAATTACGTGTTTGTCTGACAGACTTAACTACGTATTTGTCTGACAGACTTAATTACGTGTTTGTCTGACAGACTTAACAACGTATTTGTCTGACAGACTTAAGTACGTGTTTGTCTGACAGATTTAATTACGGGTTTGTCTGACAGACTAAAGTAATTGTTTGTCTGACAGACTTAATTACATGTTTGTCTGACAGACTTATTACATGTTTGTCTGACAGACTTAAGAATGTGTTTGTCTGACAGACTTATGTACGTGTTTGTTTGACAGACTTAATTACGTGTTTGTCTGACAGACTTAACTACGTATTTGTCTGACAGACTTAAGTACGTGCTTGTCTGACAGACTTAATTACGGGTTTGTCTGACAGACTAAAGTAAGTGTTTGTCTGACAGACTTAATTACATGTTTGTCTGACAGACTTAATTACATGTTTGTCTGACAGACTTATTACATGTTTGTCTGACAGACTTAAGAATGTGTTTGTCTGACAGACTTATGTACGTGTTTGTCTGACAGACTTAATTACGGGTTTGTCTGACAGAAATAAGTACGTGTTTGTGTTATAGACTTAATTACGTGTTTGTCGTTTCTTTCTCCTTTGGTGACAAGTATCATATTCTCTCACAGGCTCACTCAATCCCATCGAAGGTCACGGTATAGACTATAGACTGTTCCCAACACGTGTACTGATGTTTTTAGTTAAAGCTGTCTGTGTGTCCATCACATGAAGTGAGGCGTGTACTGATGTTTTTCAGAGGATTAGTAAACTTATATTTGTGGCAATTGACTCTCGGCACTCTAATACTAATTATTCAATACACAATGTTCCAACATAAACTACGCAACTTGCCGCTATAAACTAAACATCGAACAGATATTAATACCAATATTAAATACTCAATACACCGATATTAAATACGCAATGTTCCAGGATAAGATACACTTTGTGACACTATTACCACTACACAATGTACCAATATTAAATGCACAATATACCAATATTAAATACACAATGCACTGATATTAAATACACAATGTACCCATATTAACTACAAAAAGTACCGATATTAAATACACAATGTACCGTTATTAACTACACAATGTACCCACATTAACTATACAAAGTACCGATATTAAATACAAATGCACCGTTAATAAATACACAATGTAACCATATCAACTACACAATGTAACAATATTAACTACACATTTATCAACATTAAATACAAAATGTACCTCTATTTAATACACAATGTACCGATATTGAATAGACTAAATACCTAAAATAGATACGCAATGTTCTAATATAAACTAAGCAATGTGTCGCTATAAACTCCCATAGACTCCCACATGCTCCCACATGCTCTAATATACTCCCACAATTCACATTTACTGCTTTTGACTCCCATAGACTCACACAACTTTCACGTACTCCCATAGACTCCTACATACATAGACTCCCTCCACTCCCGCAACTGCCAAATACTCCCATAGACTCCAATAACTCCGATATATTCATAATTAATCCCACAACTCCCACATACTATAATGGACTCCTATAGAATCCCAAATACTCCCACATACTTCCACAGCTCACAATATTCACATTGACTCCCACATACTTCCACATAAACTACACAATGTACCGCTATACTGATATTAACAAAATAATGTACCCGTATTAAATACACAACGTTCCGATATTAAAAACAAGATGACCCATATTAAATACACAATGTACCGATGTTAAATACACATACTCCCATAACCTCCCACATGCTCCAACATACTCCCATAGACTCCCACAACTTCCACATACTTCCACATACTCCCACATACTGCCTTTGACTCCCACATACACCCTTAGACTCCCAGATACTCCCATAGACTCTTACATGCTTCCACATACTGCCATAGACTCCTAGAACCCTCACATACTCCCATAGACTCCCACAACTCCCACATACTCACAAAGACTCCCACAACTTCCATATACTCCCATAGACTCCCACAATTCTCACATACTCCCATAACTCCAAAATATACTCCCACATATTCCCAAAGACTCCCACATACTCCCAAACACTCCCATAAATCCCACATACTCCCATATATACTCCAAAATTGACGTAATCTTACCACGTAGATCAACAAAAGGGGAGGGGTTAGTCTAAAAAGTTATATATTTGTTGAAGTAGTTAATTCACGACACCTTAATTACGTTGTTGTTTTTTTTTCTTTTATATTTAACACAATCACATACTGGTCAGAATCTATAGGTCAGTGTATTATGTATTTATTCTGTTTTTTCCCGTCAATCACTGTTGCTCGCTCTCTTGATTTGCGTCTTGAAGAAAAAATTCGTGAATCCCTTCACTATAATGTCATATATTGTCCTGCAATCTAAATCTAAATACAGCTATTAAATTTGATATAATTTGATTGTTTTATAGCACAAGTGTATAGTCCTTAAACCAATAGCTCATATTTGGTAAAGGGTCATAATAATACATTTGCATATATCTGTAGTCATCTGAATTAAACAGAGATATGAAAGAAAGTTAAGTATGTGGGGAAGACGAGTGAAGCACAGGCCGAATCAGATAGCTTAACGGGCTGAGCTTGGCCTCAAGCCATGGTGTTCCAATTTTTCGTGTTAAAGCCTGCAAAATAGAATCTTTTTTTCTAGATCAATATACTTATCAGACTATGAAAAATACATAAAATTATTTTTCAAGTTACCTTTATTAATGTCAATTTACAAAAATTAACTATATATCAAATTAATGTTCTTCTTTTCTACCACTTTTCAGTGGCGCCCTGATGTGCCCGTCTCTTTGCGTGATACCACTCTTAAGGTCTTGAATATACGTGTGTGTGTGTGTGTGTGTGTTTGTCAGTGTGCTTCCTTTTCGCCTATCTCCCGCCTACATCGAGGAATGGTAGAATCTGTGAACTAATGTGTGCATCTACAAACTACTGTATTATTGATCAATGGGTGACATTTGTTTGGAACAAAATGTAAACATTGCAACAGGGTGAGGGAACTGGATGGATAAAATGATTTTGTGAATCATAAATTACATTAGCGAGAGGAGCCAAAACATATCCTGCAAAACATTAGCATAGAGTTATATTCCCTTAGGTTTGATCAGTAGGCTAGATTTTTTTTTTGTTTTGGACAGATAGAAAATTCATGATTTTATTACAATTTAAAGACACAATATTTTGTAGCAATAAAAAATATATATTTAAATGGAATAATTTATCATTTCGGTCTTTTTATTTCATGTTTGAAAACCGTAGATACTATCAAAAGCTGTAGACGTCATTTTGAATTCTTGATTTCTACTTTCGATATAACGCAGACCTCTATTATTTATATAGATTCTGAGAGTAGCTAAATATTTTTTTTAATAAATCTTTTAGTTAGTAACTAAAAAAATAGTTAAATCAAGCTTTTAACTAATCATTTTGACTCGTTATGCTTTTCTTCTAAACCTCCAATAAAACTTTTTTTTACTAGTCTATGTATGTTTATTTTACTATTTTTGCGAGAAACTTAAACAACTGTTGTTGCAAAATCTGACAAAAATAAAATGAGTCAATCAAATAATGTAATTAACGTCTCAGTACAACTTACCACACAACTAGAAACTGATGTAATAACCTCTATCATCGTACTGAACTTATTCCTGGGCAATATACTTTCCTTTATTTGAATATTTGGAAGCATTCTAAAAGTGTTCTTATTATCTCAACATAGTGTACATTATATAACGAGTATAGTTATGTTGGGCAACTGTGTGTTTGACGTGGTTTATTCTGTAACTCATATATATTTTCTTCTCGTATCAACCGCTCTCGTATTTGCCATAAATCTGCAAACAGCTGTAAGTGCTTATTACGTTAGTTACATTAATTCCATCAATTCAGTTTCAGTACATATTAGCATACAGTTGGTTTCCTTAGTTTCTATAGAAATAATGATTGCTGTATTCTTTCCCTTCTACATTTCCAGAATAGTTACTCCATATCGTATTAAAGTTTTGATCATTTTGATAGTGGTACTAACTGTTTTGCTTGCCGCGCCTGTGGCATACTTTTGTGAAGTTCGATTGATTAATATTAATAATACAACAATAACAATTTTTGTACTTTCTGACTATTACATAAACAACTACGATATTCTTACACCGTACTGCATACTGTTTGTTTCAATTCAAAGTTATGTTATTCCAATAATAATAATTTCAATATGTACCATTATGTCCATTGCGAAAATCTCTATCTCGTCTCAATCAAAAGCAAGTTTATCATCAATTAAAGTGTTAGAAAAAAGAAAAAGAGAAAAGAGTTCTGTAAAAACTGTTTTAATAATTTGTATTTTAATTATGATTCTTGTTCTAATTCCATTTTTTTCATTACTAGAGTAATATTCCTGATATGTGTCATGTGTCAATTATTATTTATTGGGCTACAACTATTTTACTTCAAATTAACTCTTCTTTTAATTTTATCATCTATGTATCAAGTAGTCCAAAGTTTAAAATGACATTCCTTAAATTATTTTATAAACAATGATATTAAATATTAAAAAGTAATTTTTATTTTATGGGAGAAATTTTGAAAAAAAAACCATACTTTTGTGTATTAATCGGTATAATGTATGTTAACTATTTTTTTATCTAACAATCAGTAGTAAATTGATATGTGTATATAATAGGGTTTATGACATTATTAATATAATTTGAAAATTATTGCTGGGTGCTGCAACCAGAATGAATAGACTTTATTTACCAACCACTGTAAGTTTTTGGTATGTCCATTTAAGCGATATGAACTTATATAACTGTTCTGATGTTATGAGTATGACAACCTACAATACTGATAAAAAAATATGATGGGTAAACATTGAGATGTGTTAACTGACACCGCTGGTTTACATAGTGAGGGAGGGGGGCATTGTGGCGGAAGAGAAGGCAAATACAAACACAGTTAATATTGGACATTTATAAAACATATTTTATAACATTCAAATGGAAATGGTGATTTGTGCAGACATAATATTGAATGCTATTCTAGATAAACATTAATAAAAAATCATTAGAAAGTAAATAAATCTTTTCAATTGTTGAATTAATTTCAACGAAACAAGTAGACAAGCGAGGAAAAATATCTTCAAATTGAATATTATTTGATTGTTGTAAATGCTGCATATTTCCACCCATATATTATATAACACAGCCAGGGATGTACTTAGAATCTGTATTGATATCTCTTCAGTGATGGGCAGTTACTAAAAATTAATAGTTAAACTATTGTTGTAACTACCTTTTTAAAAATGTAGTTAAACTATCAGTTAACTAACTTTTTATCAAAAGAGTAACTTTTAACTAAAACTTTTTTTTTAGTTTAACTTTTTTGAACTAACTTTTTAATGTAAGTAAATTTTAACAAACATATTTTTGAATGAAATCGTTAAAGGTTTAATAAACAATAAATAGGTAAATTAATGAAAATATCAATATTATTTACATTAATCATTTTGTTTATAATGTTAACATTTTCAAAAGATTTATAACAATAACAAATTTCAAACTAGTTTTTTTTATTTATATCTAAGAAAAACTGATTCATCAAAAAGAACATCGGACATTTTACACCTTCTAGATGTTAAAATTTGGCCCGCAACACTTAAAAGTCGTTCAACGACTGCACTACTGGGAAGTGTTGCATTGTATCTACAAAATGCAGCAGCCAATCGTGGATATGAAAGCAATGAAGAATTTTCTGAGGAAGGATTTCTTAAATAAAGTTTGACTTCACTGACAATTTCAACTGTATTTGCTGGCTGTCGATCTTCATGCATGTAACTGTATAAATCATCTTGTACATCTGATGACAAAAGTGCATGTGTTCCACCTTGAGCTTCCATTGGCTCTAGTTTGGAAGTTGTCATGTGCTGTACAGTCTGTATGAGTAGTTCTTTCTTTGAGAATCTCTCATTTGGGTCTAGATAATTTAATTTAAACTTTGGTAGGAGCATAGTTGCCAAATTACAATCATAATATTTAAAAAAATTCTTGGAAACGTGTTTCTAAACCATTTATAAGCACAATAGTTAATGACACCATTAATTTTCCTTCATACATTTCAACTTGTATATAACACCCTTAATAGTTGGAATAACCATACCAATAAAACTGTCATTTTCACTTTGCAGCATATCCATTGCCATTGCCACTGGTTTCATAACTCGCACATATACTTTCAAAAAGATCATATCATCTTCTGAAATTGGTTCTAAAAGCATTTTGTGTTGACACTGGCGAACTTTTTCAATTCCAATATCAACAATACGTTGCACCGAAAGGTCGCTCGAACTCCAACGTGTACATGTCGAGTTCAGAAATGTTACACCATCTTCATCTTCTGCAATATCAGCATATTTTGTGCTGTGATACACATCATTAGAAATAGCTTGCACTTTAATCATTGCTACATCCTACATTCTTTTATATTTTCTCGAGCTTTAAAGCTATCAACTGCTACTACAAGGTTAAGAGTGTGGTTGGCACATCACTTGTGTTGTAACAATTTATTTAAAACAGATTTAGGTAACTCATCTTCATCTTCCATCAAATCATTATCTGCAGCCTGAATAAGTGTAGATACATCCAATATATCAACATTATTTTCCTCAGCAACAGTTTGTGAGATTTCATAATCCAAACATATTTCAGGCAGTAGTTTCAATGCTTTTATCATATTTGAAGCATTATCAGTAATTAAGTTTACAACTTTCTCAGTGAGACCAAATTCTTTCAATATGCCCACAACCTTTTGTGCAATTCTTGCTCCTGTGTCTTTATTTTTAAAACGTCTGCATAGAAGCGTGCCTGAAAAAACCCACTGTTTCATAACAATGGCGGTTGTGGTGCACAGGTTGATCGAAACAACGCGCCCAAAGTGTAGAAGGGAATACAAAAACCAAAGACTTAAATAAAGAAATTTTGTGAATAAGAAAAGGCCAAAGACAAAATTTTCACATGATAATTTGAAATTTTCCGAAATATTCAATAAATTGAGAGTAAATATTTTTAGTTAAATATTTTAGTTAAACATTTTTAGTTATAACTAAAAAAAATGTAGTTAAACTGATGATTTAACTAAATAAAAAAAAAAGTTAAACTTTCTATTTAACTTTTTAAAAATAGTTTTACTAAAAGTTAGTTACATTTTAGTTAAAATTTTGTAACTTTTGCCCATCACTGTATCTTTTTACTTTTATATTGAAAGTTGATGTATCTATTGAGTAATAGAAAGACCAAAGTCGGGCCTTAGTTTGTGTTAACCTAGTTTTCTTACTATAAATATATAAAGTAAAGTTCCCTTAGCCCTGGTGGGCCATCGGAGCAAATGAAGTGTATAATTCATTCATTTCTATAATCTCGGCATACGACGGGATTGTGTGGTTAGCACAACGCCCAACCGCCTTTACTTCCCCAACTAAAGTCAGGTACCCATTTATATCTGGGTGGACTTCTGGGACGTCTTTGCTTCAAATTTAGCCTGGAAAAAGTACACGAGTCTCACCGAGGATCAAACTCTTGATTCTCTGGTCGAAAGTCGAGTATCTACACCTCTCGGCCATCTGACAACTATATATATGTATTTAAATATGCTCTAAGTCTTTTAATATTTTTTTCCCCAGACACAATAGTTGTTTGATTTAATATCTGGAATCTCTTGAGATCAATGAACAATTTTCAATATCGATCTAAATGAATTAAACTTAAAGTCTGTTGTTGTTTTTTCCAATATAATTTAGCTTCATGCAATACTTTGTATTTGTATATATTAAAAACTTTTTGGTATAATCTTTTTTTTTTCGAAATAGGGGACAGGCATAGGCCTATAGGAAAAATCTTTTGTTAATACTTGGATTTATTAAAAATGTTTGGAATAAACTGTAAACGTATGAACATTTTTAAAATATGAAGTATATAGATGACAGAATACCTGTCCGTAATGGAGAAACGGTGTTATTATGTATGCTTCAAATATGAAAACCTTTTCAACCTTTCCTTATCCATCTACTAACACTTTATATTACAATGTAGCTACAGATATATGTTGATGTTTTCTTATATATGAATAATTATCGCAACATTCTGTTTTGATAACTTAAAATAGTAAACTGGAAAAATAGTTGGCAACAAATAAACGAGATATTCAAAAGCTCAGTAATATATATATATTTATTCTTCAGTTGATATGCAATGATGGAATATTGGGAAATACAAAAACAATATTTTAAGTTCAGAGATTCAGATAAAAATAGACTTAAAAGATAAATTACAAAACAAGATAAAAAATCTGTATTGTACGGTGATCTAAAATTATATTCTGTTGTCCTAGAGACCAACCAAACAAACTTTATATATGCAGCATTTTAAAATCCTCAAATCAAGTCGTGATTATCATTTTTATTGCATTTAAATAAAAACGAAAGAAAGCTAAACATTTATTCATTTATAAATATCTCTCTATCTTCCATTTAACCATTCCAGTTGTAGTTAAAACACCGTTATCTAATTACATACAACAAAACAATATGTTTCAAATATCTTAGTTTACTACAAGTATGATGAAAGTCTTTTTGAACTTCATACTTCATGTTACGTAACTGATGTGGTTGAGCCACTTATAATTTGATATTGCCTACTATAAAACTGGCCGAATCAATTAAAATTAGGTTTTTTATTGAAAATATAATTAAACTATCATCTCAATTTTTTATTTATTTTTTTTGAAAAAATGGCATATTTATACCTACATAGCTCTAACGTACAAGCAGTCATTCAAGCATAGTTATCTCTCAACCTGCCATATGTAACCTTCCCCTAATGAAGCTAGTATAAACATTTTAAAACTATCTGCATCAACACAATTTGCTTATATTTCGCATATCTTTACTTATAAATAGTTCAATAAACGTTTTTTTGAACTTTGGACTGCTTGAAACATAGATTATAAAATTAAAGGAAGAATTTATTTGAAATAATAAATTGACCAAGAGAAACAAAATATATTCAAAATGAGCAGGAAAGCTTACATCAGTATATAAAGCTATCAATTGTTGCAGAAACATGGGAACTAAAACAAGGAACATGACAAAAAAACATAAAATTAATGTAATTTTAGCTGAGCTCATTTCTCTCTGTCTTTTGACTTTGATTTTGGATGATGACAAATTTTTGTCGGAACTGGAAATTTCTGCTATTGTCATGATGGTACAAATAAAAATGGTTATAGCTGGCACGATTCCCATTGGAAATAAACTCAGTATCATTGTATATTTCATAACGAAATCAAAGTTGTCAACATAGTATTGTGAACGCACTGGTGTTATTACAGTCCTGTTATTTAATTCAATAAAACCAATATCAATAGTATGATATATTGGCGCAAGTAAAACGATGTCTGTTAGGGCTATCAAAATGATGATTAATTTAATACGATATGGTGTGATTATTCTTGTTACATGAAATGGAAAACATACAGCTATCATTCTTTCTACAGAGACTAAGGTAACATAGTGTACGCTAATAGTACCTGAAAGTGTATTAAAACATTCAACATAGGTGAAGTAATATGCAGCGATAGGTGATAAAATTAAAAACTCTATAAAAGGTTGTGATCGAATAATAATATACCATATTTGTGTAATAGAGTAAACTAAGTCACAAACAGAAATACCAAGCAATACTAAATTTGTCGAGTCCTTCATACCATGTTGAGATAAAATAATAATATTTAAAACACTTCCAAATATACCACAAAGACCAAAAATATTTCCTAGGGAAAGATACAATAAAATGAATTGGTTTCTCAAAATATCATCCAGCAATACAACATCTTGTTGAGGTGTAATATTATTATAACTTGTGCCATTTGATGGACTCATCTTTGCTTGAAATGGTTGAACTAAAAAAAAACATTAACATTTATAACTATAGTTTTATTAAAGAGAAACTTATCAGATAAAATTAATATTGATAATAAGTTGAAATGTATAAGAATTAGAAAATATGAACTATACATTAATTATACATTTCGGTTTTTATGCTAAAAAACAATAGATGTCACTGTTCTTCGCCTGGTTGACTTTATTGTTTTGAACAAATCTTAAAATGCCTTTATACACTGTATGGTTTTTCATTTAATAGTGCTTTTAAACGGAATCATCATGTAGAATATCCTAAATGTGTCAAGCTGTTACTAAAAGGATATCCCAAATTGGGCTCGGTTATATAAGACAAGGAGTGGAGGACATTACCATTGTGCCGCCCGGGGCAACTCTAAAAAATGTCGCCCCTCATTTCGTTATCCAACAGCAAAATAAATAGCTTGAAATCCTTATGAAATAAATATAAAAGAGCATTATAATACGAAAAAACTTTGGATTGAATCGTACGGCATGGTTTTAATTTAGTTTATGTAGTCTTCAATTCTCAATATATCAGATCATGCAATATCTATACCATTTGGAATTATCATGTGATATTGATGCCATTTTGACTTATGTTTAAACGATTTTGACTTGTCATGATATATTTATACCATTTTGACTAATCATGCTACATTTATCTAATTTTAATTTATCATGCTATATGTATACAAATTTCACTTATCATGCTATATTATATCATTTTAAACAATTATCTTTGTGATTACTTTGTAACGAAACATTTATTATTATTTGTGCATTATTTTTCAAAGCCAGGTTTTAGATTTTGTTTTTTTTATTAGATAAAAACGTTCAAATACTAGATGTTTCTAAATGTAACTTTACGTTCAAACACTAGGTGTTTCAAGTTGTTCAGGCAGGTTAGCGAATGTCTCAACAGCGACTTCAAATGAGCTACGTAATCAAAATGGCGACTGTCATAACATCGATTATCTAAATGGCGATCGCATTATAATAGCGACTGTTATACTATAGACTTTTTGTCAACTTAACTTCAGAGTGAGAAACACTCACTACTCACTGGTAGGATATTGTGAAGTGCTTAGAGACTGAAGACTATCCCCCTCGATATTGTGATATAAAAGATGTCTAGCTAATAGGATTAGAAATAGTAATGGTCAAATAGATGACTTAAGACTAGGTGGGTAGAAAACAGTAGGCTTGTAAAACATCAAACACTCTAGAAGTAGATCGCTGGCGACGTCGGACAGTCTTAGAGGGTCTTTTGAATATTTGAAAAATTTTTTAACCATTTATAACAGTTGAAATGAACTCATTGATAGATACAAATTTATGAAACATGCCATTGGGACTTTATTGTGGGGGCTGAATTTTTGTTCTACTGTCCCTGTCACCTGGGTGTAACATACAACTGTGTGCACCACATAACGGGGTGTAACAAACAACTGGGTGTAACACGCAAATGGGTGTAACACACAACTGGGTGTACCACACAACGGGGTGTAACACACAACTGGGTGTACCACACAACGGGGTGTAACACACAACTAGGTGTAACACACACATACACTTTTATAAATAAAACAAACTGCTACTAAACTAACTTAGAAACATTTTTTATTAATTAAAAAAACTTTAACCAATACATAAATAAACTGAAGGCATTTGGATATCAAACATATTGAAATTTAGTCAACCTGACATTCTACGTTTCAAAGTAGTATAGTTACATGTAGTAGGCCTATACACACAGGAACAGCGGGCTTTGCATTTCAGCATGCACAGTTTGAAGTGAAAGAATAATTTTCTTTGCTAATATACTACACTTGCTGCATTAAGATTTGATGTAAATTTGTATCACATTATGCATTTTATTTAGCAATGTGACTGAAGTGAGAGAGACATCAACTGTTCTTTCTCTCTCTGCAGGAGTTGAGTCTAGTGTCTCCATAAGACATTGAGTTGGTTGAATATTCAGTTTTGAATAATCAGGTACCACTATTGTTGCCATTGATTCCAACCAACTCAACCAAATTGAAAGACTTAGTAAAGGATCACCTTATAGTTTTACAATGAACATCTACGTCATTAGGTCTATATTCTTTCATCCTTTAGTTTTCTTAGTTTATAAACAATCTCTAGTGTCTTTCTATGTTTCCCTTTTCCATATCAAGATGATTGTGTAATTAATGCCAACAAGTTGGTAAAGAAATGTAGTAATTGAGAATTATTGTTTCTGGACTGAACAAAAGATTTATCGAAATTCTAAGACGGGGTGAAACCCTTTAACGGACAAATCGTACACAGCTGCTACAAGGCAGAGACCTGACTAAGCGAATGAAAAAATACGTGACAATGAACACACGAATCACAACATCGAGATCAGTATGATCCTCTGCAATTCCTTCGAGCCCTTGGTCACAATTTAGAAATAAACGTGACATAATTTGACTAGCGTTGATCTCGTTCTATTTTGTTTTAAATCTTCTTTTTAAATCATGTATGTGTTATGTAATTAATCCAAATAATGTCATTTTAAATTCCTTATTGATCTATTTCTACCATGTTTTAAGTCAGCTTTTTAAATCATGTGACTTTGTATGTAGCCTATCTAGTTCAAATTGAATAATATTTTAAATTCATTTAATTCATTGAGAATAAAAGAAATGTAATTTGTAATTTCTTTTGCCTTGAATTTTTATAAAGAACAGTTGCAACGATTTTTTGTTTGTGTGTTTTCAGCTGTTGCCAGTTGTCTGATCAATTAGTCGATGTTATGACAGTCAGTCTTTTAATACAGTTGCTATTCATGTGGTCGCTGTTGTGACAGTCGCTGTTGTAACAGTCGCTATTATGAACCCAAGCCATGTTTCTAAATGTTCATCCTAGTAGTGGCCTTATTGTGTGACTTAGTGGGGACTGGACTGCCGTTGTATTTAACTAATAGGGAGATGTTTTTTTTTTTCAAAATATAGAGCCACTAGATTTAGATATGAAGCACACAATGTCAAAAAGAAAAATGGCTACCAAGGTCTAGACTATCTTTAATGGTTGCTTTATTAGCATTCTGAGAATTTGTTGACTGGTCTGGGTAATGAACGGAGATGTCTAACAAGTGGTAAGACCACGCAAATCTACAACTATCAAGATTGACATGGAGATGTCTGGCAAGTGACAAGACCACACATATCTACAAATATCAAGATTGAGATGGAGATGGGTTGGTCAATAAATTACTCAGTAAGCCACCCGGAAGATATTAAAAATTTGCTCTTCAGTGATATCTTGTTTTGATTGTTACCTTCATTATTTACTTTGAAAAAATAATGTACATCTTAATTATTTGGTGCAGAACTATGTGTTCCAAAGTGCATGTTTATGTTTACTTTGTAACAATTACTCCGGACTGATATTTTTTGTGTGCATTAAATGACAAAACATTATATTGTACAACGGAAAGTACAACAACAGTTACAAAAACTTTTTAGGACTAAATAAAACCCATCTACAGCTCATATCAATTATACGTTCATTAATTCGTCGAAGTCTATATATTTACAGGAATAATGTAAATTGTTAATCGTACCTTTATTTTAATACTTAAATATGTCAACGCAGTTTTTTAATACTTTGAAGCTCTAGTATAGGTTTGCCTTCTTCGTCTGATTAAGGAAATTTTTTTCTGAAAATTTATTAACCATAATATTCACCTAAATATAGTCTCCACACATTGTTGTATCTATCAATGTTTTATTGATTAATGAAATTAAAACGAGAAATTTACGAATACGTTTTTTGTCGTTCTAACGATTGTCAATAGTAACCTGTCTCGATGAGGAACAATTGTTTATTGTCTGCATTGTGACTTCAATTAGTCATTACGTTCTGTTTTCCGAATAGACAAAGGAGATAATTTGTTTAACTTCCACTCCCTGTACCAACTCCGAAAGTTCAATGATGACAAAGAAATAGAATGAGAGCATTGTACACAAATAATTGACAAGACCATTTATGTGTTTTAAACAGATATTTTTTGTCAGAGCGGTAGACACTCAAAAGGATTATAGGTAAAAAATATGATTTTTGTTTCCCTCTCAGTTATCATCAGTTGTACGTTGAATATGTAGCAGAATACATGTGGCCACAATTGAGTTGCATTATAAAACAACATTTCGGCTTTTCTCTTATACTGTAAAGGCTTAAACTTTACTGGATTTACATCTAATCATTAAAAACAACTTCTGAACAGACTAACAAAATATTCTTGTTCTAAAGCAGCATTTAGCTGATTAACAATTAATTGTTATAAGTGTCAGAGAAAAAACATTTAATTACCGTTGTATTATAATACAATAAAAGCAATAGCGTTGCAAGAAAGTCTGATATTGAAATAGGGCTGTCTGAGATATAGCCTACGTAGGATCGAGAAGTATATTGTTATATAACTTTACATAACAGGGCTTTTTACCTTTTGACCCTTGTCTAAATCGGCTCGTGTGTATAATACTAAATGGATTAACCAAAATGTTCAACGATAACTTCATATGAGACTGTATGATTTTAAATACATCTATGAGTGACGTTTAAAAATACCCTTTGCGTTTCTCTTTTTTCTTTAATACAGGGATTGAATGGAAACGTGTAAAGATGAGCCAGATATGGTTGAAACTCTTATGAGATTTACCATGAGCGTCATCGTCATTAACATGTCAGCGCATCTATGTGGAGGTGGGTGGTGTGTGTGTGTGGTTTGGGTTTAGATTGGTAGCGTGCTATTCAACTACGATTCATACTTGACATTCTCCTTAATTAATACAAAGACGATAAAATTATCCCACATAAATAAGTATTATTGCCTTGCTGTCGATTTCTGTTGATATAAGTTAATCCCCTAAACTAATTGTCTCAATGTCTTCAGCTATTTCCTCACTGCACCATGTCACAGCCGATAAAGTCATATGTGCTATCTAGGGATTCACAGCAAGAGACTTTAGTGGAGAGCATGATCAATTCTTCCTCAATATTGAATGTACTTGTAGCGTTAACAATACAATTAAACAGCAAATATGATTATCACATTCTTATTTATAGAGGTGGTTGCCCTGAGAAATGTCTTTTGTCCATCGTATTTATTTTTCTATCAAAATACTTTAGGATTTTTTTTTCAATGCTTCAGAGGATTGTTTTTTTTCCCATGGTGCTTGGCGTGTTAAGTGACGAAGCAGTTTTGAAGGTCTCATTGCCTCATCAGAAAGCCGGCCGCCGAAAACTATGCAGAGCGTTAAACTCAGATAGTAAATTTGAACAAAAAAATAGCCACAAATGCACAACACACAAGCACTGTAAACATGAGAATATACCGGATAATAGAGAAAAGAACGTCACACACTTTCTCACCACTGAAGCTACAACGACATTGTCACGCTCAGCAACTCAGTTCCCGGTTTAACTCTAGTCAATGGACAGTCGCACCATCCCGAGGGGAATACACTCTTAGTAAATACAATGGAAATAATTAGTTTCTTGGGCCTATACCATTTGATGCACAGACTGGAACCAGTTCGCAGCCCAGGGGACCACTTTTGTTCAGTCCAGACGTTTGTTAGCTGATAATAAGGACTAGTGATCAGAACTTCCTGGAAGGACGAGAGGTTTATCTCATAGATCATATAAACGCCTATTTGACTATCTTTTGAAGTCTTCTTCTTTTATTGGCACCATAACCGATAGTGCGATGGACATGGAGGCACCACGACAGACATGGGGGAAACTTTCACATTGCGTAAAAAATTATAGAGGCTCACATTGAGAAAGAACCTGGGACCATGGGCGTATTCATGGGGGGCAAGGGGGGGGGCTTTTGCCCCCCCCCCCTACATTTTGAAAAAAATGTCATATAAGAGAGGGGCATTTGCTACCCTCCCCCCTTACATTTAAAAAAAAATGAAAATGTCATAAAGTTGTTATTGGCCCCCTCCCCCTGGACAATTTTTGCCCCTCCCTGGAAAAATTCCTAGCGACGACCATGCCTGGGACACTCACATTTTACCACCATAACATCTGTCATTAGAAGGAGTAGATTACTAATTCAAAACCTACAAAATTTTTCGGCTAATTATTATTAAGAGATCGTGCATTTAATTGCGTTCACAACTTAAGGATGAAACAAGGATGAACAAATTAAACTTTGAAATGTCCTAACATCTGTATCAGTGTACGTATTTTTTTTTTCAAATATTCCTGTTGGGCGCTCATTCATCAAACAATCTGGTACTATAAGTTTCAAGATGTGCATTGTACATTCTAGATACTGCTACATCCGTACAAGCGTACATCTATACATAATAACTAATTGCGTTATATATAGTTATAAAATAAAACCTTTTTATTACTGGAATTCTATTCAATTTTTTTTTTTCATTTCTAAATTTTTATTTTCACTACAACTATTTAACATGATTCATTTTATTGGGTATAAATAATGTTTACGATGCCGGGTAGTGTGGTGGCCAGATAATTACGAACCAAAGAGTCAATACTATACAAACAAAACTTATTGAAGTGTCGCATACTGTTATATTACATATGATAGTTTTTGATTGGTTTCTGTTTTTGCGATAGGAGCCTCGTTGCTATTGTAATATTGTCCAATTTGATTCAATGATTACAATATGGGGGTGCACTTTTGAAGTTTGTAATTTCACATTATTTTTGTGAATTGGGGAAGATATTTCGTTTATTTTTTTTGTTACATTTTGTTTTAACTTTTAGTTGGGGGGGGGGGGGTTGACTACGTTTATCAACAAAAGTTTTTGACTCGGTTACAAGGTAAGAACTAGAGGGAGGGGGGGGTCTCAAAAAATCTAAAAATCGTTGACGTAATACGTAATTAATGGACCACCTCTAATACAATTGTTTTAGTTTTTCTTCCTTTTATATTACAACAACAACATACTGGACGTTTTTCTTTCTGCATCTCTTTTTAGAGCATTTTCGAAAAAAAATGCTCTATTGTCCCCGTTTTGTCTGTCTGTCTGTCTGTCTGTCCTTCATCACCCTAGATCTCAACAGCAATTTTGTTTGTTAATTTTAAGGGCACTGATGAAGAACTTTCGGAGTTATGATTAATAGCGTAAATTATGTTTACATTTTTATTTATATAGATTATTTTGGCGACTTTTTATTTTCATTTGTAAATAGCGCAAATTCCCTAGTATTCCAGAGAGTCCAAACATTATATTTCAGGCACATTTTGGCTCTAATTTGAACAAAAAGAAATAAAAATTTAATGGATTAAATGCTTCGTGTATATTGTTGATATTAAAATGAAACATTTCAAATATAGATTTATAAAAAAAATAAGGTTTTTAAAAATATATTTCTAATTTGCGTCATTCTCCGTCGTAAAATTTATGCAAATGAATGAACTCAACACTAAACAAAAGAATGTAAATAATGTTTCTTCACCACAATTCCCAAGGTGACATAACACACTTTACCATTATAACAGATCGCGTCTTAAGAATACCACTGCTAAAACATTACTATTACTTTATGTTAAAAAAAGCTTATAATTTTGGAAATCTTTTATTACTTTTTTTTACCCGTAATGGTAATGTATCTTTTTTATGTTGAATAATTTTCTTTAAATAAATTATTTCCTCATTTGTAAAAAAAAAGTATATAGAGTAGGACGTCACCAGAATTAAAATCTGACATGGTTAGTGTGGTATATGGCCAGTTATCAGTTAGGCCATTTACTCTCACATACAGATTTACTGTAAACTAAATTCTTCTAAAAATTTCAGTGTAATTACAACGAATTACTATGATATTGTTACATATCAAGTCCGTATCAACCACTAGGTTTATTATGTTCTTTTTGCCGGTTGAGCCCGATAACGGAAGAAGAAAATGCTACTGACCCAGTGCATCTGTGGTTGATGCGTGCATGTCAATAATGTTAAGGCTATACATATATTATGTAAATAAATAAAAATGTAAACATGATTCACGCTATTTATCAGACCTTCAAATGTTCTTCACCAATTGCCTTAAAACTTACAAACAAATTTGCAGGAATTTACATGATATATACAGTGGGTGTTCGGACAACAACCGAAATTCGTATAACGAACAAAAACTAATTCTAACGAAAACGTCTCTGCTCTCGAAACACCCGACGTCAGTCCTCAATTTGTCCTGAAAATGGGTGTGCGCGTGTCAGCATTCATACTACGTAGCAGTGAGGCAGCACCGTAGGACGCGTAGGGTAGTGTGCGACGACACATTGTCAATAGTGTACCATACATGTGTAGTTGGTTTATGTCCTTTTGGTTTTCGTATGTGCTACTCTAAACGCCTTATAAAAAATCCCTGAAAATTTTACAATATTATGGGACCTACAAAGAGTGGAGTGTCAAGAACTGTGCTCACCATAAAAACCAAGCAAGAGATTATATCTAAAGTAGACAGTGGACAAAAAATGACTGATGTTGCTAGGCCTTACGGCTTGAACAAGTCTACAGTAGGCACGATCCTAGCAAAAAAAAGATATCATCAAGAAGACTCAAGCCACTAAAGGAGTAACGAAAATTACTTCTGTGAAGCAAAAAAAGTGTCATCCATGATAAAATCGAGAGTTTGCATTTAGTTTGGATAAATGAACGGGAGGTGAAAAGCGATGTAACTAGAATGGCCATCATTCAAGAGAAGGCTGGAGAAATTTTTGAGAAATTGAAAGAACAAACTCCAGGCTCGTCCTCCGAAAATCTAGAATTCAAGGCTACCACTGGCTGGTTTAAAAAAAATTAAAAGGAGATCTGTCATTAAGCAAGCTGATGTCAATAGGGTTGCCGATCTCTACAATTACATTCTGAAGGAGAGAGAAAAACAACCGACATTGGACATGTTCTTTAATGCCTTAGAAATGAAAAGGACTGATTAATAAGCAATACTATATGTATGTATCATATTTGTAATAAATAAACTTACTGAAAAATTATTCTTGTACATGACAATTTTTTTTAAGTTTAATTTTTAGAATCCCCAGAACGAATTAATCGAATTCCCATTACTTTATATGGTAAATATGTGATCGGTTAACGAACAATTCGGATAGCGAACATACATTTGGAATAGATTTTGTTCATTAACCGATCACCCACTGTATATGAATATATATATATATATATATATATATATATATATATATATACATGTATATATATAGAGAGAGATAGATAGACATCACATGTATAATATTTTACAAATAATGCTTAATCCATCTAAGTAAAATTATTGCTTTACTTCACTTTACCTTTTATTCTCAAACCACGGGAGGTAATTTAAAAGTCAGTATATGTTTAAAAATAAACCAATCCGCCGTGTGCAATCTAATAGTCCGTCAGTATTTTGTATAAATCAGCAAACAGTATTGTAAAATATTTTTTTTTTTTAACTTAGTTTGCAAATTATTATTTCGTCAGTAATTTTTGTATCAAACATGTAAACAGGATTCATGCTATTGAACATTGATCTGAAAGTACATCCAAAAGCACTACATTAATAAACGTAAAAAGTTTCAAGATTGTCGTAGTTGTTAAGCTGCAGTGGCATTCTGCTTTTACTGATAATGCTATATTGAATCATTAGCTGTCAATAAGGAGGTTTAAGAATGTTTCTCGCAATCTTCTACATATTCACTGCCAAATAAACATATCCTACTGACCCAGTGCATATTGATCAACGAGTGTATGTCCATCATATATATATATATATATATATATAAATGTTTTTATTTCTAAAAAAAAAAACTATGCAAATACTTGTATCTTTTTGTTTTTTTAATGTTTTGTTTATAGGGCTGATAAAACCAAACAGGCTTCTTGGTGGAACGTAAACGTACAAGTATGAGAAACACTGTTCTATAACCGCGGTTCTATACCGGTCGAACTCGGACTCCAAACGTGTGAGAGAAAGTTTATACAGGGTATATGGTGACATGTAATTTACTTTAAACCACCAAGAATTTGAAGAAGATACAAGTGAGGCGAACTTTGGGGTAGAATAGAAAATAAGTTTAAGAACCGCAGCTCTAGATATTGTAATATATTTCTCATCCATTCAGTAAAAGCGGAATCATTCCCATATGTAAATTTTCCCTCATTACGTTTAATTTCCAAAGACCATAGGACCAAAGTAAACAAAACAAACAAAACAAAACCACTTTTCACCTATACCCTCAGACATTCCGTTGACACGACAGAAAATAAACTGTAATAGTAATAGCACAGGAACAATATTCACACTAAATCCTAAGATGATGGAAAAAAGTGAAGAAGAAATAAAAGGGAATGTTCTGGAGCGAGTCATAAAATAAAAAAAAAACTAACCCATTGATTGACATAATGTCCATCAATCTTGCACATGATGAGGATCAAGTCTGAAAGGAAAGTCATGTACTCATTAGCAGCATGACCCTCTTTAAGTTGATGTTGTTCAAATTGAATTAAGATTGTTTTGCGTTGGGAGAGGGGGGGTAGGGAGGGTTATTGGTATTCTAGCTCCCCACATTTATTACTCAATAATCACCCACAAATGAATTGCACTCCTTCATCTTTACAAAAACGTTTTACACTGGACAAGTGATTATCCTACAACAGTGGTAGGCAAACTTATCAGCCAAAGAGCCAAATAGAGCATTACAACAATTTAAAAAAAAATAGTGGGAGCCAAATCTGCTTGTTTAGTAAAATTTTATTACACTGAATAAATAGTACACTAAATATAACTAAATGTCAGAGCCGCACTTTGCCGACCACTGACCTACAATACATGAGGTAATATTTCATCAGACTAGTACATGTCAGTCTAAATCGGGGGGGGGGGGGGGTCACGAACAGAGAGCATTGATAACACAGTGACAACATGAATATGACAGGAACAGATATCGCTTTACTTTTTTTAAATGGTTGTAAAGTTAAACATAATTATTTCAGATTTTTTTCCTTTCAATTCATGGGTTGTTTTTTTGTTTTTTTTTGCCGTGCTATATTAATTTTTTTTTACTAAAAAAGTTACCAGATTATGTGCCATCTTGGAGGTGGGTGGGGGGGGGAGATATTTACATTATACATTAGTAGAACAAATATTAATCTTTAGATACCTAAAGACAAACATCGCAATTCTAAATCTAGTACTAAACCTTTTTTATTCTTGTATCTGAACTGTTAAAATCAAAGTGTAATTGTTTATTGACTGCATTGGTGTAAATATGTGGAGTAGGGTAATTGTTTATTGAATGCATTGATGTGAATATGTGGATTAGGGCGGACTATCCAAGTCGGGCGACACTTACTTTATCCGCAAAATAGGGCGGCAATTTGACAACTTCACTCGTTGTATATTCTCCACATAAGAAATATCTTAATTTATTTTGTACAATTATCTTTTACATAGACTTCAGTTATGGCTAATTAGTAAAAAAAAACAAGTTAATCTGTGTGATGACCTTGGCTCCATTGAACTATCATGTCCATTTGTCACTTTAGCCTGCGTTACATTCAGCTGAAGTAAACAGTGATTATCAAAAGTGATCATGCACAGATTTATTTGTTTTATCGCCTGGTTAGTTGATAAAAAAAGCTCTGATATTTTCTTTTTTTTAAATGCCTAATTTCTTACATAGGGAAATAGATCAGGACTTAATTTGAATGGTCTCAAAGAAAGTAAAACTCTGACTTGACATAATGATGAATTCAATTTGGATACATATTAATTCACTACTGTGAATTAACCGTATAATTTGAAAAAGTTCATTTACAGTTTATAGGTATATTATGTTTAACAGAATTAACTTATAGAAGTAATAATAGAAAAATAAATATCCTCTTTTTATAATCTTATAACTGCGCAGTTATTTTTTAAATATGTACATTACAACAGGCCAGTACATTGATATGGATTTTAAAATCTACATTACTAAATGAAATTAAGAATTTTAAAATAAAACATATCTTTTAGAAAATATAAATGCAGTCTAATACGTTTTTTTCTTGCTACATTTCCATTTAACATGAATGCATGATGAGTAAATTCTAGTAAATTATGAGATTGATTTTACAGTGATAAGCACAAGCAAGTGTAAAAAATGACATAGCTCTTTAAAACCTAACTCAATACAACTTCTAAAAATCAATTTAATAATGAACTTATTAATTAATCAATATATTATATCTTTTTTACAATTTTAAATCATATTGGAAGTTTTTACATTGATATTACCTTTCATTTAAAAAAAAATGAAATTAATTAGATATGTTTGTCATGATAAATGGAGAGGTCATTGAAAAAAAAAACGAATAACAACAATGGCGGAACATTTATTTGACAAAATTAAAAGCGATGATCTATTTGTAAAATATGTAATCTACGGCGCATACAATAAGTAATACAGATGTAAAAAAAAATGTTCTTAATTTACTATTTCTCTCGTAAAAATCAAAATATAATTAAGTTATCATTACTTATATTAATGATACATTGACAATTTATTGTATATTTTAGTTGTGTTACAAAATACAGTAACTGCAAAAAAAAAGAAATTAATTTTGGATTGGTTGATATAACAAAATTAAAAGAAGAATTTTTTTTAAACAAAATATTAAATATAAAAAAAAAAACGAAAGAAATATTACTGTCATTAGGTTAGTGGTAACATGATATGATAATTATAGAATATGATTAGTATCAGAACAAAACACATAACAATCATACACATGACTAGAACTAGAAACAGTTTTTTTCTGACCGCATTTTCTTTAGTCTTTAAATAATTACTATAAATGAAGAAAAACTTTTTGAATTTTTGAATCTTTTTTTTTACTTTGTGGCAATACTAGGCTACATGTAGAAATGAATAACATTGGGAGACTTAGAAAAATGTTAATTAACTGATACAATTAACGTTTATAAAGATAAATTATTTTTTTGTGTAGTAATCAATCATTAGTATACAAGTAACTTTTACTTTGTCCGCTGAATGTATGTAAATGTAAAATAAATAACAAAAAATGAGAGGCTGAGATACAAATGGAAACAAAAAAGAACTTACTAATAAATGGGATATTATAACGTATTACTACTGCTAGATCATCAAATGGAAATCAAACAATGTAACATACTTTGTATTTAAACAAATGTTACAAGATGAATAATAATGTTAGCTGCGAGGTTACTCCAAGAAAAAAAATTGTACACTGTATAATAGTCTACATAGGAAAAGTTATTGTTAAGTGTTTTAAACACACACATACACACACACTCATATATATATATATATATATATATATATATATATATATATATATATATTTATATATATATATATATATATATATATATAATAGAAATATTAAAAAAATATTAATAAAGATTGTGCCACGAAGTATACAAGATAACAAAAAGTCAGTGCCAACAAAATGATGTTAGTTGTGCTTTAATAATACCATGGTGTAATAAAATTATTATGTTAATGATACTACAATCTATGACACTAAGTTTATACAAAAATTAATGGATATTATTTTTAAAAAAAATTAATAATGCCATATTTTTTATTAAAAAAAATAGTAGAAATCAAGTTTATTTTTTTTTGTTTGCATACAATCATTAATTCATTTGTTTCTTTTTTTTTTCTAATCTAAAACAAACTAGTAAGTCAATAGCATTAATCAGACAGACCCAAGGAAATGTATAAAAACAATGTGTTAGTGTTATAGAATAGTCCGGGGAGTAAATCGTTTGTCAATAGTCTCTTATTTACTATTATCATTTAACAAAGAAACGAGGTCATACGTGAAAAGGGAAAAAGTTATAATAATGAGAAAGACCAAACAATTTTCTCCATTTAAATGCTGGAAACACTGAATCTATTTTATTAATGCACATAACAAAATTGTCTGCAAATCAACGGTGATGAGTTAATTACTGGAGATAGCGAGATCAATCATGCCGTGAACAGTACATTATGTCAGTAACAGTAAAAAAAACCCTTATTTGAATACTGTCTCCTATATTCATTTCTGTTACGATAAAAAAGAATTGCAATAAAATAAGCCAATTTTATTCTTTATTAAAATAAAACTAAACTGAACAGATAATTTAATAATAAGTAATGTTTTACATTTGACTTTATTTATTCTGTTTGGGTTCATATATAGCCAAAGGAGTCATCTTTACCACGAATTATTTCTCAAAGCTGATACTATAGTTTTCGCTTAAAGAATAAATATTATCACCAGTCTGTACCAGTCCAACTAATCATAGCCTATCATGAATTGATGTTTTATAACAAATTAACACAGGTTTCTTCTTAAGAATGACTAACGGAACATCTTAAACATTTAAAAAAATTCATAATGTCTATTTCAAATTTTAAAAAAGGGTAGATGTATTAAATTATTTTCCTTTCAAATCACTTTTTGCTTTTGAATCAGAATATTGGGTATCATTATCCTTTCCATATGTATAAATATAAAACTAGCCTAACCAAACATTATTTTTACGAAATTATTTCATTTTAAGATTTGCTATGCCAATCTTTCTAGCCACTTTAGTTAGAACAAATAATAAATACATAAAACATTAACACACATATTGTTACATAATGAGCAAGTTATACGTACGCACTTATACATCGAATGCTAAAGATTTATATTTGTCGTTTAAACTTGTTTGTTGAGTTTACTAAATAAGAGACTCTTTTAAATCTAATTTTGATTTGTTATCTTCTTTTTTTGTATTTTGTAAATATATTTTATTTTGAAAATAGTGTATACAATGACGATACCTGAAATTATTAACATTGATTTCAATTTTACTTTTTTAGCTCACCTTTTATTTGTTATAGAGCCAAACACGAGTTATAAAAACAAAAGACATATGTATTTCGATCCTATGTAAATTTGTTAGACACTATGCAACTTTACACACGCGCTTTAATTTGGAACACAACAAAGTTATTAAATACGTTTTTGTATTTGACTTTATTCTAACAAGGGAACATGTAATTAGTTATACCAACCACTAAATGTTGGGATGGGGGTCTAAAGCACTCAGCACTTTATTCAAATATACATTTCATTACATTATTTTTTTTCTTTTCCTACTTTATAATACATGCACTGCAAAATGTATTTCTAAATCAATACAATCAATATAAAAATTAAAGCAGAGGCCTAATGAAAAAGCTTAACGGGCTGAGCTTTGCCAGCAGGCAAATAATGTTCCCATTTTTATGTTATAATCAATAAAAACATATATGTATTTCTTAATTAATATAATAGTCAGAATATAAAAATGCATCAATTTATAATTACTTTTTTCGACAGCTAAGAAAACTCATTATATATCAAAATGATTTTATTTTACAGATAACAAGACTCTGCTCAGTTTTTATTTATACAATGAATAACTCAAGTGATTTAGAAGTAAGTCTGGATACGAATCAAAATTATTCTTCCCAGATGCAGATAATTGATGACGATGTTTTAAAAACAGCTATTATTGTCATCAATATTTGTCTGGGCAATAGTCTGTGTTTATGTGGCATTACTGGAAGTATATTAAACATTATCATTTTATCTCAACATGGAATGAAGGACACAACAAATCTGATCCTATTGGCTATTTCTGTATGTGATCTAATTTATTCTGTGACACAAGTATGGTTTATTCTTTTAAGCACAACATACATATTTGATTATTTTATATTTGGTTATGTGTCATCATTTTATAATTCTTATATTGAACCAATTAATATATGTTCAGTTTTTGTTAGCGTACATTTAGTTACTATTGTATCTATTGAGAGAATGATAGCTGTATGTTTTCCTTTTTATGTTTCCATTTTCTTAACATTGTATCGTATAAAATTGATTATATTTTTAATAGTGGTCTTTAATTTAGCTTTAAAGGCCCCAGTATTTCATATGTATGATGTTGTCTTTATGCAGTTTGAGAATCAGACAATAGCAACAGTAAAAATGGTCGAGTATGTTTTTGATAATTATGACATTCGTTTAGATTTTCAATAGGTACATTTTTATTTTTTTACTCATTTGTACCTATTGTAGTTATTTTTATTTGCACTTTTATGACAATACTCAAGATTTCCGCTTCTTCTAAAACTAGTTTGAGTTTAACATCAAACAAAAACAAAGATAAAAGACAAAAAGAAATGAGCTCTGTTAAAACAGTTTTAATTATCTGTGTTTTAGTAATGGTGTGTGTGTTATTTCCTCTTTTAATTCAGAAGACAATGTTTGTATTATTAAGAATATCACCAGACTCGAACTTGTAACTATTAACATTCTGGATCGTTAATCTATTATTTCAATTATACTCATCATTTAATTTTCTAATTTACGTTATAAATAGCCCAAAGTTTAAAAAAACGTTTGTAAAGTTGATTTTAAAGAAAATATTTTTACAAATCTGCTTCACCCCTACCCCCTCGGAGTCGCATCCCTAACCCCGAGATGAATGATGCAATCAAGCGACGTTGGTTCAACATCAGGACATTGTTAATTCAATCGTTCATCCCCGCCTCGATATGAGTAATAAAATTCCCCTTCTGCCCTTCCACACCCACGCAATGACCTTCACCTTCGGTTCCGGTTGGGAAACTGCTGACGCCATCAGCGAGGTTGGCCTGTCTATAAAATGCACCGTGCTGTGACTTGGGAGACACACAGAATGATGGTCAGTAACAGACAAGTCAAACATGCGCAGAGAAGACACACTGTGAGACAAGTACCAGAGAGGACAAAGATAGCAGATGAGTGCAAGAACAGTTTAGTTGGTCGCTGGAGAGCGCCAGGTCTGTTTTTGCAGCAAGTTCGTTATCGACACGTCACCATAACACTATATTCGTGCAAATGAGTAAGCACAATAGACTCTTTGTTTTTGTTCCCTTGACTATTCTAACCTGTACATTGTTCTATTTGTAGACTGAATAGATCTTGTATTATTTAACTAACAATGAACGTTTTCTTGAGAGCCTACCTAGAGAGTGATAGTCGTAACAATATAAATAAAGGTTTATCTTTGGTTCATTTCACTTTAGATTTATATTCATAGATCTAAAGAAATATAATTCAATCATCGTACTTACCATTCAACTATTTTTGTTAGGATAAATATTAATGTTATTCCTGTAGATGAAATATAAGTGTTAGTAGATAATGTTTATAATGAAATATAAATCGTATGATAAAAATGATCTCAACAATGTTTGATCTGTCGGCCAATATAAAAGTCATTATCAATTAACCAAAAAATAAAAAAAAATAAAAATTGCAAGATAATAGAACCAAAAAACACAACGATTCGCTAACCATTCAGTTATAAACATTCTTAATTGCATCACTAATTAATTATTTCTTTCTAACTATAGGGATTTAGATATTAAATGGTTTAAACTCAGACCTGTCATTCTTTCATTTCGGTGACCATTATTTACTAATTTGTAAAGAGCGCGAGATTAATAGTATTGAAAACAGATCAACGATATTATTTGGTGAACATTACATTTGTACTCATTATAAATTGAATCTTTCTTTAAAAATGTGAAATAAATTTTAATCTAGTAAGTTATGTGTTTTTTATAATACTTTAGCATTTCAAATTTAGATTTAAAACCAAATAAAGTTTTAAATCAAATATATCTTATTGGCTTCATTCTTTATGTGTCATTCTATGTTGTAATGTGTATGTCAATAGATGCACTACCTCCACACTAAACTGGAGATGTTATAATATTAGTTCACCACCGGGCCCAAAGTAACTTAATACAATCAGCCCCGTAGCGTGAAAATTTTACAGCAGGGGCCAGGCATTAGCAGGGGGGCAGGTAATACATTTTACTTAGTATAACAAATATGCAGAGGGGGCCAGACAAAACTCAGATTTTTTTCTAGATTCAACTCACATTTGTCAGGTCGATCTCATGGACTTTCAATCCCTTCCTGATGGGGTATACAAGTTAATAATTGTGTATCAAGATCATCTCACCAAGTTCGTGGTTCTCAGGGCCCTGAAGATAAAGAGGGCAGAAGAAGTTGGATACCACCTCGTAGTCACCACTCACAAAGCCAGGGGAGCGTCGAAAGAGCTAACCAGGACATCAAAAGTATGTTGTGTGCTTTGGATGCAAGATGGAAAAACAGGCCGCTGGAGTGAGGAGTTACGGTTCGTCCAAATCATGAAGAACAGAGCTTTTTCATTATGGGATTAAAAGATCACCATACGAAGCACTCTTTGGCTGCAAAGCTAAAGTAGGCCTCACAACGTCGTCCCTACCTGACGATGATTTATAAGATGTGGAAACAGAGGAAGACCTAGAAAAAAGAATACAGAGCATACAAACAACACAAGAGCAGATAGACAGAGATGAAGGAATACAAGAGACAGCCCTTTCTGCAGAAGACATACATGTAAACCATGATAATGGTAACCAAAGCAATGGTACAGCCATGGTTATTGAAGAGAGTTCCCATTCTGTGGTTACCGAAGACCCTTCGTCTTCCACTGCATTTTGCGTTTGCTTAAAAGAAACCAACGTGCTCATTCATTTCGAAAGTGTAGCCGAAAAGTTCATGCTATCTGTGGGCATTCCCCTACAGACGATGACGACATCGAAGTAGAAGGTTATGGTGTTAGCGTTTTGTGCATTGTTGCATGGATAACTAGATACCAGGATAGACAACCAAACAAAATTTCATTCCAGCTGTGTACGGTTTAGGCTGACGCAAGGATTTTTTTCTTCTTTGTGTTTGTGGATTGTTTAATTAATTTATTTTTTTTTCTAAATATAATGTCAGCGAGTTCCGATTTCCGATGTTGACAAAGGGCAGAGAGACTCACGAAATCTGTTGGCAGTTGTTATGAGCATGACAGAAGATGGCTTTTACCGCCTTGGAACAGCACATGGAATATTTAACCAACTATGTGTCGGATCAGAATTCATCGTATGTCCAAAAGATTTAATAAAAGTGGAAGACGTTCCTGACCTTTAAATAGCTTTCCAATCTGCTGCTACTTCTCATTCTACAAGAAGCGGCAAAGGATTCGTCAGATGTATGTGCAAGACAAAATGCCAAGCTTTGAGGTGTCTTTGTGTGAAAAAGAAAATTAAGTGCAATTCAAAATGCCATTCTAGTCTTCCCTGCTGTAACAAGTAGCTTATTCCATTTGTGTTCTGCTTGTTTTCACCAGAAACAACATCTTTTTAATATTTATCAATTCTTTCCTAATTCGTGAAATATGAACATGAAACATCAAAATGCCAAAATACGAAGTGTTTTGTGTGAAAGAAACAAATTAAGTACAGTACAATTCTAAGTACCAATCCAGTCTTAACTGCTGAAGCAAATATTTCAATCTCAGTTCTGCTGTCGTTGTTTTTTCCCGGTATGAACATCATATGCTTTATTTTTCATTAATTCCATATTAAAATACGGTTTTATCAATAAAGGCTTTTGTTGTTCTTTTCTGATACTTTGCCTAAACGACACTAGTCATTCTATACAATGCCTAGGCATTCTATAGAATGCCGGAATTTCACACGTTGCCGGTAACAAGATATACGATTTACGACAGATGATCGTGTGGGGAATCGTTCGATTATTAACATGGCTCAATCACCGGTAAGGACCATTACATAGTTTAGGTCATGGCTGAAAGTACCCGCTATATCTCCCGTGGTACCATGTCATTGCACTTTCGGCTATGGGGGTGGGGATAAAATAATGACACCATAAGAACTATCCCATAGTGGCTTATAGGATTTAAGAGATTTCTTCTTATTCTTACAGGAACTTCACACACAAACATCAATGTGTATGTCATCTCAGGCGTGGACCGTATAATTTCCAAGTATTTGTAAATGAATTATTTGATATACAGCTCCGATAAATGATTTAATGACTTCATAATACATTTAGAATTAGTTTGCAATACCGACCGTCTGATACGGCTGTCTTTTGGTATCATAGATTATTGATTGATTTTCCATTGATATTTCCTTATTTTTTTTTTTAAAGAAACAAAAGTTAAATTGACATGTGTGTTTTAATGAATGGAGAACGTCATTAAAAATAAATGAATACGCTATCAGTATAATATGCCTAGGTGTGTAACGCTCCTGTAAGAATGAGATTAAATTTCTTAGATCCTACAAAGCACTAATGGCCAAAACCGTCCCATTAGTTGTTTATAGGATCTAAGAGATTTTATCTCATCCTTACGGGAACTTCACAAATCGGTATAATATATTACCTGTGGAGCATACAAAGTACAATACAAATGTAAAAACATTTCTCTTGTAAACATCTAATTTTAATTAAGTTATTCCTAGATTATATCATTAATAAATAAATAAAATAACAATTGATTGTGCACTTGATCAACAACTTTATTTATTTATCTAGTAAAATAACTGATGATCTTTCTTTTTTTAAATTTCAGACTGGTTAAAACACATATAAAATAGGTATTTATCATATTAAAGAATATAAAAGTTATCAGAACAAAACCTATAACAATGATAATTATAACTAGAAACATTTTTGCTGACCATATTTTCTTTTGTCTTTAGAGAATTATTTCAAATGAAGAAAAACTAGTTTAACTTTGAAGTAACTGAACTTTTAAAAAAGGTGACAATACTACATGTAGAAATAAATAACATTAGTTATCTTAAACAATATATATTAACTGATACCATTAAAGATTTTAAAGATAAAATAGTTTTCTGTGCAGTAATGTGACATTTATATACAGTGACTGTTAATTTGTCTGCTGGATGAATTGCAATGTTAAATATATATAAAAAAATGAATCGGCTAATATACTGTCGAAAACAAAAATGAACCTAATAATGTATGTAATATTTTAACTGTTAATATTCTTAAAAGGTGAAATGGATATCAAATTTCTTTATATTGGAACAATTGTTTCAAGATGAATAATTTTGCTAGCTGAGAGGTTATTCCAAGAAGAATTTAACACCCTATTGTACATAAGTACAGTTGAGTTGTTGCTATTTTTTTTTTTTTGAAAAGATAAAAAAAAAATCATTAAAAAAGAAAAAAAAGTCACGTAGAATAGATGTGTCATTAGTTCTATGTTGTGATAGAATTATTATGTTGATGATACTACTAATTACGCCCAACTGAAATTGATGTTATTCATGACGGCATTATAAGAAATAGCTGAATAATTGTCGTGCATGTTAGCATATATATCACAAAGATGCTTCTTAATTTTTAAATGGGCCTTATATTGTTCTCACCTATTTTTTAAACTAATTTACTAGCTAATACTTGTGTGGATGACAGCTTAAATTTGCCTAGATTTAGACATTATTTCTATACATCTGCATGCGTATTGGCGTTGTAACGTTTCCACTATAAACTATCTCGTAATCATGCTAAAAAATTGTGGAAAGAGAGTGAAATAGAAATAAGTGTAAAAAGAAAAAACAAGCAATTAAGCCTGTTCCATTCTGGACACAGGACGTGTTAGAGCATTTTCGTATTATGTATCAGTACGTTTGTTAGCTTTCAGTAAATATTTGTAAATTTTGGAAATGTTTATAAATTCAATTGTGTAATGCATATATTTGTAAAAAAAAAATTATAAAGACGTTTCTTTATATTTGAAAAAAATTATTGTCTCTTAAATCTAACTACAAGTGGTTTGTGGTTGCTGATATTGGACTCATAATTGAAAACATTCTAAATTATTGTCATTTAATCGTCCGAAAACTCCGTCAATTGTTGCATAGCTCTGATACTATCAATTAAACTCAGAGCACAAGCTTACTATTTCATTTGATGAGTTTCTTAATAAATCTTGGTGAAACTACGTGCTGCAGTATTTCGCACCAAATGAACGGGTTATTGAACGTACAAGGTGTATATATAATATATAAGCCCCTTAGGAGCCCTGAAGCCCGGCCCTCAGAGGTCCTGTCGCAAAATGAACTTTTGATGTACACATGGCAGGCCAAGACCTATGAAATGATATATACATCATGGGTCTAGGACTTATAGTTGCTGAGATATAGCGCTCCTTTATTAATATAGCTTATATAGTAAAAAACGGTACTAAGGCCCCTTTTACGGCCCTGAGAGGTCAGATCGCGAAATGGAAAAAGTCATTTCTTGGCAGGCCAAGACCTACAAAATGATATATACATCATGGGTCTAGGACTTATGGTTGTTGAGATCTAGGGTGATGACGGACGGACGGGCGGACGGACAGACAAAACGGGGACAATAGAGCCTTTTTTTTTCGAAAATGCTCTAAAAATGTATGCACAAAACATTAATTGTTGGAGATGTTTGCCCTATTAATCTTATTTTTTTTTAAATTCAAAAAAAAAAAAATTATTATTTTTGTTTAATCACTGTAAAAGGAACTAGTTAGTTTTTATCATTCAGTCAGACTGACGGATGTGAATAAAAACCTTTTGTTAGGTGATATAAAATAGTCCAGGCAGACAAATCGTTTGTCAATATTCTCTCTTTTACTACTCCAATTATTGAAGAAATAAATAAAATGAATCATTGCAATTATGTAGAAGTTGCGGTCACAAAGAAACATCTCGAGTATTCATGTGAAATTTTCTCCGTTCTAATGTTTACAACATAGAATATATTTGTATTATGTACAAAAAAACACATTATGAGCTGCAGATCTACGGTGATTACTAAATTATCAACATTTAGCGAGATCAATCATGCTGGGAGAAATACATTATGTCAGTCACAGTACAAAAAACCTAACTAAAATATTGTCTCTTATATTCATTTGTTTCACATTTTAAAAAGCATAATGCGAGCTTTGAATGAAATAGTCTAATTATATCTTTATAAACCAGCAGGTAAAACAAACATTTAAATATGAGAATAACAGAACTGTTAAATAAGATCATTTTTCTTAAGGTATTTAATAATTGAAAAGTAAAAAGCAAATCGTCAATTACTTTTACGAAAGGTGTGTGAAGTCCCTGTAAGTATGATAAGAAATCTCTCAGATCCTATCAACCATTAATGGGACGGTTTTGCAGTGCCCTTCTTTCATCCCCACCATAGCCGTATAGTGCAATGGCCATGGAGGCACCACGGGAGACATAGTGGGGACTTTAGCCATGACCTGAAATACACATTGGTCCTCACTGAAGATTGAACCAGTAATCCTAAGGTCGACACGACACTTACAAAAGGTAGCATACTCCATATTTGATCAACTTTAGTGGTAACATAATGTGTATGCCTATTGCAAGTGGACATGCAAATATAAAAGTACAGCACAGTGCTCACAGAAAATAGATTACTACAATTATATTAAAAAAAAGTTTTAATTAATGTAAGCAATTTTCTCTAATTCCACATGAGCTAGAAAATATAATACAATATTAGTATAAACTCATGAAAAAATTGATTTCAGAAATATTATCAAAATAAATACGAAAATTAAATCTAAAGAAATTTAATACGATAAATTTGGCCATTTACAGTCTTTTGAAACTCTACTGGCATTCAGAGTGAGATATCATTTTGAGATTGAGATCCCTACCACTGGTAGTTTATGTCATTTACTGGGATAGCTTGTTCTTTGATCTTTTTAATTCAATGCAAATAATTTTTCTTAATATATTAAAATACAAATAATACAAGGGGACGGATGTTCGTGTGATGAAGAACTAAAGTATCAACATGAGTTAGGATGAAGGAAATTCATCAGGTTTTCGTTGAAGTTTTCTGAATGTCTACCGTGTTGCCTCATGGCCAGAACAATCCAGTGTTTTGTATGGATGAAATAAGGGCACTACAAAAAAAAAAATCTAAAGGTTGTCCTATTAATTGGGCGATTTTTATTTTGGCGGGACGAAGTGTCTTTGCAGTAAAGTTTTTGACTGTCGACCTGAGCGTTCCTGGATAATTCAGCTGATGGTACAAGTTTCCGTTGTGCCTCCATGTCCATTGCACTATCGGCTATGATGGGGATGCAAGAAGTGCACCGTAAAACCGAACCATTAGTGGCTTACGTGATCTTAGAGATTTAATCTCATCCTTAGAGGGACTTCAAATGGACGGATGGCGAGTGGAGTAGATACTCGACTATCGACCTAAGAGTCCTGGGTTCGATCCTTGGTGAGACCCATTGAATTTTTACAGGTGAAATTGAGTGCAAAGTCGTACTACAAGTTCATCCAGCTTTAAATGGGTACCTGCCTTTTCTTTGGGAAGTAAAGGTGGCTGGACGATGTGCTGACGCACGCAATTCCTTCAAATGCAAATTATATTGTACTTACATTTTGATAGCCCTGGACTACACATGATACTTGCATTTTTTATTAGACAGAAACAATATTATTTCGATTATACGGAATAAACTTGCTCAATAGCATATATGGGCATTCCAGATGCTGACAAATCCGAAAAGGCAAAAAAAAAAAAATCTTACTACCTTAGATAAACTTACAAAAAAAACAACATTTTTATTGCTGGAATTCTATTCAAACTTTTTTTTTCTTTATTAAAGTTTACATTATTTTTAGAATTATATTTCCAAAACCCTGGTGTATGCGATGCCGGATAGTCAATACAGTACAGACCAAGATAATTTAAGAGTAACATATTGTTATATAATATTTTAGGGTTAAATATGTTTTTATTAAATCTCACTATTTATGAAAGGGATGTAGTTCTGACGTTTGAAAGAAGGGTCAGGTCTAGAGAAAATACACGAATTTCTATATGATATAAATAAAATTACAAATGAAAAAAGGTGTTTGTTGGGTTGGGAAGAGGAACATGCCATGGCTCTTTGTGTACATATTTGCGTTATAGCTGGGTTCTTTGATTCCATTTCTTTTATCCAATTCTTACTTTATAATATATATATATATATATATATATATATATATATATATATATACTGAAGAAAATATATATATATATATATACTGAAGAAAATATATTTCGGAATCAATATAATTATCATAACAATCACAAATGAATTAATTTTTTTTTCCAAGTAACATTCTCGAATGGAAATTTACAAAAAAATCACTTTATACATATTTTTTTTTACAGATAACAAGTCTAAGTTTTTATTTCATTCAACACAATGAATAACTCAAATGATTTAGATGTAAGTATGGAAAAGTATAAGAACTTTATCTCTCAGATGGACTTGAACAATAACGATGTTTTAAAAACAGCTGTCATTGTCATCAATATTTTTCTGGGAAATAGTTTGTGTTTATTTGGCATTACTGGAAGTATATTAAACATTATTATTTTATCGCAACATGGAATGAAAGACACAACAAATCTGATTCTATTGGCTATTTCCGTATGTGATCTAATTTATTCTGTGACACAAGCATGGTTTATTCTTAAATACACAACATATATATTTGATTTGTTGTTATTTGGGTATGTGTCATCATTTTATAATTCTTATATTGAAACAATCAATGCATGTTCAGTTTCCATTAGCGTACATTTAGTTACTCTTGTTTCTATTGAAAGAATGATAGCTGTATGTTTTCCTTTTTATGTTTCCATTTTTTTAACATTGTATCGTATAAAATTGATTATATTTTTGATAGTGGTCTTTAACTTAGCTATAATGGCCCCAGTATTTCATATGAATGATGTTGTCTTTATGCAGTTAAACAATCAAACAATAGCAACACTAAAAACGGTGGACTATGTTTTTGATAATTTTGACATTCTTAATACATACATAACAAGTGCAACGATATTTGTTTACACATTTGTACCTATTATAGATATTTCTATTTGCACTGTTATGACAATAGTCAAGATTTCCGCTTCTTCTAAAACTAGTTTGAGTCTAACATCAAACAAAAACAAAGAAAAAAGACAAAAAGAAGTGAGCTCTGTTAAAACAGTTTTAATTATCTGTGTTTTTGTTATGGTTTGTGTGTTAATACCTTTATTAATTCAGCAGACCTTTTTTGTATTATTAAGAATGTCATTAGACTCTATTTTGGAACTGATAACTTTCTGGATTGTTAATCTTTTATTTCAATTAAACTCTTCGTTCAATTTTCTAGTCTATGTTATAAATAGCCCAAAGTTTAAAAAACTTTCACCAAAATAATTTTGAAAAAAATGTAATAATTTAATAGATATATACCTTTGTTTTCTTTTATGTCTCATTATATTTATCGACCAAAATGTATTAGAAATATATCAATATCATTAAACTTTTTTATTGTTAGAAATAATATTATTTTAAGACGACAATGTTTGTAATTAAAAAAAAAAAAAAATCAAAAAATATTATGATAAAAACGATCCCTTTGATGTGTTCATGTGTGCTTGTTTATTTGACCAACATAGGAATCAAATAAAACATTAGCACAAAGCTTGGCAAAACACTCAGTTTTAAAAAAAAAAAATGATTTAACTATCTAATTTAAACTCTGAACTGTCATTCGCTTCTTTCATTTGAGCGACTTTTATCTCATTTGTAAAGAGTGCTAAATTCATCGTATTGAAAAAAAAATAAATTAAAGAATCTATAATTGATTGCAGAATGTTTATTCATCAAACGACTTTTAAATAAAATAAAGAAATAATAATGATGCAAAAGATTTGTGTATTTTCTAGTTATTAAAATGAAACCTAACCTAGATTTAATGTATTAGTATTAGTCTCGATCGTAATGTGTATGTCAATAAATGAATGAACTTCAAAATAAAGTAGAGGATGCAATTATATTTGTTTACACCACAATGGCCAGGGTAACAACACTCTTGACCAATATAAAAGGTCGCGTCATGAGATTACCATTTTGATACAAATGATGTTGCGTGGCATCATACCACATTTATACATGCATACAATTTGTATTGCTGATCACCAGACAACATGACGTTATTATTACCTCAAATCAAGTAATCTTTTCTTGTCACTAATCGATCTTCTGACGCTAGGAGTCATGCTGTCATACTAAACTAACAAAAAAAAAAAGAAAAGTTCCATTATGCCCCTAAAGGCTTAGATGAAGTGTAGAATTTAATTGTTTGAGTAACCTCGGCATATAAGGGGATAGCGTGTTTAGCACAACACCTATCCTCCTATACTCACCCCTCACCAACTTTAAGTCAGGTACCCATTTAAAGCTGGGCGGACTTACACCAGGACCTGAAAAAAGTTCCAAGGTTCTCACAACTAAACAAAAGAATGATGTTAAAACAGTGCCGGCTCTGGGCATAGGCGACATAGGCAGCTGCCTAGGGCGCCAAATTGCTAGGGACGCCAAATTTTTGAAAAAATAACTTTCAAGAATAAACCAGAGTTGCTGCTTTGCGTGTTTTGCGGTATGAACTTGGTCCAGTTTACGATGCATTAGTTTCACTGTCAGAGGACGGAAATTTGGAAGGCGTTACTGGAACCAAAATCCGAGCAGATGCTCAAGCGACTGCTGGGAAAATATCGGATTTCAAATTTCTCGTTGGTGTTGTAATATGGTACAAGGTACTTTATGAAGTAAATGTTACTAGCAAATGCTACAAGGTGTAGCACTTGACTTATCAGAGGCAGTTAAGCAACTCAACAAAACTGAAGAATTTTTACGTAGATGGCGGTCTGATGAAGGTTTTTGGGAAGCCATTACTGATGCTAAAGAATTAGCAAAAGAAATTGATTTGGATAACACAACTTTCCCAGCAACCAAGGAAATAAGAGTTCGCAAACAGAAGCGTTTGTTTAATTATGAATCACCAGATGAACCTGTGGTAAATCGACAGGAAAATTTCAAAATCAAGTTTTTCTTTGCGGTTTTGGATACAGCTATACAGTCTGTTTCAGAACGGTTTCATCAGCTGGATGATCACAATTCTAATTTAGGATTTCTGTATACCATCATATCAACTCCTGCAATATGTCTGCTAAACTGGATTATGTGAATTTTTTTTTCAAATTTGACTGTTGCATTGAGAATTTTGCTGACACATCCAGTAACGGTTGCATCAGGAGAACGCAGTTTTTCAAAAACTTAAAATCATAAAACATTATCTGAGAACGACGAGTTAAATTATAAAATATAAACTAAAGAATACACAAAGCGACAAAGAACTTGGAGTTGGACTCATTTTTACTAGGCTACACATGCACCTAAATCATATGATAGTAACAGCATGACTGCATGAACTAAATTTTAGCATTTGTTTGTCATATCACACTATAGTCACTGTATAGATATACTTTTTATTTTTTTTTAATGCTACAATTAATTTTAAATTTTATTAGTTTTATTACATTAACAGTTACTAATTTTTGACAAAAATATTAAAGCATTAAATAAAATATGGTTTCATTTGATTGTCCTCTCCATTCTCTCAGTTTTCATCTGAATTATCTGGAGGCCCAGAAGCATCTGTTGCAAAAATCGTATCTTAATTTTTATGTCTTCCCTGTAATATAGCTCTCGGTGTCTGTACTGGTTTCCAATTTCTCACTCTTTACTGTTCATGCAGAAGGGACGGGCTTCCTAATAGATGACTGCCTAGGGGCGCCAAATTGCCTTGGGACGGCTCTGTGTTAAAACATATAAAGTACACATGTGACTCAATACATTTACACTAATACATTAGCAGAGATGATGTGTATGTGTAATTGTGTATTTGCAGGAATGGAAAATATTATCGAAAAATAAATTGAAAGAATATAATTGAACACTATGCTCCACACTTCACGTACCAGTATTGTGCAGCTTTGTTTTACTGAATGAATCAAGGATCAGTTTCATCGATTCATCAGAATTAAAACCTGACAAGGTGAGTGCTGAATATGGTCAGCTATCAGTTTGGTCATTCTAACCAAGTTTTAGTGCGAATCAATATCTATCAGTTTGATTGTGTCAATCAGTAGTTATCAGTATGCTCGTGTCAATCAGGTACATATAAAAAGGCTACTAATTAGTAGAACCGAACTGTGTAATAACAGAACCACAAATGGTACTGACCCAGCGCATCTGTAGTCAGCACGCAGGTGTCGAAAGTATATAAAGATATATATATATATTAGGGTGGGTAAAAAATTTTTTTTATTGAAACATTATTAAAAAGTTGTTACATCATGGTAGTACATGGAATATGTACAAATATTTGAAAACTACACAGTTTTACTACTCCCAACTTTTGTTCGAAGTTTTAACTATATTTACTGTGAGTTTTTTGTGACTGAACATGTTAAATTTGTTACCTAGGTTATTCAAAAAAGAAATGATATGCATATAAAATGTGTGTTTTATCTTTATAACCTTTTTTATGAATAACTAGTTAGTTCAGACAACTGGAATAAGCAAAGCATCCATTTTTCTCTCAATATAACTGGTGTACCGTGTTTTCTTTATCGGATCACGCATGGTTGTTTTATTTCATTTTTGGTTAATTTTTTCAATTATTTTATTAAGTTTTTCTATGAATATGAGTTCTTCTACAAGAAGTGCAACTGTACATTCTGTGTTTGGCTCAGCAGCTGAATTGCCTAAAAGACAACTTCCAACCAGTGAAGATGTTTTCAAGGCTATTGGTGAATGCTTAAAATGGAACAATACAATCATAGCCTTCATTCACGAGCGCACGCATTAGCGCATGAAGTTAATCAATTATATGACCAGGCTAGTATCCCTACAAATGACATTACCAGTATAATTCTTCGAGTATAAAGATGCAGGTGTTAGGGATAGAGGAGACTGTAAATGTCCACAATCAGTAATAATTTCTGTGCTTGAGTGGGCATTTTGGGCGGATCAAAAGATGGCAAGAAATATGTTCATAGACATTGTTGAAAAGCAAACAACAAAAAATATTACAAAATCGACAGAAAAGAAAATATTCATTGATGCAGGGTGGCGATCAGATAGGAACCACAAATGATAACGTCAATGATGAGAAAGATAATGATATTCCAGACCAGGATGCTGAAGATGATGAACTACTTGATGCAGACTTCTCCAGCGATGAGGAATGTTCCAAATAACAAAACATATATCAATATGAAGCAGTGGATCGATGTAAACTAAGCAATAGGGATACATGTCTTATCGTTAAAGCTGTGTTGAAGGACTTAAACATGTTAACACCATCTACAGCTCTGGATCCAGCAAAGATGCGTCGACATAGATAGGGCAGCCAAGGAACATACTGATAAGAGCAAAGATGGTTAACAAAAGCGAACAGGAATTTTGCGATCCATCTTGTCAAAGTGGGGCTAGAAACTTTTTCTATATCATACAACTGCTTCAGAACGTTGATACTGCTGATCAATCTATTATATTGCCTGTATTGGAAAATAACTGCTACTTTGCACATCCAAAAAACATTCTATTGGCTGCAGGTAGGACAATGATGAAGAAATTGGAAGGTATGCAGTAAATAAAATCATAACAGCACGACATAAACCAGCTCCATGCAGAGTTAGATTTTTTCAACAAAGATGACATAATCCTGAATATCGCAGCTAAATCATATGATCAGATAATTAACTGGGATCTTTGTGCTGGAACATATTTGTGATGATGAACTTAAACGCAACAACCCAATCATACTGGATCAAATTCCCTGTCACTCTCAAGCTGTTGAAAGAGCAATTAAAGAAGTTACTGCTGTTAGTTTGAAAGTGTACGGACATTTCAAACTGTACGGACATAGCTCTAGACATGGGATGGTTTTGCAAAAAAAGAAATCAAGGGATGTTCTTCCGAAAGTTGAAAGCAAAGCAAGTTTCCTGTGACAATCCATAAACAGTATTATTCATATGTACATTGTATATTTTGCATGAAAGATTTAAAGATTTGTACAATTTCATATTACTTATACCAAACATTCTAAATGTTGTAAAATGTCATACATTGGGGGGGGGTACCCGGGTCAAAGCAAAATCTTTTTTATTATTAAAGTTTAAGACATTTTAATAACTTAGTAATGATATAGTAGATTTAAAAATAATTTGGTTCAAAAAAAAAATATTAACATATTGATATTTGTGGGTGCGGCATGCCGCCATCTTGAAATTTATCACCATTTTGTGGCAAATATTTCTGAAATATTTATAGACTGTTTCATATACAATGTACATTTTTATAATCAGAAAAGCGTACTTTAGGGAATGTCAAAGTACTTTTTTGATAATGTAATAAATATTTTTTTTATGAATTTTTAAAATTTTGTATGGTGAAAATAAGCAAAAAATGCTAATTTTGAAAATTAAAAAAAAAATGAACTTAAAATTTCTTGAAAAGCCTCTGACCTTCTATAAATGCACCTCTTCTACATAAAAATTTAAAGTTTTATCAAAATCTGATAGGTGGTTTTTGAGATTTTCTTGCCATAGTGAAGCAAAATGTCAAAAATATTTTTTCAGAGAAAAATGACTTTTAAGTTTTTAAATTATTGAAGTTTCTGAATGAGCAACATTCTGAAAATACATTTTAATTGATCTAAAAAAAAATTTTTCTGCAATATAATTAATTAATAGTTATTATTGACATGTTTTACTATCATTTTTTATTAGACAGAAACAATATTATTTCGATTATACGGAATAAACTTGCTCAATAGCATATATGGGCATTCCAGATGCTGACAAATCCGAAAAGGCAAAAAAAAAAAAAAAATCTTACTACCTTAGATAAACTTACAAAAAAAACAACATTTTTATTGCTGGAATTCTATTCAAACTTTTTTTTTCTTTATTAAAGTTTACATTATTTTTAGAATTATATTTCCAAAACCCTGGTGTATGCGATGCCGGATAGTCAATACAGTACAGACCAAGATAATTTAAGAGTAACATATTGTTATATAATATTTTAGGGTTAAATATGTTTTTATTAAATCTCACTATTTATGAAAGGGATGTAGTTCTGACGTTTGAAAGAAGGGTCAGGTCTAGAGAAAATACACATGAATTTCTATATGATATAAATAAAATTACAAATGAAAAAAGGTGTTTGTTGGGTTGGGAAGAGGAACATGCCATGGCTCTTTGTGTACATATTTGCGTTATAGCTGGGTTCTTTGATTCCATTTCTTTTATCCAATTCTTACTTTATAATATATATATATATATATATATATATATATATATATATACTGAAGAAAATATATATATATATATATACTGAAGAAAATATATTTCGGAATCAATATAATTATCATAACAATCACAAATGAATTAATTTTTTTTTCCAAGTAACATTCTCGAATGGAAATTTACAAAAAATCACTTTATACATATTTTTTTTTACAGATAACAAGTCTAAGTTTTTATTTCATTCAACACAATGAATAACTCAAATGATTTAGATGTAAGTATGGAAAAGTATAAGAACTTTATCTCTCAGATGGACTTGAACAATAACGATGTTTTAAAAACAGCTGTCATTGTCATCAATATTTTTCTGGGAAATAGTTTGTGTTTATTTGGCATTACTGGAAGTATATTAAACATTATTATTTTATCGCAACATGGAATGAAAGACACAACAAATCTGATTCTATTGGCTATTTCCGTATGTGATCTAATTTATTCTGTGACACAAGCATGGTTTATTCTTAAATACACAACATATATATTTGATTTGTTGTTATTTGGGTATGTGTCATCATTTTATAATTCTTATATTGAAACAATCAATGCATGTTCAGTTTCCATTAGCGTACATTTAGTTACTCTTGTTTCTATTGAAAGAATGATAGCTGTATGTTTTCCTTTTTATGTTTCCATTTTTTTAACATTGTATCGTATAAAATTGATTATATTTTTGATAGTGGTCTTTAACTTAGCTATAATGGCCCCAGTATTTCATATGAATGATGTTGTCTTTATGCAGTTAAACAATCAAACAATAGCAACACTAAAAACGGTGGACTATGTTTTTGATAATTTTGACATTCTTAATACATACATAACAAGTGCAACGATATTTGTTTACACATTTGTACCTATTATAGATATTTCTATTTGCACTGTTATGACAATAGTCAAGATTTCCGCTTCTTCTAAAACTAGTTTGAGTCTAACATCAAACAAAAACAAAGAAAAAAGACAAAAAGAAGTGAGCTCTGTTAAAACAGTTTTAATTATCTGTGTTTTTGTTATGGTTTGTGTGTTAATACCTTTATTAATTCAGCAGACCTTTTTTGTATTATTAAGAATGTCATTAGACTCTATTTTGGAACTGATAACTTTCTGGATTGTTAATCTTTTATTTCAATTAAACTCTTCGTTCAATTTTCTAGTCTATGTTATAAATAGCCCAAAGTTTAAAAAAACTTTCACCAAAATAATTTTGAAAAAAATGTAATAATTTAATAGATATATACCTTTGTTTTCTTTTATGTCTCATTATATTTATCGACCAAAATGTATTAGAAATATATCAATATCATTAAACTTTTTATTGTTAGAAATAATATTATTTTAAGACGACAATGTTTGTAATTAAAAAAAAAAATCAAAAATATTATGATAAAAACGATCCCTTTGATGTGTTCATGTGTGCTTGTTTATTTGACCAACATAGGAATCAAATAAAACATTAGCACAAAGCTTGGCAAAACACTCAGTTTTAAAAAAAAAATGATTTAACTATCTAATTTAAACTCTGAACTGTCATTCGCTTCTTTCATTTGAGCGACTTTTATCTCATTTGTAAAGAGTGCTAAATTCATCGTATTGAAAAAAAAATAAATTAAAGAATCTATAATTGATTGCAGAATGTTTATTCATCAAACGACTTTTAAATAAAATAAAGAAATAATAATGATGCAAAAGATTTGTGTATTTTCTAGTTATTAAAATGAAACCTAACCTAGATTTAATGTATTAGTATTAGTCTCGATCGTAATGTGTATGTCAATAAATGAATGAACTTCAAAATAAAGTAGAGGATGCAATTATATTTGTTTACACCACAATGGCCAGGGTAACAACACTCTTGACCAATATAAAAGGTCGCGTCATGAGATTACCATTTTGATACAAATGATGTTGCGTGGCATCATACCACATTTATACATGCATACAATTTGTATTGCTGATCACCAGACAACATGACGTTATTATTACCTCAAATCAAGTAATCTTTTCTTGTCACTAATCGATCTTCTGACGCTAGGAGTCATGCTGTCATACTAAACTAACAAAAAAAAAAGAAAAGTTCCATTATGCCCCTAAAGGCTTAGATGAAGTGTAGAATTTAATTGTTTGAGTAACCTCGGCATATAAGGGGATAGCGTGTTTAGCACAACACCTATCCTCCTATACTCACCCCTCACCAACTTTAAGTCAGGTACCCATTTAAAGCTGGGCGGACTTACACCAGGACCTGAAAAAGTTCCAAGGTTCTCACAACTAAACAAAAGAATGATGTTAAAACAGTGCCGGCTCTGGGCATAGGCGACATAGGCAGCTGCCTAGGGCGCCAAATTGCTAGGGACGCCAAATTTTTGAAAAAAATAACTTTCAAGAATAAACCAGAGTTGCTGCTTTGCGTGTTTTGCGGTATGAACTTGGTCCAGTTTACGATGCATTAGTTTCACTGTCAGAGGACGGAAATTTGGAAGGCGTTACTGGAACCAAAATCCGAGCAGATGCTCAAGCGACTGCTGGGAAAATATCGGATTTCAAATTTCTCGTTGGTGTTGTAATATGGTACAAGGTACTTTATGAAGTAAATGTTACTAGCAAAATGCTACAAGGTGTAGCACTTGACTTATCAGAGGCAGTTAAGCAACTCAACAAAACTGAAGAATTTTTACGTAGATGGCGGTCTGATGAAGGTTTTTGGGAAGCCATTACTGATGCTAAAGAATTAGCAAAAGAAATTGATTTGGATAACACAACTTTCCCAGCAACCAAGGAAATAAGAGTTCGCAAACAGAAGCGTTTGTTTAATTATGAATCACCAGATGAACCTGTGGTAAATCGACAGGAAAATTTCAAAATCAAGTTTTTCTTGCGGTTTTGGATACAGCTATACAGTCTGTTTCAGAACGGTTTCATCAGCTGGATGATCACAATTCTAATTTAGGATTTCTGTATACCATCATATCAACTCCTGCAATATGTCTGCTAAACTGGATTATGTGAATTTTTTTTTCAAATTTGACTGTTGCATTGAGAATTTTGCTGACACATCCAGTAACGGTTGCATCAGGAGAACGCAGTTTTTCAAAACTTAAAATCATAAAACATTATCTGAGAACGACGAGTTAAATTATAAAATATAAACTAAAGAATACACAAAGCGACAAAGAACTTGGAGTTGGACTCATTTTTACTAGGCTACACATGCACCTAAATCATATGATAGTAACAGCATGACTGCATGAACTAAATTTTAGCATTTGTTTGTCATATCACACTATAGTCACTGTATAGATATACTTTTTATTTTTTTTTAATGCTACAATTAATTTTAAATTTTATTAGTTTTATTACATTAACAGTTACTAATTTTTGACAAAAATATTAAAGCATTAAATAAAATATGGTTTCATTTGATTGTCCTCTCCATTCTCTCAGTTTTCATCTGAATTATCTGAGGCCCAGAAGCATCTGTTGCAAAAATCGTATCTTAATTTTTATGTCTTCCCTGTAATATAGCTCTCGGTGTCTGTACTGGTTTCCAATTTCTCACTCTTTACTGTTCATGCAGAAGGGACGGGCTTCCTAATAGATGACTGCCTAGGGCGCCAAATTGCCTTGGGACGGCTCTGTGTTAAAACATATAAAGTACACATGTGACTCAATACATTTACACTAATACATTAGCAGATGATGTGTATGTGTAATTGTGTATTTGCAGGAATGGAAAATATTATCGAAAAATAAATTGAAAGAATATAATTGAACACTATGCTCCACACTTCACGTACCAGTATTGTGCAGCTTTGTTTTACTGAATGAATCAAGGATCAGTTTCATCGATTCATCAGAATTAAAACCTGACAAGGTGAGTGCTGAATATGGTCAGCTATCAGTTTGGTCATTCTAACCAAGTTTTAGTGCGAATCAATATCTATCAGTTTGATTGTGTCAATCAGTAGTTATCAGTATGCTCGTGTCAATCAGGTACATATAAAAGGCTACTAATTAGTAGAACCGAACTGTGTAATAACAGAACCACAAATGGTACTGACCCAGCGCATCTGTAGTCAGCACGCAGGTGTCGAAAGTATATAAAGATATATATATATATTAGGGTGGGTAAAAAATTTTTTTTTTATTGAAACATTATTAAAAAGTTGTTACATCATGGTAGTACATGGAATATGTACAAATATTTGAAAACTACACAGTTTTACTACTCCCAACTTTTGTTCGAAGTTTTAACTATATTTACTGTGAGTTTTTTGTGACTGAACATGTTAAATTTGTTACCTAGGTTATTCAAAAAAGAAATGATATGCATATAAAATGTGTGTTTTATCTTTATAACCTTTTTTATGAATAACTAGTTGGTTCAGACAACTGGAATAAGCAAAGCATCCATTTTTCTCTCAATATAACTGGTGTACCGTGTTTTCTTTATCGGATCACGCATGGTTGTTTTATTTCATTTTTGGTTAATTTTTCAATTATTTTATTAAGTTTTTCTATGAATATGAGTTCTTCTACAAGAAGTGCAACTGTACATTCTGTGTTTGGCTCAGCAGCTGAATTGCCTAAAAGACAACTTCCAACCAGTGAAGATGTTTTCAAGGCTATTGGTGAATGCTTAAAATGGAACAATACAATCATAGCCTTCATTCACGAGCGCACGCATTAGCGCATGAAGTTAATCAATTATATGACCAGGCTAGTATCCCTACAAATGACATTACCAGTATAATTCTTCGAGTATAAAGATGCAGGTGTTAGGGATAGAGGAGACTGTAAATGTCCACAATCAGTAATAATTTCTGTGCTTGAGTGGGCATTTTGGGCGGATCAAAAGATGGCAAGAAATATGTTCATAGACATTGTTGAAAAGCAAACAACAAAAATATTACAAAATCGACAGAAAAGAAAATATTCATTGATGCAGGGTGGCGATCAGATAGGAACCACAAATGATAACGTCAATGATGAGAAAGATAATGATATTCCAGACCAGGATGCTGAAGATGATGAACTACTTGATGCAGACTTCTCCAGCGATGAGGAATGTTCCAAATAACAAAACATATATCAATATGAAGCAGTGGATCGATGTAAACTAAGCAATAGGGATACATGTCTTATCGTTAAAGCTGTGTTGAAGGACTTAAACATGTTAACACCATCTACAGCTCTGGATCCAGCAAAGATGCGTCGACATAGATAGGGCAGCCAAGGAACATACTGATAAGAGCAAAGATGGTTAACAAAAGCGAACAGGAATTTTGCGATCCATCTTGTCAAAGTGGGGCTAGAAACTTTTTCTATATCATACAACTGCTTCAGAACGTTGATACTGCTGATCAATCTATTATATTGCCTGTATTGGAAAATAACTGCTACTTTGCACATCCAAAAAACATTCTATTGGCTGCAGGTAGGACAATGATGAAGAAAGTGGAAGGTATGCAGTAAATAAAATCATAACAGCACGACATAAACCAGCTCCATGCAGAGTTAGATTTTTTTCAACAAAGATGACATAATCCTGAATATCGCAGCTAAATCATATGATCAGATAATTAACTGGGATCTTTGTGCTGGAACATATTTGTGATGATGAACTTAAACGCAACAACTTAATCATACTGGATCAAATTCCCTGTCACTCTCAAGCTGTTGAAAGAGCAATTAAAGAAGTTACTGCTGTTAGTTTGAAAGTGTACGGACATTTCAAACTGTACGGACATAGCTCTAGACATGGGATGGTTTTGCAAAAAAAGAAATCAAGGGATGTTCTTCCGAAAGTTGAAAGCAAAGCAAGTTTCCTGTGACAATCCATAAACAGTATTATTCATATGTACATTGTATATTTTGCATGAAAGATTTAAAGATTTGTACAATTTCATATTACTTATACCAAACATTCTAAATGTTGTAAAATGTCATACATTGGGGCGGGGGTACCCGGGTCAAAGCAAAATCTTTTTTATTATTAAAGTTTAAGACATTTTAATAACTTAGTAATGATATAGTAGATTTAAAAATAATTTGGTTCAAAAAAAAAATATTAACATATTGATATTTGTGGGTGCGGCATGCCGCCATCTTGAAATTTATCACCATTTTGTGGCAAATATTTCTGAAATATTTATAGACTGTTTCATATACAATGTACATTTTTATAATCAGAAAAGCGTACTTTAGGGAATGTCAAAGTACTTTTTTGATAATGTAATAAATATTTTTTTTATGAATTTTTAAAATTTTGTATGGTGAAAATAAGCAAAAAATGCTAATTTTGAAAATTAAAAAAAAAATGAACTTAAAATTTCTTGAAAAGCCTCTGACCTTCTATAAATGCACCTCTTCTACATAAAAATTTAAAGTTTTATCAAAATCTGATAGGTGGTTTTTGAGATTTTCTTGCCATAGTGAAGCAAAATGTCAAAAATATTTTTTCAGAGAAAAATGACTTTTAAGTTTTTAAATTATTGAAGTTTCTGAATGAGCAACATTCTGAAAATACATTTTAATTGATCTAAAAAAAAAATTTTTCTGCAATATAATTAATTAATAGTTATTATTGACATGTTTTACTATCATTTTTTATTAGACAGAAACAATATTATTTCGATTATACGGAATAAACTTGCTCAATAGCATATATGGGCATTCCAGATGCTGACAAATCCGAAAAGGCAAAAAAAAAAAAAAATCTTACTACCAGATAAACCTACAAAAAAAACAACATTTTTATTGCTGGAATTCTATTCAAACTTTTTTTTCTTTATTAAAGTTTACATTATTTTTAGAATTATATTTCCAAAACCCTGGTGTATGCGATGCCGGATAGTCAATACAGTACAGACCAAGATAATTTAAGAGTAACATATTGTTATATAATATTTTAGGGTTAAATATGTTTTTATTAAATCTCACTATTTATGAAAGGGATGTAGTTCTGACGTTTGAAAGAAGGGTCAGGTCTAGAGAAAATACACGAATTTCTATATGATATAAATAAAATTACAAATGAAAAAAGGTGTTTGTTGGGTTGGGAAGAGGAACATGCCATGGCTCTTTGTGTACATATTTGCGTTATAGCTGGGTTCTTTGATTCCATTTCTTTTATCCAATTCTTACTTTATAATATATATATATATATATATATATATATATATATATATATATATATATATATGAAGAAAATATATATATATATATATACTGAAGAAAATATATTTCGGAATCAATATAATTATCATAACAATCACAAATGAATTAATTTTTTTTCCAAGTAACATTCTCGAATGGAAATTTACAAAAAATCACTTTATACATATTTTTTTTACAGATAACAAGTCTAAGTTTTATTTCATTCAACACAATGAATAACTCAAATGATTTAGATGTAAGTATGGAAAAGTATAAGAACTTTATCTCTCAGATGGACTTGAACAATAACGATGTTTTAAAAACAGCTGTCATTGTCATCAATATTTTCTGGAAATAGTTTGTGTTTTATTTGGCATTACTGGAAGTATATTAAACATTTATTATTTTATCGCAACATGGAATGAAAGACACAACAAATCTGATTCTATTGGCTATTTCCGTATGTGATCTAATTTATTCTGTGACACAAGCATGGTTTATTCTTAAATACACAACATATATATTTGATTTGTTGTTATTTGGGTATGTGTCATCATTTTATAATTCTTATATTGAAACAATCAATGCATGTTCAGTTTCCATTAGCGTACATTTAGTTACTCTTGTTTCTATTGAAAGAATGATAGCTGTATGTTTTCCTTTTTTTATGTTTCCATTTTTTTAACATTGTATCGTATAAAATTGATTATATTTTTGATAGTGGTCTTTAACTTAGCTATAATGGCCCCAGTATTTCATATGAATGATGTTGTCTTTATGCAGTTAAACAATCAAACAATAGCAACACTAAAAACGGTGGACTATGTTTTTGATAATTTTGACATTCTTAATACATACATAACAAGTGCAACGATATTTGTTTACACATTTGTACCTATTATAGATATTTCTATTTGCACTGTTATGACAATAGTCAAGATTTCCGCTTCTTCTAAAACTAGTTTGAGTCTAACATCAAACAAAAACAAAGAAAAAAGACAAAAAGAAGTGAGCTCTGTTAAAACAGTTTTAATTATCTGTGTTTTTGTTATGGTTTGTGTGTTAATACCTTTATTAATTCAGCAGACCTTTTTTGTATTATTAAGAATGTCATTAGACTCTATTTTGGAACTGATAACTTTCTGGATTGTTAATCTTTTATTTCAATTAAACTCTTCGTTCAATTTTCTAGTCTATGTTATAAATAGCCCAAAGTTTAAAAAAACTTTCACCAAAATAATTTTGAAAAAAATGTAATAATTTAATAGATATATACCTTTGTTTTCTTTTATGTCTCATTATATTTATCGACCAAAATGTATTAGAAATATATCAATATCATTAAACTTTTTTATTGTTAGAAATAATATTATTTTAAGACGACAATGTTTGTAATTAAAAAAAAAAAAATCAAAAATATTATGATAAAAACGATCCCTTTGATGTGTTCATGTGTGCTTGTTTATTTGACCAACATAGGAATCAAATAAAACATTAGCACAAAGCTTGGCAAAACACTCAGTTTTTTTTTTAAAAAAAATGATTTAACTATCTAATTTAAACTCTGAACTGTCATTCGCTTCTTTCATTTGAGCGACTTTTTTATCTCATTTGTAAAGAGTGCTAAATTCATCGTATTGAGAAAAAAAAAATAAATTAAAGAATCTATAATTGATTGCAGAATGTTTATTCATCAAACGACTTTTAAATAAAATAAAGAAATAATAATGATGCAAAAGATTTGTGTATTTTCTAGTTATTAAAATGAAACCTAACCTAGATTTAATGTATTAGTATTAGTCTCGATCGTAATGTGTATGTCAATAAATGAATGAACTTCAAAATAAAGTAGAGGATGCAATTATATTTGTTTACACCACAATGGCCAGGGTAACAACACTCTTGACCAATATAAAAGGTCGCGTCATGAGATTACCATTTTGATACAAATGATGTTGCGTGGCATCATACCACATTTATACATGCATACAATTTGTATTGCTGATCACCAGACAACATGACGTTATTATTACCTCAAATCAAGTAATCTTTTCTTGTCACTAATCGATCTTCTGACGCTAGGAGTCATGCTGTCATACTAAACTAACAAAAAAAAAAAAAAGAAAAGTTCCATTATGCCCCTAAAGGCTTAGATGAAGTGTAGAATTTAATTGTTTGAGTAACCTCGGCATATAAGGGGATAGCGTGTTTAGCACAACACCTATCCTCCTATACTCACCCCTCACCAACTTTAAGTCAGGTACCCATTTAAAGCTGGGCGGACTTACACCAGGACCTGAAAAAGTTCCAAGGTTCTCACAACTAAACAAAAGAATGATGTTAAAACAGTGCCGGCTCTGGGCATAGGCGACATAGGCAGCTGCCTAGGGCGCCAAATTGCTAGGGACGCCAAATTTTTGAAAAAAATAACTTTCAAGAATAAACCAGAGTTGCTGCTTTGCGTGTTTTGCGGTATGAACTTGGTCCAGTTTACGATGCATTAGTTTCACTGTCAGAGGACGGAAATTTGGAAGGCGTTACTGGAACCAAAATCCGAGCAGATGCTCAAGCGACTGCTGGGAAAATATCGGATTTCAAATTTCTCGTTGGTGTTGTAATATGGTACAAGGTACTTTATGAAGTAAATGTTACTAGCAAAATGCTACAAGGTGTAGCACTTGACTTATCAGAGGCAGTTAAGCAACTCAACAAAACTGAAGAATTTTACGTAGATGGCGGTCTGATGAAGGTTTTGGGAAGCCATTACTGATGCTAAAGAATTAGCAAAAGAAATTGATTTGGATAACACAACTTTCCCAGCAACCAAGGAAATAAGAGTTCGCAAACAGAAGCGTTTGTTTAATTATGAATCACCAGATGAACCTGTGGTAAATCGACAGGAAAATTTCAAAATCAAGTTTTTCTTTGCGGTTTTGGATACAGCTATACAGTCTGTTTCAGAACGGTTTCATCAGCTGGATGATCACAATTCTAATTTAGGATTTCTGTATACCATCATATCAACTCCTGCAATATGTCTGCTAAACTGGATTATGTGAATTTTTTCAAATTTGACTGTTGCATTGAGAATTTTGCTGACACATCCAGTAACGGTTGCATCAGGAGAACGCAGTTTTTCAAAACTTAAAATCATAAAACATTATCTGAGAACGACGAGTTAAATTATAAAATATAAACTAAAGAATACACAAAGCGACAAAGAACTTGGAGTTGGACTCATTTTTACTAGGCTACACATGCACCTAAATCATATGATAGTAACAGCATGACTGCATGAACTAAATTTTAGCATTTGTTTGTCATATCACACTATAGTCACTGTATAGATATACTTTTTATTTTTTTTTAATGCTACAATTAATTTTAAATTTTATTAGTTTTATTACATTAACAGTTACTAATTTTTGACAAAAATATTAAAGCATTAAATAAAATATGGTTTCATTTGATTGTCCTCTCCATTCTCTCAGTTTTCATCTGAATTATCTGAGGCCCAGAAGCATCTGTTGCAAAAATCGTATCTTAATTTTTATGTCTTCCCTGTAATATAGCTCTCGGTGTCTGTACTGGTTTCCAATTTCTCACTCTTTACTGTTCATGCAGAAGGGACGGGCTTCCTAATAGATGACTGCCTAGGGCGCCAAATTGCCTTGGGACGGCTCTGTGTTAAAACATATAAAGTACACATGTGACTCAATACATTTACACTAATACATTAGCAGATGATGTGTATGTGTAATTGTGTATTTGCAGGAATGGAAAATATTATCGAAAAATAAATTGAAAGAATATAATTGAACACTATGCTCCACACTTCACGTACCAGTATTGTGCAGCTTTGTTTTACTGAATGAATCAAGGATCAGTTTCATCGATTCATCAGAATTAAAACCTGACAAGGTGAGTGCTGAATATGGTCAGCTATCAGTTTGGTCATTCTAACCAAGTTTTAGTGCGAATCAATATCTATCAGTTTGATTGTGTCAATCAGTAGTTATCAGTATGCTCGTGTCAATCAGGTACATATAAAAGGCTACTAATTAGTAGAACCGAACTGTGTAATAACAGAACCACAAATGGTACTGACCCAGCGCATCTGTAGTCAGCACGCAGGTGTCGAAAGTATATAAAGATATATATATATATTAGGGTGGGTAAAAAATTTTTTTTTTATTGAAACATTATTAAAAAGTTGTTACATCATGGTAGTACATGGAATATGTACAAATATTTGAAAACTACACAGTTTTACTACTCCCAACTTTTGTTCGAAGTTTTAACTATATTTACTGTGAGTTTTTTGTGACTGAACATGTTAAATTTGTTACCTAGGTTATTCAAAAAAGAAATGATATGCATATAAAATGTGTGTTTTATCTTTATAACCTTTTTTATGAATAACTAGTTAGTTCAGACAACTGGAATAAGCAAAGCATCCATTTTCTCTCAATATAACTGGTGTACCGTGTTTTCTTTATCGGATCACGCATGGTTGTTTTATTTCATTTTTGGTTAATTTTTCAATTATTTTATTAAGTTTTTCTATGAATATGAGTTCTTCTACAAGAAGTGCAACTGTACATTCTGTGTTTGGCTCAGCAGCTGAATTGCCTAAAAGACAACTTCCAACCAGTGAAGATGTTTTCAAGGCTATTGGTGAATGCTTAAAATGGAACAATACAATCATAGCCTTCATTCACGAGCGCACGCATTAGCGCATGAAGTTAATCAATTATATGACCAGGCTAGTATCCCTACAAATGACATTACCAGTATAATTCTTCGAGTATAAAGATGCAGGTGTTAGGGATAGAGGAGACTGTAAATGTCCACAATCAGTAATAATTTCTGTGCTTGAGTGGGCATTTTGGGCGGATCAAAAGATGGCAAGAAATATGTTCATAGACATTGTTGAAAAGCAAACAACAAAAATATTACAAAATCGACAGAAAAGAAAATATTCATTGATGCAGGGTGGCGATCAGATAGGAACCACAAATGATAACGTCAATGATGAGAAAGATAATGATATTCCAGACCAGGATGCTGAAGATGATGAACTACTTGATGCAGACTTCTCCAGCGATGAGGAATGTTCCAAATAACAAAACATATATCAATATGAAGCAGTGGATCGATGTAAACTAAGCAATAGGGATACATGTCTTATCGTTAAAGCTGTGTTGAAGGACTTAAACATGTTAACACCATCTACAGCTCTGGATCCAGCAAAGATGCGTCGACATAGATAGGGCAGCCAAGGAACATACTGATAAGAGCAAAGATGGTTAACAAAAGCGAACAGGAATTTTGCGATCCATCTTGTCAAAGTGGGGCTAGAAACTTTTTCTATATCATACAACTGCTTCAGAACGTTGATACTGCTGATCAATCTATTATATTGCCTGTATTGGAAAATAACTGCTACTTTGCACATCCAAAAAACATTCTATTGGCTGCAGGTAGGACAATGATGAAGAAATTGGAAGGTATGCAGTAAATAAAATCATAACAGCACGACATAAACCAGCTCCATGCAGAGTTAGATTTTTTCAACAAAGATGACATAATCCTGAATATCGCAGCTAAATCATATGATCAGATAATTAACTGGGATCTTTGTGCTGGAACATATTTGTGATGATGAACTTAAACGCAACAACCCAATCATACTGGATCAAATTCCCTGTCACTCTCAAGCTGTTGAAAGAGCAATTAAAGAAGTTACTGCTGTTAGTTTGAAAGTGTACGGACATTTCAAACTGTACGGACATAGCTCTAGACATGGGATGGTTTTGCAAAAAAAGAAATCAAGGGATGTTCTTCCGAAAGTTGAAAGCAAAGCAAGTTTCCTGTGACAATCCATAAACAGTATTATTCATATGTACATTGTATATTTTGCATGAAAGATTTAAAGATTTGTACAATTTCATATTACTTATACCAAACATTCTAAATGTTGTAAAATGTCATACATTGGGGGGGGGGTACCCGGGTCAAAGCAAAATCTTTTTTATTATTAAAGTTTAAGACATTTTAATAACTTAGTAATGATATAGTAGATTTAAAAATAATTTGGTTCAAAAAAAAATATTAACATATTGATATTTGTGGGTGCGGCATGCCGCCATCTTGAAATTTATCACCATTTTGTGGCAAATATTTCTGAAATATTTATAGACTGTTTCATATACAATGTACATTTTTATAATCAGAAAAGCGTACTTTAGGGAATGTCAAAGTACTTTTTTGATAATGTAATAAATATTTTTTTTATGAATTTTTAAAATTTTGTATGGTGAAAATAAGCAAAAAATGCTAATTTTGAAAATTAAAAAAAAAATGAACTTAAAATTTCTTGAAAAGCCTCTGACCTTCTATAAATGCACCTCTTCTACATAAAAATTTAAAGTTTTATCAAAATCTGATAGGTGGTTTTTGAGATTTTCTTGCCATAGTGAAGCAAAATGTCAAAAATATTTTTTCAGAGAAAAATGACTTTTAAGTTTTTAAATTATTGAAGTTTCTGAATGAGCAACATTCTGAAAATACATTTTAATTGATCTAAAAAAAATTTTTCTGCAATATAATTAATTAATAGTTATTATTGACATGTTTTACTATCATTTTTTATTAGACAGAAACAATATTATTTCGATTATACGGAATAAACTTGCTCAATAGCATATATGGGCATTCCAGATGCTGACAAATCCGAAAAGGCAAAAAAAAAAAAATCTTACTACCTTAGATAAACTTACAAAAAAAACAACATTTTTATTGCTGGAATTCTATTCAAACTTTTTTTTCTTTATTAAAGTTTACATTATTTTTAGAATTATATTTCCAAAACCCTGGTGTATGCGATGCCGGATAGTCAATACAGTACAGACCAAGATAATTTAAGAGTAACATATTGTTATATAATATTTTAGGGTTAAATATGTTTTTATTAAATCTCACTATTTATGAAAGGGATGTAGTTCTGACGTTTGAAAGAAGGGTCAGGTCTAGAGAAAATACACGAATTTCTATATGATATAAATAAAATTACAAATGAAAAAAGGTGTTTGTTGGGTTGGGAAGAGGAACATGCCATGGCTCTTTGTGTACATATTTGCGTTATAGCTGGGTTCTTTGATTCCATTTCTTTTATCCAATTCTTACTTTATAATATATATATATATATATATATATATATATATATATATATATACTGAAGAAAATATATATATATATATATACTGAAGAAAATATATTTCGGAATCAATATAATTATCATAACAATCACAAATGAATTAATTTTTTTTTCCAAGTAACATTCTCGAATGGAAATTTACAAAAAATCACTTTATACATATTTTTTTTTACAGATAACAAGTCTAAGTTTTTATTTCATTCAACACAATGAATAACTCAAATGATTTAGATGTAAGTATGGAAAAGTATAAGAACTTTATCTCTCAGATGGACTTGAACAATAACGATGTTTTAAAAACAGCTGTCATTGTCATCAATATTTTTCTGGGAAATAGTTTGTGTTTATTTGGCATTACTGGAAGTATATTAAACATTATTATTTTATCGCAACATGGAATGAAAGACACAACAAATCTGATTCTATTGGCTATTTCCGTATGTGATCTAATTTATTCTGTGACACAAGCATGGTTTATTCTTAAATACACAACATATATATTTGATTTGTTGTTATTTGGGTATGTGTCATCATTTTATAATTCTTATATTGAAACAATCAATGCATGTTCAGTTTCCATTAGCGTACATTTAGTTACTCTTGTTTCTATTGAAAGAATGATAGCTGTATGTTTTCCTTTTTATGTTTCCATTTTTTTAACATTGTATCGTATAAAATTGATTATATTTTTGATAGTGGTCTTTAACTTAGCTATAATGGCCCCAGTATTTCATATGAATGATGTTGTCTTTATGCAGTTAAACAATCAAACAATAGCAACACTAAAAACGGTGGACTATGTTTTTGATAATTTTGACATTCTTAATACATACATAACAAGTGCAACGATATTTGTTTACACATTTGTACCTATTATAGATATTTCTATTTGCACTGTTATGACAATAGTCAAGATTTCCGCTTCTTCTAAAACTAGTTTGAGTCTAACATCAAACAAAAACAAAGAAAAAAGACAAAAAGAAGTGAGCTCTGTTAAAACAGTTTTAATTATCTGTGTTTTTGTTATGGTTTGTGTGTTAATACCTTTATTAATTCAGCAGACCTTTTTTGTATTATTAAGAATGTCATTAGACTCTATTTTGGAACTGATAACTTTCTGGATTGTTAATCTTTTATTTCAATTAAACTCTTCGTTCAATTTTCTAGTCTATGTTATAAATAGCCCAAAGTTTAAAAAAACTTTCACCAAAATAATTTTGAAAAAAATGTAATAATTTAATAGATATATACCTTTGTTTTCTTTTATGTCTCATTATATTTATCGACCAAAATGTATTAGAAATATATCAATATCATTAAACTTTTTTATTGTTAGAAATAATATTATTTTAAGACGACAATGTTTGTAATTAAAAAAAAAAAATCAAAAATATTATGATAAAAACGATCCCTTTGATGTGTTCATGTGTGCTTGTTTATTTGACCAACATAGGAATCAAATAAAACATTAGCACAAAGCTTGGCAAAACACTCAGTTTTAAAAAAAAAATGATTTAACTATCTAATTTAAACTCTGAACTGTCATTCGCTTCTTTCATTTGAGCGACTTTTATCTCATTTGTAAAGAGTGCTAAATTCATCGTATTGAAAAAAAAATAAATTAAAGAATCTATAATTGATTGCAGAATGTTTATTCATCAAACGACTTTTAAATAAAATAAAGAAATAATAATGATGCAAAAGATTTGTGTATTTTCTAGTTATTAAAATGAAACCTAACCTAGATTTAATGTATTAGTATTAGTCTCGATCGTAATGTGTATGTCAATAAATGAATGAACTTCAAAATAAAGTAGAGGATGCAATTATATTTGTTTACACCACAATGGCCAGGGTAACAACACTCTTGACCAATATAAAAGGTCGCGTCATGAGATTACCATTTTGATACAAATGATGTTGCGTGGCATCATACCACATTTATACATGCATACAATTTGTATTGCTGATCACCAGACAACATGACGTTATTATTACCTCAAATCAAGTAATCTTTTCTTGTCACTAATCGATCTTCTGACGCTAGGAGTCATGCTGTCATACTAAACTAACAAAAAAAAAAAAAAGGAAAAGTTCCATTATGCCCCTAAAGGCTTAGATGAAGTGTAGAATTTAATTGTTTGAGTAACCTCGGCATATAAGGGGATAGCGTGTTTAGCACAACACCTATCCTCCTATACTCACCCCTCACCAACTTTAAGTCAGGTACCCATTTAAAGCTGGGCGGACTTACACCAGGACCTGAAAAAGTTCCAAGGTTCTCACAACTAAACAAAAGAATGATGTTAAAACAGTGCCGGCTCTGGGCATAGGCGACATAGGCAGCTGCCTAGGGCGCCAAATTGCTAGGGACGCCAAATTTTTGAAAAAAATAACTTTCAAGAATAAACCAGAGTTGCTGCTTTGCGTGTTTTGCGGTATGAACTTGGTCCAGTTTACGATGCATTAGTTTCACTGTCAGAGGACGGAAATTTGGAAGGCGTTACTGGAACCAAAATCCGAGCAGATGCTCAAGCGACTGCTGGGAAAATATCGGATTTCAAATTTCTCGTTGGTGTTGTAATATGGTACAAGGTACTTTATGAAGTAAATGTTACTAGCAAAATGCTACAAGGTGTAGCACTTGACTTATCAGAGGCAGTTAAGCAACTCAACAAAACTGAAGAATTTTTACGTAGATGGCGGTCTGATGAAGGTTTTTGGGAAGCCATTACTGATGCTAAAGAATTAGCAAAAGAAATTGATTTGGATAACACAACTTTCCCAGCAACCAAGGAAATAAGAGTTCGCAAACAGAAGCGTTTGTTTAATTATGAATCACCAGATGAACCTGTGGTAAATCGACAGGAAAATTTCAAAATCAAGTTTTTCTTTGCGGTTTTGGATACAGCTATACAGTCTGTTTCAGAACGGTTTCATCAGCTGGATGATCACAATTCTAATTTAGGATTTCTGTATACCATCATATCAACTCCTGCAATATGTCTGCTAAACTGGATTATGTGAATTTTTTTTCAAATTTGACTGTTGCATTGAGAATTTTGCTGACACATCCAGTAACGGTTGCATCAGGAGAACGCAGTTTTTCAAAACTTAAAATCATAAAACATTATCTGAGAACGACGAGTTAAATTATAAAATATAAACTAAAGAATACACAAAGCGACAAAGAACTTGGAGTTGGACTCATTTTTACTAGGCTACACATGCACCTAAATCATATGATAGTAACAGCATGACTGCATGAACTAAATTTTAGCATTTGTTTGTCATATCACACTATAGTCACTGTATAGATATACTTTTTATTTTTTTTTAATGCTACAATTAATTTTAAATTTTATTAGTTTTATTACATTAACAGTTACTAATTTTTGACAAAAATATTAAAGCATTAAATAAAATATGGTTTCATTTGATTGTCCTCTCCATTCTCTCAGTTTTCATCTGAATTATCTGAGGCCCAGAAGCATCTGTTGCAAAAATCGTATCTTAATTTTTATGTCTTCCCTGTAATATAGCTCTCGGTGTCCGTACTGGTTTCCAATTTCTCACTCTTTACTGTTCATGCAGAAGGGACGGGCTTCCTAATAGATGACTGCCTAGGGCGCCAAATTGCCTTGGGACGGCTCTGTGTTAAAACATATAAAGTACACATGTGACTCAATACATTTACACTAATACATTAGCAGATGATGTGTATGTGTAATTGTGTATTTGCAGGAATGGAAAATATTATCGAAAAATAAATTGAAAGAATATAATTGAACACTATGCTCCACACTTCACGTACCAGTATTGTGCAGCTTTGTTTTACTGAATGAATCAAGGATCAGTTTCATCGATTCATCAGAATTAAAACCTGACAAGGTGAGTGCTGAATATGGTCAGCTATCAGTTTGGTCATTCTAACCAAGTTTTAGTGCGAATCAATATCTATCAGTTTGATTGTGTCAATCAGTAGTTATCAGTATGCTCGTGTCAATCAGGTACATATAAAAGGCTACTAATTAGTAGAACCGAACTGTGTAATAACAGAACCACAAATGGTACTGACCCAGCGCATCTGTAGTCAGCACGCAGGTGTCGAAAGTATATAAAGATATATATATATATTAGGGTGGGTAAAAAATTTTTTTTATTGAAACATTATTAAAAAGTTGTTACATCATGGTAGTACATGGAATATGTACAAATATTTGAAAACTACACAGTTTTACTACTCCCAACTTTTGTTCGAAGTTTTAACTATATTTACTGTGAGTTTTTTGTGACTGAACATGTTAAATTTGTTACCTAGGTTATTCAAAAAAGAAATGATATGCATATAAAATGTGTGTTTTATCTTTATAACCTTTTTTATGAATAACTAGTTAGTTCAGACAACTGGAATAAGCAAAGCATCCATTTTTTCTCTCAATATAACTGGTGTACCGTGTTTTCTTTATCGGATCACGCATGGTTGTTTTATTTCATTTTTGGTTAATTTTTCAATTATTTTATTAAGTTTTTCTATGAATATGAGTTCTTCTACAAGAAGTGCAACTGTACATTCTGTGTTTGGCTCAGCAGCTGAATTGCCTAAAAGACAACTTCCAACCAGTGAAGATGTTTTCAAGGCTATTGGTGAATGCTTAAAATGGAACAATACAATCATAGCCTTCATTCACGAGCGCACGCATTAGCGCATGAAGTTAATCAATTATATGACCAGGCTAGTATCCCTACAAATGACATTACCAGTATAATTCTTCGAGTATAAAGATGCAGGTGTTAGGGATAGAGGAGACTGTAAATGTCCACAATCAGTAATAATTTCTGTGCTTGAGTGGGCATTTTGGGCGGATCAAAAGATGGCAAGAAATATGTTCATAGACATTGTTGAAAAGCAAACAACAAAAATATTACAAAATCGACAGAAAAGAAAATATTCATTGATGCAGGGTGGCGATCAGATAGGAACCACAAATGATAACGTCAATGATGAGAAAGATAATGATATTCCAGACCAGGATGCTGAAGATGATGAACTACTTGATGCAGACTTCTCCAGCGATGAGGAATGTTCCAAATAACAAAACATATATCAATATGAAGCAGTGGATCGATGTAAACTAAGCAATAGGGATACATGTCTTATCGTTAAAGCTGTGTTGAAGGACTTAAACATGTTAACACCATCTACAGCTCTGGATCCAGCAAAGATGCGTCGACATAGATAGGGCAGCCAAGGAACATACTGATAAGAGCAAAGATGGTTAACAAAAGCGAACAGGAATTTTGCGATCCATCTTGTCAAAGTGGGGCTAGAAACTTTTTCTATATCATACAACTGCTTCAGAACGTTGATACTGCTGATCAATCTATTATATTGCCTGTATTGGAAAATAACTGCTACTTTGCACATCCAAAAAACATTCTATTGGCTGCAGGTAGGACAATGATGAAGAAATTGGAAGGTATGCAGTAAATAAAATCATAACAGCACGACATAAACCAGCTCCATGCAGAGTTAGATTTTTTCAACAAAGATGACATAATCCTGAATATCGCAGCTAAATCATATGATCAGATAATTAACTGGGATCTTTGTGCTGGAACATATTTGTGATGATGAACTTAAACGCAACAACCCAATCATACTGGATCAAATTCCCTGTCACTCTCAAGCTGTTGAAAGAGCAATTAAAGAAGTTACTGCTGTTAGTTTGAAAGTGTACGGACATTTCAAACTGTACGGACATAGCTCTAGACATGGGATGGTTTTGCAAAAAAAGAAATCAAGGGATGTTCTTCCGAAAGTTGAAAGCAAAGCAAGTTTCCTGTGACAATCCATAAACAGTATTATTCATATGTACATTGTATATTTTGCATGAAAGATTTAAAGATTTGTACAATTTCATATTACTTATACCAAACATTCTAAATGTTGTAAAATGTCATACATTGGGGGGGGTACCCGGGTCAAAGCAAAATCTTTTTTATTATTAAAGTTTAAGACATTTTAATAACTTAGTAATGATATAGTAGATTTAAAAATAATTTGGTTCAAAAAAAAAATATTAACATATTGATATTTGTGGGTGCGGCATGCCGCCATCTTGAAATTTATCACCATTTTGTGGCAAATATTTCTGAAATATTTATAGACTGTTTCATATACAATGTACATTTTTATAATCAGAAAAGCGTACTTTAGGGAATGTCAAAGTACTTTTTTGATAATGTAATAAATATTTTTTTTATGAATTTTTAAAATTTTGTATGGTGAAAATAAGCAAAAAATGCTAATTTTGAAAATTAAAAAAAAAATGAACTTAAAATTTCTTGAAAAGCCTCTGACCTTCTATAAATGCACCTCTTCTACATAAAAATTTAAAGTTTTATCAAAATCTGATAGGTGGTTTTTGAGATTTTCTTGCCATAGTGAAGCAAAATGTCAAAAATATTTTTTCAGAGAAAAATGACTTTTAAGTTTTTAAATTATTGAAGTTTCTGAATGAGCAACATTCTGAAAATACATTTTAATTGATCTAAAAAAAATTTTTCTGCAATATAATTAATTAATAGTTATTATTGACATGTTTTACTATCATTTTTTATTAGACAGAAACAATATTATTTCGATTATACGGAATAAACTTGCTCAATAGCATATATGGGCATTCCAGATGCTGACAAATCCGAAAAGGCAAAAAAAAAAAAATCTTACTACCTTAGATAAACTTACAAAAAAAACAACATTTTTATTGCTGGAATTCTATTCAAACTTTTTTTTTCTTTATTAAAGTTTACATTATTTTTAGAATTATATTTCCAAAACCCTGGTGTATGCGATGCCGGATAGTCAATACAGTACAGACCAAGATAATTTAAGAGTAACATATTGTTATATAATATTTTAGGGTTAAATATGTTTTTATTAAATCTCACTATTTATGAAAGGGATGTAGTTCTGACGTTTGAAAGAAGGGTCAGGTCTAGAGAAAATACACGAATTTCTATATGATATAAATAAAATTACAAATGAAAAAAGGTGTTTGTTGGGTTGGGAAGAGGAACATGCCATGGCTCTTTGTGTACATATTTGCGTTATAGCTGGGTTCTTTGATTCCATTTCTTTTATCCAATTCTTACTTTATAATATATATATATATATATATATATATATATATATATATATATATACTGAAGAAAATATATATATATATATATACTGAAGAAAATATATTTCGGAATCAATATAATTATCATAACAATCACAAATGAATTAATTTTTTTTTCCAAGTAACATTCTCGAATGGAAATTTACAAAAAATCACTTTATACATATTTTTTTTACAGATAACAAGTCTAAGTTTTTATTTCATTCAACACAATGAATAACTCAAATGATTTAGATGTAAGTATGGAAAAGTATAAGAACTTTATCTCTCAGATGGACTTGAACAATAACGATGTTTTAAAAACAGCTGTCATTGTCATCAATATTTTTCTGGGAAATAGTTTGTGTTTATTTGGCATTACTGGAAGTATATTAAACATTATTATTTTATCGCAACATGGAATGAAAGACACAACAAATCTGATTCTATTGGCTATTTCCGTATGTGATCTAATTTATTCTGTGACACAAGCATGGTTTATTCTTAAATACACAACATATATATTTGATTTGTTGTTATTTGGGTATGTGTCATCATTTTATAATTCTTATATTGAAACAATCAATGCATGTTCAGTTTCCATTAGCGTACATTTAGTTACTCTTGTTTCTATTGAAAGAATGATAGCTGTATGTTTTCCTTTTTATGTTTCCATTTTTTTAACATTGTATCGTATAAAATTGATTATATTTTTGATAGTGGTCTTTAACTTAGCTATAATGGCCCCAGTATTTCATATGAATGATGTTGTCTTTATGCAGTTAAACAATCAAACAATAGCAACACTAAAAACGGTGGACTATGTTTTTGATAATTTTGACATTCTTAATACATACATAACAAGTGCAACGATATTTGTTTACACATTTGTACCTATTATAGATATTTCTATTTGCACTGTTATGACAATAGTCAAGATTTCCGCTTCTTCTAAAACTAGTTTGAGTCTAACATCAAACAAAAACAAAGAAAAAGACAAAAAGAAGTGAGCTCTGTTAAAACAGTTTTAATTATCTGTGTTTTTGTTATGGTTTGTGTGTTAATACCTTTATTAATTCAGCAGACCTTTTTTGTATTATTAAGAATGTCATTAGACTCTATTTTGGAACTGATAACTTTCTGGATTGTTAATCTTTTATTTCAATTAAACTCTTCGTTCAATTTTCTAGTCTATGTTATAAATAGCCCAAAGTTTAAAAAAACTTTCACCAAAATAATTTTGAAAAAAATGTAATAATTTAATAGATATATACCTTTGTTTTCTTTTATGTCTCATTATATTTATCGACCAAAATGTATTAGAAATATATCAATATCATTAAACTTTTTTATTGTTAGAAATAATATTATTTTAAGACGACAATGTTTGTAATTAAAAAAAAAAAAATCAAAAATATTATGATAAAAACGATCCCTTTGATGTGTTCATGTGTGCTTGTTTATTTGACCAACATAGGAATCAAATAAAACATTAGCACAAAGCTTGGCAAAACACTCAGTTTTAAAAAAAAAATGATTTAACTATCTAATTTAAACTCTGAACTGTCATTCGCTTCTTTCATTTGAGCGACTTTTATCTCATTTGTAAAGAGTGCTAAATTCATCGTATTGAAAAAAAAATAAATTAAAGAATCTATAATTGATTGCAGAATGTTTATTCATCAAACGACTTTTAAATAAAATAAAGAAATAATAATGATGCAAAAGATTTGTGTATTTTCTAGTTATTAAAATGAAACCTAACCTAGATTTAATGTATTAGTATTAGTCTCGATCGTAATGTGTATGTCAATAAATGAATGAACTTCAAAATAAAGTAGAGGATGCAATTATATTTGTTTACACCACAATGGCCAGGGTAACAACACTCTTGACCAATATAAAAGGTCGCGTCATGAGATTACCATTTTGATACAAATGATGTTGCGTGGCATCATACCACATTTATACATGCATACAATTTGTATTGCTGATCACCAGACAACATGACGTTATTATTACCTCAAATCAAGTAATCTTTTCTTGTCACTAATCGATCTTCTGACGCTAGGAGTCATGCTGTCATACTAAACTAACAAAAAAAAAAAAGGAAAAGTTCCATTATGCCCCTAAAGGCTTAGATGAAGTGTAGAATTTAATTGTTTGAGTAACCTCGGCATATAAGGGGATAGCGTGTTTAGCACAACACCTATCCTCCTATACTCACCCCTCACCAACTTTAAGTCAGGTACCCATTTAAAGCTGGGCGGACTTACACCAGGACCTGAAAAAGTTCCAAGGTTCTCACAACTAAACAAAAGAATGATGTTAAAACAGTGCCGGCTCTGGGCATAGGCGACATAGGCAGCTGCCTAGGGCGCCAAATTGCTAGGGACGCCAAATTTTTGAAAAAAATAACTTTCAAGAATAAACCAGAGTTGCTGCTTTGCGTGTTTTGCGGTATGAACTTGGTCCAGTTTACGATGCATTAGTTTCACTGTCAGAGGACGGAAATTTGGAAGGCGTTACTGGAACCAAAATCCGAGCAGATGCTCAAGCGACTGCTGGGAAAATATCGGATTTCAAATTTCTCGTTGGTGTTGTAATATGGTACAAGGTACTTTATGAAGTAAATGTTACTAGCAAAATGCTACAAGGTGTAGCACTTGACTTATCAGAGGCAGTTAAGCAACTCAACAAAACTGAAGAATTTTTACGTAGATGGCGGTCTGATGAAGGTTTTTGGGAAGCCATTACTGATGCTAAAGAATTAGCAAAAGAAATTGATTTGGATAACACAACTTTCCCAGCAACCAAGGAAATAAGAGTTCGCAAACAGAAGCGTTTGTTTAATTATGAATCACCAGATGAACCTGTGGTAAATCGACAGGAAAATTTCAAAATCAAGTTTTTCTTTGCGGTTTTGGATACAGCTATACAGTCTGTTTCAGAACGGTTTCATCAGCTGGATGATCACAATTCTAATTTAGGATTTCTGTATACCATCATATCAACTCCTGCAATATGTCTGCTAAACTGGATTATGTGAATTTTTTTTCAAATTTGACTGTTGCATTGAGAATTTTGCTGACACATCCAGTAACGGTTGCATCAGGAGAACGCAGTTTTTCAAAACTTAAAATCATAAAACATTATCTGAGAACGACGAGTTAAATTATAAAATATAAACTAAAGAATACACAAAGCGACAAAGAACTTGGAGTTGGACTCATTTTTACTAGGCTACACATGCACCTAAATCATATGATAGTAACAGCATGACTGCATGAACTAAATTTTAGCATTTGTTTGTCATATCACACTATAGTCACTGTATAGATATACTTTTTATTTTTTTTTAATGCTACAATTAATTTTAAATTTTATTAGTTTTATTACATTAACAGTTACTAATTTTTGACAAAAATATTAAAGCATTAAATAAAATATGGTTTCATTTGATTGTCCTCTCCATTCTCTCAGTTTTCATCTGAATTATCTGAGGCCCAGAAGCATCTGTTGCAAAAATCGTATCTTAATTTTTATGTCTTCCCTGTAATATAGCTCTCGGTGTCTGTACTGGTTTCCAATTTCTCACTCTTTACTGTTCATGCAGAAGGGACGGGCTTCCTAATAGATGACTGCCTAGGGCGCCAAATTGCCTTGGGACGGCTCTGTGTTAAAACATATAAAGTACACATGTGACTCAATACATTTACACTAATACATTAGCAGATGATGTGTATGTGTAATTGTGTATTTGCAGGAATGGAAAATATTATCGAAAAATAAATTGAAAGAATATAATTGAACACTATGCTCCACACTTCACGTACCAGTATTGTGCAGCTTTGTTTTACTGAATGAATCAAGGATCAGTTTCATCGATTCATCAGAATTAAAACCTGACAAGGTGAGTGCTGAATATGGTCAGCTATCAGTTTGGTCATTCTAACCAAGTTTTAGTGCGAATCAATATCTATCAGTTTGATTGTGTCAATCAGTAGTTATCAGTATGCTCGTGTCAATCAGGTACATATAAAAGGCTACTAATTAGTAGAACCGAACTGTGTAATAACAGAACCACAAATGGTACTGACCCAGCGCATCTGTAGTCAGCACGCAGGTGTCGAAAGTATATAAAGATATATATATATATTAGGGTGGGTAAAAAATTTTTTTTTTATTGAAACATTATTAAAAAGTTGTTACATCATGGTAGTACATGGAATATGTACAAATATTTGAAAACTACACAGTTTTACTACTCCCAACTTTTGTTCGAAGTTTTAACTATATTTACTGTGAGTTTTTTGTGACTGAACATGTTAAATTTGTTACCTAGGTTATTCAAAAAAGAAATGATATGCATATAAAATGTGTGTTTTATCTTTATAACCTTTTTTATGAATAACTAGTTAGTTCAGACAACTGGAATAAGCAAAGCATCCATTTTTCTCTCAATATAACTGGTGTACCGTGTTTTCTTTATCGGATCACGCATGGTTGTTTTATTTCATTTTTGGTTAATTTTTCAATTATTTTATTAAGTTTTTCTATGAATATGAGTTCTTCTACAAGAAGTGCAACTGTACATTCTGTGTTTGGCTCAGCAGCTGAATTGCCTAAAAGACAACTTCCAACCAGTGAAGATGTTTTCAAGGCTATTGGTGAATGCTTAAAATGGAACAATACAATCATAGCCTTCATTCACGAGCGCACGCATTAGCGCATGAAGTTAATCAATTATATGACCAGGCTAGTATCCCTACAAATGACATTACCAGTATAATTCTTCGAGTATAAAGATGCAGGTGTTAGGGATAGAGGAGACTGTAAATGTCCACAATCAGTAATAATTTCTGTGCTTGAGTGGGCATTTTGGGCGGATCAAAAGATGGCAAGAAATATGTTCATAGACATTGTTGAAAAGCAAACAACAAAAATATTACAAAATCGACAGAAAAGAAAATATTCATTGATGCAGGGTGGCGATCAGATAGGAACCACAAATGATAACGTCAATGATGAGAAAGATAATGATATTCCAGACCAGGATGCTGAAGATGATGAACTACTTGATGCAGACTTCTCCAGCGATGAGGAATGTTCCAAATAACAAAACATATATCAATATGAAGCAGTGGATCGATGTAAACTAAGCAATAGGGATACATGTCTTATCGTTAAAGCTGTGTTGAAGGACTTAAACATGTTAACACCATCTACAGCTCTGGATCCAGCAAAGATGCGTCGACATAGATAGGGCAGCCAAGGAACATACTGATAAGAGCAAAGATGGTTAACAAAAGCGAACAGGAATTTTGCGATCCATCTTGTCAAAGTGGGGCTAGAAACTTTTTCTATATCATACAACTGCTTCAGAACGTTGATACTGCTGATCAATCTATTATATTGCCTGTATTGGAAAATAACTGCTACTTTGCACATCCAAAAAACATTCTATTGGCTGCAGGTAGGACAATGATGAAGAAATTGGAAGGTATGCAGTAAATAAAATCATAACAGCACGACATAAACCAGCTCCATGCAGAGTTAGATTTTTTCAACAAAGATGACATAATCCTGAATATCGCAGCTAAATCATATGATCAGATAATTAACTGGGATCTTTGTGCTGGAACATATTTGTGATGATGAACTTAAACGCAACAACCCAATCATACTGGATCAAATTCCCTGTCACTCTCAAGCTGTTGAAAGAGCAATTAAAGAAGTTACTGCTGTTAGTTTGAAAGTGTACGGACATTTCAAACTGTACGGACATAGCTCTAGACATGGGATGGTTTTGCAAAAAAAGAAATCAAGGGATGTTCTTCCGAAAGTTGAAAGCAAAGCAAGTTTCCTGTGACAATCCATAAACAGTATTATTCATATGTACATTGTATATTTTGCATGAAAGATTTAAAGATTTGTACAATTTCATATTACTTATACCAAACATTCTAAATGTTGTAAAATGTCATACATTGGGGGGGGGGGTACCCGGGTCAAAGCAAAATCTTTTTTATTATTAAAGTTTAAGACATTTTAATAACTTAGTAATGATATAGTAGATTTAAAAATAATTTGGTTCAAAAAAAAAATATTAACATATTGATATTTGTGGGTGCGGCATGCCGCCATCTTGAAATTTATCACCATTTTGTGGCAAATATTTCTGAAATATTTATAGACTGTTTCATATACAATGTACATTTTTATAATCAGAAAAGCGTACTTTAGGGAATGTCAAAGTACTTTTTTGATAATGTAATAAATATTTTTTTTATGAATTTTTAAAATTTTGTATGGTGAAAATAAGCAAAAAATGCTAATTTTGAAAATTAAAAAAAAAATGAACTTAAAATTTCTTGAAAAGCCTCTGACCTTCTATAAATGCACCTCTTCTACATAAAAATTTAAAGTTTTATCAAAATCTGATAGGTGGTTTTTGAGATTTTCTTGCCATAGTGAAGCAAAATGTCAAAAATATTTTTTCAGAGAAAAATGACTTTTAAGTTTTTAAATTATTGAAGTTTCTGAATGAGCAACATTCTGAAAATACATTTTAATTGATCTAAAAAAAATTTTTCTGCAATATAATTAATTAATAGTTATTATTGACATGTTTTACTATCTAAAAATGTAAAAAAAAAAAAAAAATATTTTTTTTTTTGAGACATAGTGCATTTTTTTCGCCCCGTACCCCATTGAATCAAAAATTGGGAGTGGAAGACATTATCTTATTTTTACTAATTTTACATTTTTACAATCAGTAGGACCATAGGCAACTTTTTGAATATGTTTCAAATTCCCAACTCCAAAAAAATTTTTTTTACCCACCCTAATATATATATATATATATATATATATATATATATATATATATATATATATATATATATATATATATACAAACACATTCATTTTTTATGTGGATAGCCTAAACTGAACAGGATTCTTAGAGTATTACAATCATGAAAGTTTGAGAATCACTACTCTATATCATGTGATACATTTTTCGTCCATTCAGTAAATCACGTGATGTAGCCATTCATCAGACTGAAACAGATTAATAAGAAACACAATTATGTCAGATTAGATTTGTTTAAATCTTGAGAAAACATATTTTAGCCATATAACGTCCTACATTATAAACACAAATGTATGATACTAAGATTGTTCTGTGTATAAAAATGATTTGAGCCCCTTTTAATAAAAGGATCTGTCTATGGCGGGTCTCTGGTTCGATCTCCCATTAGAACCAATGCATTTTTTCCGGTAATATCTATCGTGGGGTCTCCATTGCCCATTGCAAATGTATTGTGCAGCTGATGGGAGCTAATGTATTGATTGATGGAAACTATAAGACTCGTTTTTCTTATTAATATTTTTATAAACAAAAAATAAAATATATTTAAAATAGCTATCACCTGGTGTCTTATTATTTCACCTGCACTTTTAAAAATGCATATATTTCATATAAATAAATGGTATCTTACTGTAACACTAAAAAAGGAATATAAACTTGTGCTTTAAAAAATTAGTTAGCAATGTTTAATAGCATGTGTATTTATTTACATTATTAGCATATAGTAGTAATAAAAAATGTTTTTCTTTTATGTACACACTTCTCTACAAAATTAATTTTTGTCATGTAACTCAAAAAGAAATAAAAAAGAAAATATAGATGCTTTTACTAAAAGTAATAGATAAAGAGTTTAGCACATTTAATGGTAGTATAATTACATTGTAAAATACAGACTACTTACCACATAGTGACACAAACGGGCCAGTACACTTTTCAAGAGATTGTTGTAAGTGAACCCAACATTATCTTTGCGTGCCAAAATTTTTTGTTAGCATATATTTCATATAGAAAAATAGTATCTTACTGTAATATCTTAACCAAACAATAAACTAAAAATGTTACAGATAGTTGTGGACGAAATTCTAAAATATACTTACACCAAAGGAGTACTGTGTTTTCAGAACTATGATACCGCCCTAAACATGATGCTGGTTTTCTTGGCTGTTGTGTCAATAATGATCATATTCTTAAGTAATAAATTAAAAACACAAAGAAATTATATCTAAGATAAAATAATTTAATGTTGTGTCCATCATAAGGAAAATACCCGTATGATTACATTTGATGATGAAATCTTATATGATTAGAGTTTAGTGTTTAATGACATTCACCAAAATGCATCAACATGTGCTAAAAAATGTTTTTATTATCATATTATTTATTTACTTAGACTTCGACTTTTTATTTATTAAAATATTGTCTTCTGTAAGAAGTAAAAAAAGAGGTAATTTGTATTATTTTTAAGATTTCATAGTTTTTTTTTTTTTGTTATTAATTGTTTACGCTAACTGACGAAGTTATATCCTAATAAAACCAGTGCCGGCTTTAGGTATAGGCGATATAGGCAGCCGCCTAGAGCGGCATTATTTCAAGCAGCGGCAAATTCCAGCAAAATAAAATCAAAAATATAAATATTAAAAATAAAATAAATGAATTTGATTCAGATATAATGGAGGATCCTGCTAAATGACCAGATATAATGGAGGATCCTGCTAAATGACCAGATCGTTGTTTTCTTATTCAGCATGAACCAAAGCAGATCAAATTTGAGTCTTGTTTCCAAAAGATGAAATTGGGAGACAATTTTCTAATTACCACTATACGCGCAAACTGACTAACGGAGAAACTTTAAAAAGGAAATGGTTGATTTATTCTACGTCAGCAGATAAGGTATATTGTTTTTGCTGCAGAATATATAACAGGAGTAAATCTGCCGTAGCTACACAGGGCAGTTGTGACTGGAAAAATTTGTCAAGTATATTGCAGCATCATGAAAAATCTCCATATCATTTAACCAGTTATCATGAGTGGAAAGATCTAAAAATGAGGATAACAAATAATAAAACTATTGATGACGTGAATCAGCGCCTTATAAATCGTGAAGCGAAACACTGGAAGGATGTATTAGAAAGAATAATATCTTTGGTCAGAGTACATGGAGTTCAAAATTTACCCCTGAGAGGGCAGTCTGATCGGTTATATACATCTCATATTGGAAACTTTTGAAATTTGTTGAAGTTATTTGCTGACTTTGATCCGGTAATGAAAGAACATATAAGACGTATAAAATCAGATGATATTCGTGACCATTATTTGGGAAAAAATATTCAGAATGAGATCATTCAACTGTTGAGAAAGCAGGTCAAACAGAAAGTGATAAATGATCTAAAAATGCAAAATATTACGCTATAGTTCTCGCTTGCACACCAGACGCAGTCACAAAGAACAGACGACAATGATTGTTAGATTTATTACAGCAAATGAATCGACAAATGACACACCTTCAGAAGTTTCTATCAATGAACACTTCATTGGATTCGAAGAACTTGAAAAATCTATAGGTGCAAATATGTAGGAAATTTTACTTAAAGAGCTGTCAGATTCAGGTATTTTTTCTAAATGATGAGGGGACAAAGCTACGATAACGGAGCAAACATGCGGGGAATACATAATGGTATCCAAGCAATAGTTAAAGAGCTAAATTGAAGAGCCTTTTATGTCCCATGGAGAAATGTGATAAAAGAGAGGTTTTCAAAGATTGCATGGACCTTCAATTAGCTTTAACATCTGAAAACGAAGATTCAGCAGACATTAATGCAACAGAACTGTGCGATGAATTATTTGATTTATCAAGGAGAATTACAGACAAATCAAGCCCTATAGTTATATTAGACTATCTATGTGGAATGGGCGTGGTTGCCCTTTTTCCGAATGTGTACGTGGCATTGCGAATTTTGCTTACGCTCCCGATAAAAGTGGCGAGTGCAGAGAGAAGCTTTTCGAAGCTCAAACTCATAAAAACATATCTTCGTTCTACCAGTCTCAGGATCGTTTGGTTGGTTTAGCTACAATATCTATAGAGAAAACGATTGCAGAAGATTTGGATCTGACCGAAATAATTTAAGAGTTTGCCTCTGCAAAAGCTAGAAAAGCAATTTTCCTTGAATTCTCTTCTATCTTTTTAACGCTTAATAAACATGACATTGCATTTTTTTTTTTTATTACTTTTTTAACTTAGCAAAAAAAAAATACACTACTTATACTTAAAACTCTTAAATTTTTATAAAGTTGCCAAATTTTAAAAATGTATTAAAATAAATACATGTAGCATTTATAGAGTTTTCTTAGAAAAATGAAATTAAAAAGGGCGGCATTTTTGTCCTTGCCTATATCACAAAAATGTCTAAGGCCGGCACTGAATAAAACATACATTTTATTATTTTTTCAGAAATGACTAGCAATACTTCTCAAAACCGCAATTCACATTGTCTTTTGGCAATTTCTTCTATTGCAGAAAACGTTTTTTTTTCCTTAAGAAGTCATTAAAATTTTGATCATAGTATCTAAATGTATTAATAAATAACATTGATAGGTTAAAATAATAATATTTTTTATGAACTGGTCTTATTAACATATTTTTAATATAAAATAATGTTTTTTATTGTAGTAATCATTCATATGTATACTAGTGGCTGTTAAAATGAAATAGACATTACAATAAAAAAAAACAGTATATACACGAAACAGCCATTACTTGAGTAGCTTATCTATTTTTTAAGTTAATTGTTTTGTTTGAATACAAGCCTTGATCACTGTGTTTTTAATTTACTATAAAACAAATTACTTTGTCATTAGCATTCAATCAAGGGAATGAATGCAAACATTTTGTTTAGTGTCATAAAATAGACAGGGGAGGTTAATCGTTGATCAATTTTCTCACTTTTTCTACTCAAGTCATTGAACAAAGAAATTAATAAATCGCTGCAACTATGTAAATCTAGCGGTCACACATGAACAAAGAAAGACGTTATTGAAATTTAAAAACGATACCATACTTTTCTTCATCCTGAGTATTCTTCATGTCAAAAGATTTTCGACGTATTCTCTATCTATTTTACTAATGTACAACACATTGTTAGCTGCACTTCAGTGGTGAATACTTTGCCATACATATAAAGCGAGATCAATCATGCATTGTGTTAGTGACAGTAGATGTTGTCTCTTGTATAATGTATATCAAGATTTAAAATTTGTATACGTGCTTTGAATGGAAAAAGCTAATTATATAATAATAAACAAGTAAACAACTTTACACAAATATTTAATATGGGAATGACAAAGCTGTTAAATAAGAATTTTGTCTTAGGTATTTTAAAAAAAATAAAAATAAAAGCAAACTTTAATTCGTTTTTTTTCAATTCAAAAACTAAAAAATATAAACATAAACTACTAGTATCATTTATTTTGTATTTGTATCAAGAGAACTAAATCAGTGTCTTTTTACTCGTTCATATTAAACAAGCAATTAAGCCTGTTCCATTCTGGACACAGGACGTGTTAGCGCATTTTCGTGTTATGTATCAGTACGTTTGTTAGCTTTCAGTAAATATTTGTAAATTTTGTAAATGTTTATAAATTCAATTGTGTAATGCATATATCTGTAAGAAAAAAATTATTAAGACGTTTCTTTATATTTGAAAACAAGCAATTAAGCCTGTTCCATTCTGGACACAGGACGTGTTAGCGCATTTTCAGTACGTTTGTTATCTTTCAGTAAATATTTGTAAATTTCGGAAATGTTTATAAATTCAATTGTGTAATGCATATATCTGAAAAAAGATATCAAAAGGACAAGTAAGTCATGTTGAATAACTGTTACAAAAATAAATAATGATTACGCCCCTTTGATTAGCTTTTATTATTTATATTTAAAATATAAGCAAAACGGTACATAACAATCTCTTATATTTTGGCCCTGAGAGGTCAAATCGCGAAATGGACTTTTGATGTACACTTGGAAGGCCAAGACCTACACAATGATATATACATCATGGGTCTAGGACTTCTGGTTGCTGAGATATAGGGCGGTCCATTATTAATATAGCTTATATAGTAAAAAACGGTACTTTATAAGGCCCCTTTTACGGCCCTGAAAGGTCAGATCGCGAAATGGAAAAAGCTATTTCTTGGCAGGCCAAGACCTACAAAATGATATATACATCATGAGTCTAGGACTAATGGTTATTGAGATCTAGGGTGATGACAGACAGACAGACAGACAGACAGACAAAACGGGGACAATAGAGCATTTTTTTTCGAAAATGCTCTAAAAAGTATTGTCTCTTAAATCTAACTACAAGTGGTTTGTGGTTACTGAAATAGGACTCATAATTGAAAACATTCGAAATTATAGTCATTTAATCGTCCGAAAACTCCGTCAATTGTTGCATAGCTCTGATACTTTCATTTAAACTGAGAACACAAGCTTACTATTTCATTTGATGAGTTTCTTAATAAATCTTGGTGAAACTACGTGCTGCAGTATTTCGCACCAAATGAATGGGTTATTGAACGTACAAGATGTAGAATGGGGCCATATATATAATATATAAGCCCCTTAGGAGCCCTGAAGCCCGGCCCTCAGAGGTCCTATCGTAAAATGAACTTTTGATTTACACATGGCAAGCCAAGACCTACAAAATAATATATACATCATGGATCTAGGACTTATAGTTGCTGAGATATAGGCGCTCCTTTATTAATATAGCTTATATAGTAAAAAACGGTACTAAGCCTTCTTTTACGGCCCTCAGAGGTCAGATCGCGAGATGAACTTTTGCTGCACACATGGCAGGCCAAGACCTACAAAATAATATATACATCATGGGTCTAGGACTTATGGTTGTTGAGATCAAGGGTGATGACAGACAGACAGACAAAACGGGGACAATAGAGCATTTTTTTTCGAAAATGCTCTAAAAATACTATTCTAGCTAGGTTTAGCATAATGAAGATGTAGGTTATGATGTTAAGATAATTACTATAATTTTAGAAAATGTTTAACTCTTTTTTTTATTATCTTAACATGGTATGAAATCAAAACGAATTCTGTGTGAAGTCCTCTTAAGGATGATATATAAAATCTTTTAGATCCTATATACCACTAATAGGACGGTTTTTACTGTGCCATTCTTTCAATCCAACTATAACCGATTGTGTCTTGGCCTTGTAGGCACCTCTAGAGATATACTGGGGACAAGCCATGATCTGAAATATCTATTGATCCTCACATGATATCGAACCAGGGACCATCAGGTCGACAGACGAACTCTTTAACGCAGGACCAAACGTATCTGTATTTAGTTTTACTTATTTGCTATTACCTGGATTATTGAACATCGGAAATTTTTGAGAATGCCGGAGTAATCGAAGGGCCGCATCCTCCAAACAAATATGATCATGTGTAGTGGTAACATATTGTTGTGCCTATAGCAAGGGGACAAGCAGATATAGAATTGCAACATAGAGTTTACCGTGAATGGAATATATCAATTTCATAAAAAAAATAGAATAGAAATTTACACAAATTCACTTTATATAAGTGTTTTAACTGATAACAAGTTCACTACTCCTATTTCATTACATATAATGAATAATTCAAATGATTTAGAAGTTAGTGTGGATAAGAATCTAAATTTTTCTCCGATGCAGACATATGATAGCGTTGTTTTAAAAACAGCTATCATTGTAATCAATATTTTTCTGGGAAATAGTCTGTGTTTATGTGGCATTATTGGAAGCATATTAAACATTATCATTTTATCTCAACATGGAATGAACGACACAACCAATATAGTCCTGTTGGCTCTTTCCGCATGCGATCTTATTTATACTGTGACACAAACATGGTTTATTCTTACAAGCACCACATATATATTTGATGTGTTTTTAAATGGATATGTAATGTCATTTTATTACTCTTATATTGAAACAATCAATGCAGTCTCAGTTTCCGTTAGTGTACATTTAGTTACTCTTGTATCCATTGAAAGAATGATAGCTGTATGTTTTCCTTTTTCTGTATTCATTCTTTTAACAATGTAGCGTATGAAATTAATTATATTTTTAATAGTGGTCTTAAATTTAGCTCTAAGGACTCCAATATTTCATATGTATGATTTTGTCTTTGTGCAGCTTGAGAATCAAACAATAGCAACCGTAACAATGGTAGACTATGTTTCTAATAATTATGACACACTAACAAGATATATAACAAGTGCATTAATAATTGTTTATTCATTATTACCTATAGTAATTATTTCTATTTGCACTGTTATGACAATTGTAAAAATTTCAGTTTCTTTTAAAACTAGTTTGAATCTAACATCAAACAAAAACAAAGAAAAAAGACAAAAAGAAATGAGCTCTGTTAAAACAGTTTTAATTATCTGTGTCTTTGTGATGGTGTGCGTGTTAATTCCTATTTTTATTCAGATAACATTTTTTATATTGTTAAATTTATCATTAGACCCAAACTTGGGACTGATTACGTTCTGGATTGTGAATATTTTATCTCAATGCAACTCATCGTTCAATTTTCTGATCTATGTTATAAATAGCCCAAAGTTTAAAAAAACTTTTATCAAGTTGATTTTGAAAAAAAAAAAATTAATTGATAGATACACTTAGTTTTGTTTTATTTCTCACTTTATTCAATTTCGAAAAAAAAAAAAAATTAATATGTTATACATGTCATGTTAGGAAAAAAGATTAATGTCGTTTGTGTCGATGAAAAATAGGAAGTGTAAGACGCCACTTTTTATATTTACAAATAAATCTTTTAATAAAAATTACCCCATTGATGTGTCAATATTTGTTTTGTTTTCCAACATATTAATGTAATAAAATATTTAAAAAAAGTTTGGCAAAACACTCAGTATTAAAGATATTTTTTGCTTCACTAATTAATTTTCTTTTAAATCAACTTAAGCGTCTAAAACCTGAACTTTTATTCACACATTTGAGTGAATTTTTCATACTGTTTTTTTTATCACAATGACAAGGGTAACAACACACTTGGCCTTCATAACTGGTGACTTGATAAGAATACAAATGATGTTGCGTGACAAAATACCACATTAATTCAAGCATACAATTGGTATTGCTGATCACCAGACAACTTGGCATTGTTGTTAGATCTAAGCAAGACATAAATCTAAATTAATAATTTCTTGTCACTAAACGATTATTTAATGTGCTAAGCATCGAAGTCATTTTATAATATTAATGTTAATAATGTAATGATGTCATACTAAACTAAAGAATGATGTCAAAACACAAATATACACAGGTGACTTGCTTCATTTCATTAATACATTAGCAGACGATATGTATGTTTGTCAATAATCGTAAATCTAATCGAAAAATAAGTTGAAAATACTTCATTTCGATCTCAGTAAGAATTAATCATTCTTTTTTTTTTACTGTCTAACTCGAGTCATTGTAAAAACTAGTTACTTTATTAGTTGTTGTTTTTTTACGAACACTTTGCTGTATAAAATTCTACACCCCATTGTTGTTACTCTGATTGAAGTACTTGAGCAATGACTGAAGTAAATAAATTTAATTGACTAAGTATGTTTACTCTGATTGATGTTGACTAAATAATATACTATATTTAAACAAGATGATCCATACTTTACGTACCAGTATTGTGGAGCTTTGATGTACTTAATGGATCAATGGTTAGTTTCTCCGATTCATTAGAATCAAAACCTGACAAGGTCATCGCTGAAGATGGTTAGCTATCAGTTTGGTCATTCACACCCTAGCATAGAAGAAAGATTTACAGTAAACTATATTTTTCCTCAATATTTTCAAATTATACATAAGTATTAATATGTTATTGAGAATCAATAGCTATCAGTTTTTTTTTCTGTATCAATCAGTAGTTATCATTAAGATCTTGTCAATCATGTACAGGATACAACGCAACTGTATTGCAGTACCGTACTGTCTGACAACAAAACCAGAGGCGCCACTTCACAACTATTTGTGGGAAGGGAATATGGCGGAATTTTTATATTGCATATCGGGCGCCACAAACCATTGTTACGCCGTCAATAGAACGGACATACAATTAGCATTTTAAGATTGTGTTGTTTATAAAATAGTTTTGAGCCACTTTTTAAATACTTTTTCAGGGAAGGTCCCTGGTTCAATCTTTGGTGAGGATCAATGAATTTTTCAGGTTATTGTCAAAGTCCCTTCTATAGCTCACATGGTGACTCCATTGCCAGTTGCACTATCGGCTTTGGTGGACAAATGCATTCAAAAACTGTCCTAACAGTGGTATATAGGATCTAAGAGATTTCATCTCATTCTTACAGGGACTTCACACACACACATGGAGATAGATGGAGATAACTCGAGAGCAACCATAGTTGACAATTTGTTAGCAACAACACATAATAGTGGGTTTAGTTTGGGGGAATAATGGCGACAGGGCGTTGTGTTAACCACGCAATCCATCTATATGCCGAGGTAACTGAATTCGATAAATTCTACACTTAAAATGAACCGACTAACACTTTGAAGCTTTAAATGAAATTTTATATGTAAGTGATACATAATGTATTAAAATTATCCAAATATGCATGATATAAATTTGTTCATAATGTTTATTGAAGAACAATCTATTTCTCGACATAGACTTCCGTTATGGTTGGTTATTAAAACAAAAGTCAAGTTGTGTAAAATCCTTTGCACCATAAAACTACTAGATCGTCAGGTCTCTTTAGCCCGCGGTACTACCAGCTGAGGTAAATTATCAGATGTGTTTATGCGCCGATTAATTTGTTTTAACGCCTGGTTTGATGATAAAAAGCTCGGATTTTCTTCTTTTTATTTTTATACAAGTATTTTTAGCCCATCGAACGACGGGTGGAATTTAATATTTTTTTAATGAAAAATCATTGTTTGAACAGCAAAGCTAGTCCATTTTTCAATACAATTAAACTAAGCTGTCAACAACCATAAAACAATAGTAGTGAGCGAGTGATGATTGGCAACTCAAACTACAAACATTCTGCTTACTGATAGAATCACTCACGTTGGAATAAAGTTTTTTGTTCCCTCATTTTATTCAAAATTTACTTTGTGCAGAAATGACCTACATTTCATACGTCACAAATTACGTTTTACCCGTCAACACTAACCAAACAAACCAAATCAAACAATAAACCAAACAAAGCAACCGAACCAACCAATCAAACCAAACAACCAACCAAACAAATTAACCAAACCAACTAACCAATCAACCAAAGAAACCAACCGAGCCAACCAATCCAAGCAACCAAGCTAAAACCGCCATTGCCACATCTTTCACAAATTACGTTACCCAGTGCATCTGTGCTCAACGTGCAAATGCTCATTATATATATATTATTTGGGTTGTGAAAATTGAAAAGTTTTCTTATTTGATCTTAATAGTAAAAGATTTACAAGCACTTCTCTAGACTATGTATTTAATTTCCCGCCCTTATTTGGTGTATTCACAAGCAATGGGTCTAAAGTAACAAAAAAAGCCCATTTGACCTCAACCCTTGAGATATCCATATTACTCCCCCACCCCATTTATTCCCCCATAATCCCCCAGATAACGTTTCACACCGGACGAAGGAGTGTCATATAAAAACCATCACGTGATGTAACATTTCATTAAGCTGTAACAGAACAAACAGAGTTGAATGAGACGGTCAAACTCGGGCGACACATACTTCATGTCCGAAATGGGGCGGCATTTTGACTTCTGCAATTTTTTGCGGATGGAAGGGGCGGCAATATTACATCCCGGGCGTCACAAACCCTATAGTGATGATCTAGATTTAAAGGAAAATTAAAATATCATGGTTGTGATGTAGACATAATTATCTAGAGCCCATTTTAAATATATTTCTGTGGAGAGAGGTAGAGAACAGGATTAATTCAATTTATGTTGCAATGACACATGTAAGAGATACATAATGTATAAGAAAAATATTAACATAATTTTTTTTTTGGAATGAAAGGATTTTTTTTTTGACATACTAAAATAGTCGCAATGAAAGGGGTGTTGACTGACATACAGCTGAATTCAATTTTGTTTTAAAATGAGAACTGGAGGAGAGTGTGAGTCCACATGTACAATGATTGACAGGTCCGTGATAATAACTTCGACAGTAATACAGTTATGAAAACAAGACGGGAACAAAGATTGAGCATACCCTTTCTTAACACTTAATAATGAATGGTGAAGCTAAGGAGAGCTAACGTATCGGATTGATGAAAACCGCTAGATTTTTTTTTCTTATTGATATTTTTATAAATCAAGATTTTTGAGAACAAAAATATAATATATTTAAAACAGCAATCACTTGGAGACTTATTATTTCACTTGTCTTTTAAAAAAATATTTGGAATTGGTTAGTTGCATTTTTATGTCTAAACATTATAAGCATGTTGTAGTAATAAAAAATGTATGGTTTTATGTACGTATTTCTCTACAAAATTACTTATTGTCATATAATGCATACTTCAAAAAGAAAAGAAAATAAAGAGAATAAAGATATTGTACTATATGTACTAAGTTAAGGGCATAACACATTTAATGGTAATATAATTACAGGGTAAGATATAGAGTACTTACAACATAGTGACTCTATCACGCCAGTGCACTGATCAAGACTTTGTAATAATCTTGGGTACCAAAAAAATTTCTTTGCATGCCATAACGTTTTGCAAGCTTAAATTTAATATAAACAAATAGTATCTTTGTAATGTCTTAACAAAAAATATAAACTAAAAATTACGAGTATATGTATGTAAAATATACCTTCATCATATGAATACTTGTGTTTTCAGAACAATGATATCTTTCTAAATATAATGATTATTTTCTTGGTTGTTGCGTCAATAATTATAGTCGTAAGTAATAAATCATAAATACAACAAAATAACATTTGAGATAAAATAATTCAGTATTGTGTCAATCATTACTAATATGCATTCGTATTATTACATTTGATGAGGAAATTATATGATTAAAGTATATTGTTTAAAGATATGCACCTAGATGCATCAACATGTGCTCAAATCATTTTTATTATCATATTATTCACTTAGGCCTAGTCTTCGTCTTAAATCTTTGTCATCTGTAAAAAAGAAAAAAAAAAATTGTATTATTGTTCAATTTATTTTTTTTTTATCATTAATTTATTTACGATAAGATAAACTGACGTAGTTATAGCGTAATATAAAAACCAATGTTATTAACTTTTTAAAACAAAGAAACATGACTATTATAGAAATGACTAGCAAATAATCTTACTGACTAGTCTTAAATTTGAAATGCCCTTATATTTTTCACTGTCTTGTATCAAACTAATATACAACATTCTGTAGATTACAACTAAAATTAAATAAGATTTTGACTCGCTTTATTTGTGAACGTATTTTAATAAAAATGTTCCCACTATAAATTAACTCGTTGTCAAATTAAAAATAAAGGAAAACGAGTGAAAATGAAATAGAAAAAAAAAACAATGAATACACAAAACAGCAATTACTTGACTCAATTATCTTTTTTTTTTTAGTTTATTGTTTCGTTTGAATAACAAAACTAGATCGCTGTGTTTTTAATTTACTATAAAACCTTGTCATTAGCATTCCATCAGACTCAATGGAATGAATGAAAACATTTTATTTAGTATCATTAAATAGACGTGGGGGGTGTTAATCATTGATCAATATTGATAAATACTCCAATTATTTAACAATGAAATGAATTAATCGTTGCAATTATGTAAAAGTTGCGGTCACACATGAACAAAGAAAATATTATTGAAATGAAAAACAGCTTCAATATATTTTTATATCTACCAATAAATGTATAGCACAATCAATCTATTTTACTAATGTACAACACATTTTTAGCTGCACATCAGCGGTGATTACTAAATTATAAACTGACAGCGAAATCAATCATACATTGCAGTATTAAAAAAAAAAGCTTCCTTTGATAATATATCTTGTACATATCCTATAACGATTTAAAAAAAGTTTTATACGAGCTTTGAATGGAATAATCTAATTATATCTTTATAAACCAGCAAGTAACTTTACACAAGCATTTTAATATTAGAATAACAAAGCCGTTAAATATTATTTTGTCTTAGGTATTAAGGAAAATGAAAATAAAATATTAGAGCAAATCTTTAAAAACTTTAAGAAAAACAACAACTTAAAACTAAAAAATGTAAACACAATAATTTTGAAGCATAACTTATTAGTATGATTTGTTTTTTATTTGTATATTTACCTTAAAGAATTAAATTAACCAGTGTCTTGTTTTACGTTCATATTATCAAATACTATTCTAGTTAGGTTTTATCAAAATGAAGATGCAAATTACGATGTTTGGATAATAACAATCATTATTTTTTAACCTTATCTCTCTATAAAACATTCTTCGTTTCTTTGGAGTATTTAGAAATATATTTAACATTTTTATTTTACCCAGACCGGCTAAAAGGCACGCAGTTGGAGTTTATCTTAACATGGTATGAAAGACAACATATTTTTTGCTTGCTTGGCTATATCTGGCTTTATCTGTTAGTGCGTACGAAATCCCTGTAAGGAAAAAGTGAAATCTTCAAGATCATATAATCCACAAATGGGACGGTTTTTTTCTGTGCTATATTATAACCGAAAGTGCGATGGCAATGTAGTCACCACTGAAGACAAGCCATGATCTGAAATACCCATTGGTTCTCACCGGAAATGAAACCAGGGACCATTAGGTTGACAGCATAGCGTTATACCGCACGACCATCCGTATATGTTTGTAGCATAATTTATTTGCTACCATCTGGAATACTGAACATTTTTAGACCACGGAAATTATTGAGAATGCCGGAGTAATCGAAGTGCAGCATCCTCAAAATATGATCCCGTTTAGTGGTAACAGCATGTGAGTGTGCCTACTGCACGTTAGCAAACAAATATAAAGAGTACAACACATAGTTCACTGTGAATGGAAATACTACAATTATATAAAAATGTTCACTTTAATGTAACCTAACTTCATATGATCTAAACAATATAAAAAAACAATGGTTTAACTTAGCGCCATCACTAAAACGATAATCGAGATCACAAATATTAACAATATAAATAGACAAATTAGACCCAAAAGCACAATAAATTTATCGGTCTGAGGTATTTTCAAATTCTTTTGACATTAAGAGTGAGATATAATTTTGTGATCCCTTTCACTGCAAGTTTGTCATTTTTTTTTGTAAATCATTTTCTGTTTTTTTTATTTCATATGAGGAAAACGTTTTTCTAATGTATTTTGAAACAGATAAGTGGACGGATGGTCGTGTTGAAAGGCGCTAGACTATTGACTTGAGTGAGGAGAAAGGAAATTATTCACGTCATGGTTGAAATTTTCTGCATGTGTCCCATGGTTTCTTGTGACTATTACCTTCCCGGCTGTGGTTCGGGTGAAATAAGGGCACTACAAAAAACATAAAAGTTGTCCAATTTAAGTGTGCAATTCTTTTTTTCTTTTTTTTTGGGGGGGGGGGGTGGGGTTCTGTTGGTCGTGTGGTCAAGCGCTCAACTGTCGATCTGAGCGTTCCTGGTTTGATCTCTGTTGTTGACTAATTAATAATTTAGCTCACGGTGAAAGTTCCCGATGTGACTCCATGTACATTTCATTATGATGGGGATGAAAGAAGGTCACCATACAACCGTAATAAAACTAGTGTTCACATGATCTAGTAGATTTTATCTCATCATTACATAAACTTCACACAATTAATACACAACTTTTCCGCTGCAAAATACTTCACTCCAGGAAACTGGACCGCCTGTAAGGACCTAGTTCTGATAGTCACACAGACTTACATATATCTTTCAGTACAAGATCAATAGCAAACTAAAATAGGCTCTATTTGTTTAAAATTGTATATATATATACATTATCATTACTGAAAGCGTATGTGTGACAGCCTTCTAGCTATGTAAATTAGTTATCTATTTATTGATCTAATTTAAAGACATATTGATTTCAGTATGTTAGAGTTACCCATACTTATAATTTTAGTAAGGATTATTTATATCAATATTTGCATTATATGATTTTTTTTTTACTTTTTAGTGTACTTTTTAAAAGTTTAATATTTGTTTAAATTTTATACTTCTTATTTTTGAAAGAATTAAACATTTTACTGCATATTTTGCTAATTAATTTATCTAGTCGATGAAAGACCAATAAAAATGCTTCATCATTTCACACTCTTTTGCACCGGTGCTATGCATAGAATTGATTTCGAGGGAAATTTTCCCCCATTATAAACATTACTAAAAATTAATTCGGTTCGTAATTTTTTAAGGTGTCAGTCTATAGACTCGCAATTATTAAAATCCTAATCAATAACTTTACTTAATCCTATAGAGTAAACAATCAAATTGTTATAAATTTATGAAACTAATTTCAAGAGAAAAATATGTTATTTTCTGAATGTTTTAAAAAAAAAAATCTATCTAAGTATGATTAATTAAGTCAACAACTTAAGGATGGGGGATCGTCCATCATGTATTTTTTTTTTGTCGGATCACAGCTCTACGATTCGCTTTTTTTTTTGTTATTCTTTTTTTTTATTGCGCCGCCACTGCCAGCTTGAGAGACTGCTCTGTGCCTGCCTCACCAGCTAAATGCGTGTCTGCCACGCCCTGGTAATTAGCCGCAATTAAAGAAAAGTAAATATTTTTCGATTGATGAAATTAAATTATATTGTCTAAAATATTGACATGACGTATTTTATATTAGTTTTAGTTTACAGTGTAATAGTATAGTATATAAATGACCTCTCTTGAACTATTTTTAACCATTGCAATTTTGAAACAATAATAAATTTAATAAGAGTGTAATATGTATGTATATCAGTCTGCGTATTCTGTCGAACGCTTCTGTAGGCATAGCGGTTTTCCATCTAAATTAAACCGGTAAAATATGTTTTAAGATGTGCAATGTCACAACCGTTTATTGCGGACATTGCAATATTGTTTACTATGCCGGCGAGTATGATGGCAGGATATTTGCAAATAGATTAGTCACTATACAAAATTTCAGTGAAGAGCCACATACTGTTCTATAATATTTCAGGGTTGAAGATGGGCTACAGTATTTGTTAAAAAACGTTACACAGAGAAAGAAACTTGTCAATTTCGTTATATTAGTTTCAATTATTACAATTAGTAGGTTGGAGTTTAAGGTTTTTTTATTTAACGTTATTTTTTGACAAGTGAAATGGGGGAGGGGGGGTTTGAATGAATTTTTATATGTAGTAATTTTAATGAAATGTAAATGGCACATGAAAGTGTGTCAAGTTAGTGGGGAAGATGAGTGAAGCCTTATCAGTTAGTCAAACAGGTTGAACTAGGCATGCAGGGCATAATGTGCCCATTTTTGTTTTACAGCCAAGCTCTCTTATTCTTTATTATTCTTTTCTTACTTTTTTCGAATGGCAATTTACAAATTTCACTTTATATCATTTTTTTTGTTTACAGATAACAAGACTCTTCTCATCTATACAATGAATAACTCAAGTAATTTAGATGTAAGTCTGGATAATAATGAAAACTATTTTTCTCAGATGAAGACAAATGCTGACAATATTTTAAAAACAGCTATTATTGTCATCAATATTTGTCTGGGAAATAGTCTGTGTTTATGTGGCATTACTGGAAGTATATTAAACATTATCATTTTATCTCATCATGGTATGAAAGACACAACAAATTTGGTCCTATTGGCTATTTCTGTATTTGATCTAATTTATTCTGTGACACAAGTATGGTTTATTCTTTTAAGCACCACATATATATTTGATTTTTTTGTATTTGGGTATGTATCATCATTTTATAACTCTTATATTGAACCAATCTATACGTGTTCAATTACTATTAGCATACATTTAGTTACTCTTGTATCTATTGAAAGAATGATAGCTGTATGCTTTCCTTTTTATGTATCAATTTTTTTACAATGTATCGTATAAAATTGATTATATTTTTAATAGTGGTCTTTAACTTAGCTTTAAAGGCGCCAGTATTTCATACGTATGATGTTGTCTTTATGCAGTTTGAGAATCGAACAATAGCAACAGTAAAAATGGTGGACTATTTTTTTGACTATTTCGACATTCTTTATAATTATTCAATAAGTATAGCGTTATTTTTTAATTCATTTTTACCTATTGTAGTTATTTCTATTTGCACTGTTATGACATCAGTCAAGATTTCCTCTTCTTCTAAAACTAGTTTGAGTCTAACATCAAACAAAAACAAAGAAAAAAGACAAAAAGAAATGAGCTCTGTTAAAACAGTTTTAATCATCTGTGTGTTTGTAATGGTGTGTGTGCTAATTCCTATTTTAATTCAGCAAACACTTATTTCATTGTTAAAAATATCACTAGACTTAAATTTGGTACTGATAACTTTCTGGTTTGTGAATCTGTTATCTCAATTAAATTCATCGTTTAATTTTCTAATCTATGTTTATAAATAGCCCGAAGTTTAAAAAAACTTTTCTCAAGTTGATTTTAAATAAATAATAATTTTATATATGTATACATTTATTTATGTTTTATTTTCTCACTATATTTATATTCATGGATAAAAAATAATAGAAATAATGTATCATACTTATTATTCAAAGATATTTGTGAGTATAAATATTAATGTGACTTGTGTAGATGAAATATAGGAGTATAAGTAGTTAATGTTTATATGGAAATATAAATCTTATGATAAAAAATTATCCCAATGATGTATATTTGTTTAGTTGGCCAACATAGAAATCGTTAAAGAAAAAAAAAATAAATAGCAATATATTTGAACCGAAAAATAAATAAATAGAACTTCACACAACAGTCAGTTATAAACATGTCAAATTTCAAGACTAATTATTTTTCTTTTAAAATTATACGGCGCCGTATATTCATTCTCTCATTTTATTTATGTGACCTTGTTTTGTTTTCTTTCTCATTTGTAAAGAGTACGAAATTCTTAGTACTTAGCCTATATTTGGTCCATATTTTTTTATAAACCAGTGAAGTGTTATTTTTTATAATATTAAATAATTTAGATTTATAAACAAATATATATATATATATATATATATATATATATATATATATATATATATATATATAATTTAATCTAATACTCTGTTAGTATTTATAGACGCGTCATAATATGCAGAAATTACATAATTGGTAATAAAGACCCCCCCGGGTCCGTGTTAAATCCCTTGCAAAGACAAGGTTATAAAAATTACATTATAAAAAATATCTTACAAAAAAAACAACCTTTTTCCTGCGTACTAAAAAGCAGAAAATATGTTTTGTATGAGCCTGTAAATATTTCTGAAGAAATTGATAACATGGTAATAGACTTTATAAGAGTTTCGAATTTTTATAAAACGAAAAACGTTGGGCGCATGCATTTTATATTATGTGAATGTTTGTATAAGAATCATCAAATGTTAACAGTTAAATCCCAAAATAATTATTACAGAAAGTTTTCAAAATATCTCGATGTTGCAGATCTGTTATTATAACGTAAATTAATTCTAGTGCCTTATAACCTAAACTAATGCTATAGAAGGTAATACTTGTCAAGTCAATTGAATTAATATGTTAATATAGTGAAATTATATTAAACAGGTTTTCATTTATAGAAATTAGAGTATCTTAAAAAGGTATGACTGTGTTCATGCGACCAACGTTTTTCGTTTTGATACAGAGAAAGGGATTGATGCTGTGTGGTAAAGCGCTAGACTATCGACCTGAGTGAGGAGAAAGGAAATTTTTTCACGTCATGGTTGAAGTTTTCTGCATGTCTCCCGTAGTGTTTCCTGGCCATTACACTCCCGGCTGTGGTGTCTCGTGGCCATTGCACTCCCGGCTGTGGTGTCTCGTGGCCATTGTAATAACAACTGTGGTGTCTCGTGGCCATTGTAATAACAACTGTGGTGTCTCGTGGCCATTGTAATAACAACTGTGGTGCCTCGTGGCCATTACATTCCCGGCTATGGTGTCTCGTGGCCATTACACTCCCGGATGTGGTATCTCGTGGCTATTACACTCCCGGCTGTAGTGCCTCGTGGCCATTGTACTCCCGGCTGTGGTGTCTCGTAGCCATTACACTCCCGGCTGTGGTGTCTCGTGGACATTGTAATAACAACTGTGGTGTCTCGTGGCCATTGTACTCCCGGTTATGGTGTCTCGTGGCCATTACACTCCCGGCTGTGGTATCTCGTGGCCATTACACTCCCGGCTGTAGTGCCTCGTGGCCATTACACTCCCGGCTGTGGTATCTCGTGGCCATTACACTCCTGGCTGTATAGCCTCGTGGTCATTACAATCCCGGCTGTGGTGCCTCGTGGCCATTGCATTCCCGGCTCAAGTGTTCGATGCCATTACACTCCCGGCTGTAGTGCCTCGTCGTCATTACACTCCCGGCTTTGGTGCCTCGTGGTCATTACACTCCCGGATGTGGTGTCTCTTGGCATTTACACTCCAGGCTGGGGTATATCGTGGCCATTACAATCCCGGCTGTGGTGCCTCGTGACCATTGCACTCCCGGCTGTGGTGTCTCGTGACGATTACACTCCCGGCTGTGGTGTGGGTGAAAAGAGGGCACTACAAAAAACGTAAATGTTGTCCCATTTTGGTGTCCGTTTTTTGACCAGCTATGGTTTCTGTATGTGTGTTTTTGCCAAGTTATATGATTTCATTGCTTTAATTTTATACTTACTTTATGATACATATACTGATAAAATTATATTTCTAAATTATTATAATAATATAACTGTCAAAATACATTATTTATTTTGTTCAAGTAACATTCCCGAATGGCAATTTACAAAAATTCATTTAATAAAATTTGTTTTGACAGTTAACAAGTCTCAGCTCTCATTTCATTCCATACAAAGAAAAACTCAAGTGATTTAGATGTAAGTCTGGAGAGGAATCAAAAAAGGTTTTTCTCACATTAGGTCAGATTTTGATGATATTTTAAAAATAGCTATTATTGTCATCAATATTTGTCTGGGCAATAGTCTGTGTTTGTGTGGAATTACTGGAAGTGTATTAAACATTATCATTTTATCTCAACATGGAATGAATGACACAACAAATCTGATCCTTTTGGCTATTTCTATATGTGATCTAATTTATTATGTGACACAGGTATGGTTTATTCTTATAGGCACTACATATATATTTGATGTATTCTTATATGGGTATATAGGGTAATTTTACAGTTTTTATTTTGATCCGATCAATACAGTCTCATCTTCCAACAGCATTCATTTAGTTACTATTGTATCTATTGAAAGAATGTTAGCTGTATGTTTTCCTTTTTTCTGTATCCATTCTTTTAACAATGTATCGTATAAAATTGATTATATTTTATATAGCGGTCTTTAACTTAGCTTTAAAGGCCCCAGTATTTTATATTGGCGATGTTGTCTTTATGCAGTTTGAAAATCGTACAATAGCAACAATAAAAATGGTCGACTATATTTTGATTATTTTGAAATTCTTTCAACATATTTAACAGTTGCAGGGTTAATTTTTGTTTCATTTTTACCAATGGTAGTTATTTTTATTAGCACTGTTATGACAATAGTAAAGATTTCCGCTTCTTCTAAAAATAGTCTAACATGAAACAAAAACAAAGATAAAAGACAAAAAGAAATGAGCTCTGTTAAAACAGTTTTAATTATCTCTGTTTATGTAATGGTTTGTGTGTTAATTCCTTTTTTACTACAGCAAACACTTTTTGTATTGTCAAAAATATCATTAGGCGTAAACTTGCAACTGATTACGTTCTTTACTGTAAATCTGCTATTTCAAATGAACTCTCCGTTCAATTTTTTAATTGATGTTATAAATTGCCCAAAGTTTAAGAAAACTTGTGTCAATTGGATTTTAAAGAAACTATAAATAATTTAACAGATATATATACATTTATTTTTGTTTTTTATCACTATATTTCTATTTAACCCTAAAAAGAAAAAGAAATAAGTCATCAACTTATCATTCAACGATATTTTGTGAGAAGTAATATTGATGTATAAGAAGCAAAGTTTACAATGACTAATAAATCTTATGACAAAATGACTCCAATAATGTGTCCATGTTTGTTTTGTTGACTAACATAAAACTCAAATAAAACACAAACACAAAGTTCAGAAAACTCTCTGTTATAAACATATTTTTATTAGATCATATTTTATTAAAAAAATATTTTAATCGTTTAAACTCTGAACTGTCATTCTCGTCTTTTGTACAAAAAAGTCCCCCTAATGATTCTTTCTTAAATAAATTAAATAAAACTGAAGTCAAAGAATAGTATATTTTGTGATATTAAAAAGAAACTTTAACCAGATTTACAACCAAAAATGGTTTATAAAAAACTGACTGGTTTCATTCAATGTATTAATGCCATTCTAGATCGTAATGTATAATTCAACACATGTATGAACTTCAAACTAAAGTAGAGGATGTAATAAAGTGTTTGACCAACATTTCTATGGTGACAACACACTTCACTAATATACCAGGTGGCGTCATATGATTACCACTGTACTGCTAATGATGTCGCGTGATAAAATACCACTTGTATTCAAACATACAATTATAATTGGCATTTCTGATCACCAGACAACATGTATCAATTATAAACTAGATGATGTTATTATGTGTGTTCACCACAATGCACAAGGTGACATAATACACTTCACTATTATTACACATGACGTCAAAAGAACATTGCTCGATTTAAGAAAAACCAGTGCCAGTGATGAAAAAAAATGTCTGCAGAGTCGGGATAAATGTCTATTATTTAAAGCAGAGCCAGGGATGACAGTTCTTAGTGTCAAGGATACCCCCGGCTTCCCCGGCGGTAAATCGAGCCCTGTAAAAGAATACCACTATGAAAAAAATGAAGTGGTACAACTAGTAATGCGGATCACCTGAAGCCAAAAGGTTGTCTCTAAAGTAATAATTTCTTGTGACTAAGCGATCTTCTAATGCTAGGATTCATGCTGTGCAATGAAGTAATCTCGTTTCATAATATGAAAGTTAATTATGTAATTATGTCATACTAAACTAAATATTTTAATGATGTCAGAACACATAAATGTACACAGGCGACTCTTTAGATTTTACTAATACATTAGCAGGTGATATGTATGGTTGTACAACAATGGTCAGGAACCGATAACGTAATCTAAAAATAAGTTGAAAATTCTTTGTACATATCCCAGTAAAAAATAATGATTCTCTCGCTTCTGAAATCCGATTGTATAAATCAGTTTATTACATTTGTATTTTATGTACCCTTTGCTGTAAAAAAACATTATTCGCATTCCGTTCAGTTACTCTCTTTGAAGTAATCTAAGTACATGCACAGTGGCTGAAGTAAAAATACATTTACTGTGATTGAAGTTTATTGCATAAATATTTTATGATTCAACAATATGTATCATACTTCGCGTACCTGTATAGTGAAGCTTTGATGAACTGATTGAATCAAGAATTAGTTTCTTCCTCCAGGCGCACCAGAATTTAAACCTGACATAATCAGTGTTGCACATGGTCAGCTATCATTTTGGTCATTAACTATCTAATACAGAAACAAGGTTCACTGTAAGTGGCAATCTTCCCAATGTTTTCTTGTCAATCACTTGGTGTAAGTATGTTCTTGTCAATCACTGGGTATTAGTATGTTCGTGTCAATCACTGGTTATAAGTATGTTCTTGTCAATCACTGGGTATTAGTATGTTCGTGTCAATCACTGGTTATAAGTATATTCTTGTCAATCACTGGGTATAAGTATGTTCTTGTCAATCACTGGGTATAAGTATGTTCTTGTCAATCACTGGGTATAAGTATGTTTTTGTCAATCACTGGGTATTAGTATGTTCTTGTCAATCACTGGGTATAAGTATGTTCTTGTCAATCACTGTGTATTAGTATGTTCTTGTCAATCACTGGGTATAAGTATGTTCTTGTCAATCACTGGGTATAAGTATGTTCTTGTCAATCATGTACAGATTAATGCCACTCGTTAACAGTGCGGGATAATCCTAATATCAGAAGCTGCCAGTGCCACTGACCCAGTGCATATGTGCTCAACGAGCATATGCTATATGCTATATATATATATATATATTATTTTGGTTGTGAAAACTGAATAATTTTCTTATTGGGTCTTAATTGTAAAAGATTGAGAAGCATTGCTCTAGACCGTGTATTTAATTTCCAGTCCTTATTTGGTGTATTCACAAGCAATGAGTCTAAAGTAACAAAAAAAAAAGTCCATTTGACCTCAACCCTTAGATATCCATATTCCTCCCCCACCCCATTTATTCCCCCATAACCCTCCCCCCCCCCCCCCCCCACATAACGTTTCACACCGGACGAAGGAGTGTCATATAAAAACCATCACCGGATGCAACATTTCATTATGCTGAAAACAGGACAAACAGTTGGAGGGAGGAGGGGAGGAAATGGGTAAACCCTGTATAACACTGTGACAAGAATACTACAGAAGCAGACATCACTGTACTTTAAATGTGATTGGAAAGTTTATTATCTTTTAAGATAAGTTCTTTCAACTCCTGGGTTAGTTTTTTTTTTTATATTATGTCCTCTATTTTTCAATAAAAGTGACAAACTTATTTGCCACCTCTTGTGTGGATGGTATATTGTCTGAGTATTTGTGAATCAAATCATTAAAAGTATCTCCCCGTTAAATTATTTCCTTACTCTATAATACATTTAAATTTATCGGTTAATGTCGCTGATATGACCGCTTATCGCACAACACGGCTTCCATGGTTTAGATTTTACATCATAATAGTGCAATGACATTGAGCTAAAACATAATATTAGCTATTTAACTTTACATTACATCGGTCTCTGTAACATATGATGCTAATTTTTTAGGTATAGTTGCATTGGCAGCGCCGTAGTTAGGTATGGTGTTGGGGAGGGTGATGTGTTCATGATTAGTAGTGCTAGGTTAGTATCGAAAACCGCCCAGACTCTAAAAGTAGCCACGAAAAACTCGCAACTTTAGCAGAAAAAAACGTATCATTTGGTACCTAAAGACAGACCACACAAAACTAAATGTTGTTCTAAACCTTTTAAATTATTGTATCTAAACTGATAAACCAAAGTTGATCGTTGATTGAAAACATTTGAAAAAAATATGTAGAGTTGGAGGAGACGGTCAAACTCGGGCGAAACATACTTCTTGTCAGAAATGGGGCAGCATTTTGACTTCTGCCATATTTGCGAATGGAAGGGGCGGCAATATTACATCCCAGGCGCCAAAAACCCTATAGTTATGATTTAGATTTAAAGGAAAATTAGAATATCAAGGTTGTGATGTAGCTATAATTATCTTGATCCCATTTTAAAAAGATATTCAATTCTCTACCTCTCTCCACAGAAATAATTCAATTTATTTTACAATGACACATGTGATACATAATGTATAAGAAAAATATTAACATACATTTTTTTTTTTTGGAATGAACGGATTTTTTTTTGACAGACTAAAATGGTCGCAATGCAAGGTGTGTTGACAATAGTTGACATACAGCTGAATTCATTTAAAATGAGAACTGGGGGAGAGTGTGAGTCCACATAGACAATGATTGACAGGTTCGTAATTATAACTTCGACAAAAATTAAGTACAAAGATTGAGCATACACTTTATGTACACTAACTAATGAATGGCGAAGCTAAGGAGAGCTAACGTATTAGATTTATGGAAACAGCAATATTCGTTTTTTTTTATTGACATTTTTATAAATTAAGATTTTTTCAACTAAAAATATGATTTTGTAGAGAAAGAAATAGTAAACACTTGGAGACTTATTTTTTCACTTGTCCTTTAAAAAAAAATTATTTGGAAATGTTTTGTTGCATTTGTTTGTCTAAACATTATAAGTATATAGTAACAATAAAAAAATGTATGGTTTTATGTACGTATTTCTCTACAAAATTACTTATTGTCATGTAATGCATTACTTCAAAAATAAAATAAAATAAATTGAATAAAGATATTTTACTATATGTAATAAGTTAAGGGCATAACACATTTAATGGTAATATAATTACAGTGTAAGATATAGAGTACTTACAACATATTGACTCTATCACGCCAGTGCACTGATTAAGACTTTGTAATAATCTTGGGTACCCAAATTTTTCTTTGCATGCCATAACGTTTTGCAAGTTTTAATTAAATATAAACAAATAGTATCTTACTGTAATATCTAAACAAAAATATAAACTAAAAATGTTACAAGTATATATATATATATATATATATATATATATATATATATACTTATAAGACGCATTTTTTGTCTGTCTGTCTGTCTGTCTGTCTGTTCCCTTATAACTCAAGATCCAGAAAAACAGATAACATGAAATTTGTTACACATACACATAATTACATGGGGAAGGTTATAGGACAGGTTTCGTTTCATCTCGATGGGTAGTTTAATTGTAATTAATTTTTTTTTATTTTAGTATTTTACAATATTAAAGTAATCTCGACGGCGCCATAAATAAAATTCCTCTGTGACGTCATTTCCCGATTCGAATAGAACTTGCGCGCTGGTGCTGTATTGTGCCTTTGTGATGCAAAGAATTGTTGATGTTTTTTCATGCTCCCTGATTAGTACAGTTTGAGGAAGATAAAGGAATGAAGAAGGATTTTAGAAGAAGTGTGAGGCCATAATAATAAGTGTATAAGAGAGAGAGAGAGAGAGAGAAAGAGAGAGAGAGAGAGAGAGGGGGGGGCAGAGGAGAGAGAGAGGAAAGGAGGGTAGGAGGGAGGGAGGGAGGGAGAGAGAGGAGGGAGGGGGATGGACAGGGAGGGGGGATGGACAGGGGGAGGGGGGATGGACAGGGGGAGAAAAGGAGGGGGAGAGGGAGATGGGAGAGAGGGAGTAGGGGGGAGATGGAAAGAGAAAGGAAGGGGAAGGAGAGAGGGGGTAGGGAGGGAGAGAGAGGGGAGGGAGGAAGATAGAGAGGGTGGGAGAGAGAGAGAGAGAGAGATAAAGAGTGAGGGGGAGGGAGGGGAGAGAGAGGGTGGGAGAGAGGGAGGGAGAGAGATAAAGAGTGAGGGGGCAGGGAGGGAGAGAGAGGGAATGAGGGTGGGAGGAAGGGGAAGAGAGGGGGAGGGAGAGAGGTGGAAAGGGAAGGGAGGGAGAAAGGAGGGAGAGAGGGGTTAAGGAGGGAGAGAGAGGGAGGGAAGGAGAGAGGGAGGATGGACGTTGGGGAGAGAAGGATGGGGAGAGGGAGAGCGTGAGATGGGGAGAGAGATGTGAGAGAGGGAGGGAGAGGGAGAAAGGAGGGAGAGAGGGAGATGGGAGAGGAAGCAGGGGGAGAGGGAGATGGGAGAGAGGAAGGAAGGAGGGAGAAAAAGCGAAAGGAAGGGAGGGAGAGAGAGGGGAGGGAGGGAGAGAGAGAGGGTGGGAGAGAGGGAGGGAGAGAGATAAAGAGTGAGGGGGCAGGGAGGGAGAGAGAGGGAATGAGGGAGGGAGGAAGGGGGAGAGAGGGGGAGGGAGAGAGAGGTGGAAAGGGGAGGGAGGGGGAAAGGAGGTAGAGAGGGGTTAGGGAGGGAGAGAGGGGAGGGAAGGAGAGAGGGAGGATGGACGTTGGGAGAGAAGGATGGGGAGAGGGGAGAGCGTGAGATGGGAGAGAGATGTGAGAGAGGGAGGGAGAGGGAGAAAGGGAAAGGGAGAGAGGGGGTAGGGAGAAAACAGAAGGTAAACAGAAAACCTTATTTTAAACCCGGGCAAAGCCGGGTACTTGCAACTAGTATATATATATATATACCTAAAATATACATTCATCATAGGGAATACTATAGTTTTCAGAAAAAAATGATATCTTCCTAAATATGATGCTGGTTTTCTTGGCTGCAGCCCCGTAGCGTGAAAATTATATAGCAGGGGCCAGGCATTCTACACCAGGGGCCAGGCAATAGCAGGGGGGGGGGGCAGGTAATACATTTTACTAAGTAGAACAAATAAGCAGGGGGGGGCAGACAAAACGCAGGAAGGGCCCGACCCCCCGACCCTCCCCCGCATCTCCGGGCCTGCTTGGCTGTTGTGTCAATAACTATAGTCATAAGTAATAAATTATAAATACAACAAAATAATATTTGAGATAAAATAATTTAATATTGTGTCAGTCATTACTAACTGCATTTTTTTATTACATTTCATGAGGAAATTATATGATTAACGTTTATTGTTTAAAGATAATCACCAAAATGCACCAACATGTGCTATAATAATATTTTTTTATCGTTTTATTTACTTAGGTCTAGTCTTCGTCTTAAATCTTTGTCATCTGAAAAAAATAAAAAAAGTAATATGTAGGCCTATTATTGTTAAATTTTAAAAGTGTTATTTTTATCATTAAAATATCTACTATAAGATAAACTGACGTAGTTATAGCGTAAAAAAAAACAATGTTATTAACTTTTTAAAACAAAGAAATATGACTTTTATAGAAATGACTAGCAACTAGTATTACTGACTAGTCTTAATTTTGAAATGGCCTTATATTTCACAGTCTTGTATCAAACTAATATACAACATTCTGTAGATTACGAGTAAAATTAAAATACGACTTTTTGTCGCTGTCTTTGTGAACGTATTTTAATCAAATTATTTCCACTATAAATTATCTCGTTGTCAATTTAAAAATGAAGGAAAACGAGTGAAAATGAAATAGATGAAAAAAAAACAACACAACAATGAAAACACAAAACAGCAATTACTTGACTCTTTTATCTCTTATTTTTAGTTTATTGTTTCTTTTGAATAACAAAACATGATCACTGTGTTTTTAATTTACTATAAAACAAATTATTTAGTCATTAGCATTTCATCAGACTCAAGGTAATAAATGAAAACATTTTGTTTAGTGTTATAAAATAGACAGGGGTGGTAAATCGTTGATCAATATTGATAAATACTCCAATTATTTAACAATGAAATGAATTAATCGTTGCAATTATGTAAAAGTAGCGGCCACACATGAACAAAGAAAATATTATTGGAATAAAAAAAAATCTTCAATATATTTCTTTATCCTTAGTATTCATGTCAAAAGATTCTACATTTATATTTATACCACAATCAAACTATTTTACTAATGTAAAACACATTGTTAGCTGCACATCAGAGGTGATTACTAAATTATAAACTGACAGCGAAATCAATCATAAATTTCGGTAATGTCCTTTGTAAATATTCTATTACGATTTTAAAAAGTTTTATACGTGTTTTGAATGGAATAATCTAAAGGTATCTTTATAAACCAGCAAGTAACTTTACACAAGCATTTTAATATAAGAATAACAAAGCCGTTAAATATGATTTTGTCTTAGGTATTAAAAAAATGAAAATGAAATATTAGAGCAAATCTTTAAAAAAAAGTTGTTTTTTTTAAATACTCCAAACTAAAAAATGTAATCACAATAATTTTTAAACCTAACTTATTAGTATGATTTGTTTTTTATTTGTATATTTACCTTAAAAACTAAATTGGCCAGTGTCTTTTTTTACGTTCATATTATCTAATACTATTCTAGTTAAGTTTTTGTCAAGATGAAGATGTAAGTTATGATGTTTGGACAATAACAATCATTATTTTTTAACCATATTTCTCTGTAACATTCTTCGTTTCTTTGGTGTATTAAAAAAAATATTTAACATTTTTATATGGTATGAAAGACAAAGTAATATTTGCTTGCTTGACTTTATCTGTCAAGTGTTTATGAAGTCCCTGTATTAAGGATGAAGTGAAATCTCCCAAGATCCTATAAACCACAAATAGAACTTGTTATATGTGCCTTACCATAACCGATAGTGCGATGCCATGTAGGCACCACTGGAGCTATAGAGGAGACAAGCCATGATCTAAAATACCCAGTGGTCCTCACCGGAAATCAAACCAGGGACCATTAGGTCAACAGCCAAACGTTTTACCGCACGACCATCCGTATTTATTTGTACCATAATTTATTTGCTATCATCTGGAATACTGAACATTTTTATACCACGGAAATGATTGAGAATACCGTGGTAATAGAAGTGCCGCATCCTCAAAATATGATCCTGTTTAGTGGTAACAGAGTGTGAGTGTGCCTAGACTGCACGTCAGCAAACATATATAAAGAGTACAACACAGTGGTTACCGTGAATGGAATACTGCAATTATTTATATAAAATGTTTTCTTTAATGTAAACTAACTGCACATGATCCAAAATTATAAAACAACTTTAGTTTAAAATTACCGCCATCACAAAAACGATAATCGGGATCAGAAATATTAACGAAATAAATAGACAAATTAGACCCAAAGCACAATAAATGTATCCGTCTGAAGTAATCTCAAATTCTATTGACATTTAGAGTGAGATATCATTTTGTGATCCATTTCACTGCAAGTTTGTCATTTTTTTTTTTTTGGAAATCATTTTTTTTTCTATTTATTTCATGCGAGGAAAACTTTTCTTTGTAAAGCATTTGATACAGATGAGGGGGCGGTTGGTGTGTGGTAAAGCGTTAGCCTGTCCACCTGCGTGAGAGAAAAGAAATTATTCACGTCATGGTTGAAGTTTTCTGCATGTCTCACATGGTGTCTCGTGGCCATTACCTTTCCGTCTGTGGTTTGGATGAAATAAGAGCACTTGAAAAAACCTAAAAGTTGTCCCATTTAGGTGTGCAATTCTTTTTTTTTTTTGGGGGGGGGGGCATGGTTCTGACGGTCGTGCGGTCAAGCGCTCCACTCTCGACCTGAGCGTTCCTGGTTCGATCTCCGTTGTTGACTAATTAATAATTCAGCTCACGGTGAAAGTTCCCGATGTGACTCCATGTACATTTCATTATGATTAGGATGATAGAAGGGCACCACCATACAACCGTAATAAAACTAGTGTTCACATGATCTAGTAGATTTTATATCATCATTACATAGACTTCACACAATTAAATACACAACTTTTCGTCTGCAAAATACTTCACTCCAGGAAACTGGACCGCCTGTAAGGACTTAGTTCTGATAGTCTCACAGACTTACATATATCTTTCAGTACATGATAATGACAAACTAATCTCGACTCTATTCGTTTAAAATTCTAAAAAAAAATGAAATTGTTGCATCCAAACATAAGAAAGAGAGGCATTTTTGGAAGATTCATTTTAGGGCACCTTCTGTTCTCACAGTTATAAAAATCGAGAAATCTAGCTTTTACAGTAACTGACAACAGAACATTATTTATTCATAGCTGTCTTTACGTCTAGCTTGTGGTGCGATAAAACAACAGGATGTTCAAATTTTATTTGATGAACATGGATATGTAAGATTAGCCTCCAATATAATCAAGAAATGTTTGCAAAATGTATTAGAAGATCTGAGTAGAACATCAGGAGGACGTAATCCAGTAGGTTTTGTATCAAAACATTTAACAAGGGAGAGAATAATTTTAAACAGGTAAGATTGCATTGTGAAGTAAAAACTATTTATATGTCATTATAATTCATTTTACAGCGAGTATGTGCAGTTTGAAAAAATACTTATAAAAATGAAATATTTCAAAAGAATTTGAAGCGAGGATATATCATTCCAATTTAAATAAATATTAATGTACCATCCATTATTACTTTACTGGGGGATGTTTTAATTAAAAGTAAGAAAAGTGCCTATATGTCCATGTTTTAAGCCTAGTGCCGGTCTTTATTACATCTCATTATAGTACTTATGACAACACAGAATAAAATGGGTATATTACATTTGGGGAAAGAAAAGGTAGCTAAGCATTGTACCCATAGATAAGCTGTAACTACAGAAACAGTTTGTCGCGTGCTAAATTGGTTGGATGTCGATCTAAGGGTCACTGGTCTCCACTTGCTAACAGCAACTTCTCCACCTCTCATTTTCTTTTCTTTAAATTAGATTACAAAGTATTATCCCGTAAGGTCAATACATCAATACTTTTAAATAGTACTATTAGCGATGGCCTTGCCAGTGTCAAAAATATTCCAAAAAAAGCAAAAAAAAAAAACTAAGCTGTTAAAACTACAATAGAAGTAAAACTACAAAACAGATTAATAAAATATTGAAAAAAATGTTATATCTACTAATGAAATGAATTGTAAAAGGAAAACAATGTTCTATAAATTTGATAACAGAGAGTGATATCCATATGTAAAAGTCACAGTAAATGTATCCATTGTTCAAATGAAAAAAAAACAGCACAGTTCATGGCTAAACGCAATCAAGACAGTTCAGTTTTAAAACACGATTAGTTCAACAGCACCCTCAATTCAATAACAAGTTCTGTTTGACGAAATCAAAAATGATATCACATAGAAATATCAGCCACAAGTTACAGCAGCGTAGTGTAGTACTGTAGTAACAGTAATACTTAAAACAGATTACATCAAATGGTAAATGTACAGTATATTACAAAATAGTTAATGTACTACATATTACTTCCAACAGTATAGGTACTGATAATTACATCAAATAGAAAATATACAGTATATTACAAAAAATGTATGTACTACATATTAATTCGAACAGTATAGGTACTGGTAATAACATCACACCATAAATATACTGCGGAGATATTAAATAGTAAATGTATTGGAGACTATATCAAATGGCAGACGTATAATAGATTATATCAAATAGTAAATTACTGGATATTACGTCAAACATTATATGTACTTTTATCGAGCATGCGTTAATTTATTTTTTATTCTTATTACAGATAACAGTTTTCGCGTGTTTCATTCTATACAATGAGTAACTCAAGTGATTTAGAAGTAAGTCTTGATAACAATCAAAATTTTTCTCACATCCAGACAGATGATGACGATGTTTTAAAAACAGCTATCATTGTCATCAATATTTTTCTGGGAAATAGTCTGTGTTTATGTGGCATTATTGGAAGTATATTAAACATTATCATTTTATCTTATCATGGAATTAACGACACAACCAACATAGTCCTGTTGGCTATTTCTGCAAGTGATCTAATTTATTCTGTGACACAGGTATGGCTCATTCTTATTAGCACCACATATATATTTGATTTATTTGTAAATGGGTATGTAGCGTCATTTTATAACTCTTACATTGAACCAATCAATACAATCTCAGTTTCCATCAGCATACATTTAGTTACTCTTGTATCTATTGAAAGAATGATAGCTGTATGTTATCCATTTTATGTTTCCATTGTTTTAACAATGTATCGTATAAAATTAATTATATTTTTGATAGTGGTCTTTAACTTAGCTATAAAGGCCCCAATATTTCATATGTATGATGTTGTCTTTATGCAGTTTGAGAATCGAACAATAGCAACAGTAAAAACGGTCGATTATTGTTTTAAAAATTTTGACATTCTTTCAAAATATTTCACAACTGCAATTTTAATTTTTTACTCATTTCTGCCTATAGTAGTTATTTCTATATGCACTGTTATGACAATAGTCAAGATTTCAGTTTCTTCTAAAACTAGTTTGAGTCTAACATCAAACAAAAACAAAGAAAAAAGACAAAAAGAAATGAGCTCTGTTAAAACAGTTTTAATTATCTGTGTGTTTGTAATGGTTTGTGTGTTAATACCTTTATTACTTCAGCAAACGTTTTTTATATTGTTAAAAATATCATACGGCTCTGTCTTTGAACTGGTAACATTCTGGATTGTAAATCTGTTATGTCAATTAAACTCTTCGTTCAATTTTCTAATCTATGTTATAAATAGCCCAAAGTTTAAACAAACTTTTTTTAAGTTGATTTTGAAAAAAAACAAACTATAAATAACTTATCAGATTAATTTATTTTAAATGGGAAGATCTTGTTTCTTTTTCCTCATTTTTTTTTCTATTCATCGATCAAAAGAAATAGAAAAAAAAATCAGCATACTTATCATTCTAAGATATTTTTTAAGAAGAAATATTAATGTAAACTCTGTAGATGAAATATAGAAAGTGTAAGAAGCCAATTTTTATAATAACAAATAAATCTTATGATACAAATGATCACGTTGATGTTGTCAGGGATTGTGAGTATTTGGGCAAAAACTTCTAACACTTTAGCCCTCCAACACTTCATTCTCACTGCTGGTAATATGTTTCATCCACCCTTTCATTCCCCCTACCCCCGTAATTACGTCATACGGGCTGGTGGTCGGCGAACCGCGGATCATAGACCGACTGATCCAACGAGGGGAAATCTGGCCAGGAATTAGGCCAGTTTCCACCGACAAATCTAATCATACGGTCAGTTACTATTGCCTTTGAAGTCGGGACGTACACCTCCCCTCCCTCAACTCTTGTGGCGGGAAAACTACTGGCCACTGATTGGCGGAAGAGTGGGTGAAAGAGTGATACAGGGCATTCGATTTGGGTTTCTCGAATGAGGACGTAATAAAAAGAGACAGAGATAACGTACTTATTCACTTTCGAATGGATTTACATTTTGTACCTTTGTAAACTACCAGACCCTGTTTAGGACTGGTGTCTTTGTGTAATAAAGTTGTACATATTTATCTACAAGACTTTCTTTTTTGTATCTTCACGTGTTCTTACGTTTTGTCATCGGTGGAACGCTGTGGCAGAGGAAAAATACAAATACTAGTCGAACTAAGTCAGCGACTCATACTCTACTCTGAACTCAAAGACAACAATGCGAAGGATTCAGCAGGGGAGCCTTGGCAGATGTGTCAATGTGAGTTTGTTTGGTTGGCAAATATAGAAATCAAATTACACATAAACACAAAGGTTGACGAAACACTCAGCTATAAGCATATTTAGTTATATCACGAATTTTTTTTTTCTTTTAAATCAATTTAATTATTTATAGACTGACATTTTATTCTTTTCTTTCATCTGGGCGACCTTTTTTTTTCATTTGTAAAGAGCGCTAAACTCATCGTATTTTAGCGAGACTAAAGAATATACTTGGTCAAAAATGTTTATTCATCAAACGACTATTAAATAAAAGAAAATTATGAAGTAGGAGATTTGTGTATTTTGTTGACATTAATGAAACGTAAACTATATAAAACAATATTTACAAGAAAAAAAAACCTAACTAGTCTCATTCATTATAAATGTGTAATTCTAGATCGCAATGCATAGGTCAATAAATGAACGAACTCTTAACTAATGTAGATGATTCAATAATGTTTCACCGAAATCGCCTGGGTATCAACACTCTTGACCAATATAAAAGTTCGCGTCATTAGAATACCACTTTGAAACAAATGAAGTAGCGTGACAAAATACCTCACCTATACATTATGGTGGAGCGAATTTTTTTTTTTAATCAAAATCTAATAGTGATAAAAAGTTGCATAATGAAAATTTAAATTCAACTGTAAAATATTTACAATATCCGTGATTTTTACCGGTGCCCCAACCCAGTTGAAATGTTTGCTTTTTTCAACCATTTAATTATAACCCTAGCGAAACAACAGTCAGCATCTAACTTTTACACCCGTCCCTGGAAGTATTGTTCCAATGAAGGGCATTTACTAATTTATAAACAAACAACATTCAAAATAGCCACTGTTCTCTATGCCGGCTTTATTATCTCTCTCTCTCTCTTGTTCTCTATGCTGCGGTTACGTCATAACGCTTTCTACGACACATTTGATAAGGCAGAAACAGGACAAAGAGGATTGGGGGGGGGCGGAAATAAGTATACCCTGAGAAACACAGTGACATCCAGAAAACTACTGGAGCAGATGTTTGCACTGACTGGAGCATCAATGCACTTTAATGTGCTTTAAAAGTTGAACATAATCATTTAAGATGAATTCGTGTTTTTTATTAAAACGTTTTTCTTAGCTTCACTTCTTGTCTATTTGTCTGTCCGCGGAATTGGGCAATCCAATTTTCAACCACTTTCCGATAAGCTATTGCTTAAATACTTTCAATATAGCTCAGAACCCGATGGCAATACAATATTCCTACTATTTCATTCTGAATTGATGAGATTTTTGTTATGAACTCTACAAAATGTCATTATCTAGCAAATAATGTACTATTAGCTACCTATTGTGGCTGTAGAAAGAATAATCTACTGCGCCTGAACACGTGTGACGTCAAAGCTCTCCGATATGTCTGAGAAAACCTATATATCCTTTAATCGGGTCCGTCTCACACCATTTTTTTTAACTCTTCGTATTAATTTTTAAAAAAACTTACATTATAAAAAAAATATTTTAACTAAAAAGTAGAAAAATAAAAATTTACATTATAAAAAATATTTTATAAAGAACAACGTTTTTCTTGCGTACTAAAAAGCACATACTAATTTTTCTATGAGTCTGGAAAAAATTTTGAATAGATTGGTCACATTGTAATAGACTTTATAAGAGAATCTAATTTTTATTAAACGAAAAATACTTTTTATGGGCTCATTATTTAGTGTACATGTATGTGAAGCAAGCTCGAGAACAACAGTAATTATATGTTGTTGTTGTTTTTTTTTTTTTACTTTTGACAACAACACATGTAGGTGATTAAATCATATAACAACATTTTAATATTTGAAAGAAATACATCTTGACTTGATTCAAAATGTTCACAAATAAAGTGAACACTTAGTTTTAAAACTGCTTTACAATGAAATCTTTTGGATCAGAGTGTGAGTGCACACAGTTATGTATTTTTCATTCGTTATAATACATTACGTGACAATAGTATCATAAAGACAACACTGGAACACACATTAACATTATACAAATACATTGTATAACGGTACTTTAACAGCAATAAATGTATCTTTCATTCAGTAACAATTGATGGACAAGGTATGTCAATAATATATATTAGTATTACGTACCATGATGAGCAAAAACATAGATATTTTAGTAAACATTAATAAAAATGAAATAAAATCAAAAATAATCTGATTCCATATGAACTCATTTCTGTAATGTAGGCCTACATATTTATTATGAAAGCTTGTGTTGTAAAAAGTGACTTGGCATTGTTTATATGTATGTGTAGACTATATGTTGTAGGTGATATTTGTGAATTGTTAAAAATTATAATACACTGTGTATCTAAAATTTCATGCATTGTATATTTAATAATTGTAGGTTATATATATATATATATATATATATATATATATATATATACATATTAATTGGTCATTGCGTAGTTCTTATTAGCACATAGTACAGCTCATTATGGTATATTGTGTATTACATGTTAATACATTGCATAGTTAATAATGGTATATTATGTAGTTAATATTAGTCAACTGTTATTTAGTTAATATTGTTAAAGTGTGTATTTGATATTGGTACATTGGGTATAAGAAATATCTATATTGTATATTAAATACCGGTACTAGCGGAGTTCCCGGCGTTTCCCGGTAAGTCATCAGTTCAAACGTGACACTTGAAACCATTCTGACACACATGTATTGGTGCTAATTTATGCAACCTACCTAATGTGCACAAAGGACCTACCTTTCACACATTACAAATTACGTTTTACTCGTCAATAATAACAAATCAAACCAACCCAACCAAAAAAAAAACCAACCAAGCCAAGCAACCAACCAAACCAACCCAACGAAACAACCAATCAAACCAACAAAACCAAATCAGATAACCAACCAAAAACCATTAGGTAAATATATGGGTTTTAATCTACGCCACCTACCTTATGTGCAAAAATGACCTATATTTCATAATCACAAATTAAGTTTTACCGATAATTCATTGTAATAATTAACAAACACTTTATAATACAAAGCAGCATACACACCATAAGGTATTAAGGTATAAATTAGAATAACTATAATATTTAACAAAGATTGTGTCACTGAGTAAAATAAATCACATGCAGACAGTACCAACAAAATGATATTAGTCGTGTCCTTCATACCATGTTGTGATAAAATTATTATGTTAATGATACTTCCAAATATGCCAGTGATAGAGAGTAACTGACCAAGAAAGCCATTGATAAATAGGTTTAACATTATACGAGTTTCTTCACTGACATTTATGTCATCTTGTAATGTAATATTGTCCTTACATAAATTCGTATTGCTAATATCCGTTGCATTCATTTTGCTTGTAGTAATTGTTGAAAGTCGGCTGAAAACTACAAAAAATCCTGAATGTTTAATTTACTAAAATAAAATAATGAAATATAGACGATTAAGCCTACATGTGATATTTTAATTAATATTGTTACGACCCTCTCGGTGCGCACCGTACAGTCTACAGAGTGAACGCGATGACGCAGTAGAGACACTGACGTAAGAAGCCGGCAAGAGAGTGGCCAAGTTGCCGTTGTTGTTGTTTTTATAGATATTAGTAAATACTCTCGGAATCCACGCCCGTGTGTTGTTTTGATTTTATAAACAGAATTTAAAGAGTTGTAACAATATTATTTCTTTAAAATAAAATGTTTTTTCTATTATTAATTGATGTATTAACAAAAATGTTTCTTCAAATTTGCACAATTACATGATACACATTCTAATATATTTTACTAGTACGTTTATTGCTTGCTAAGACCCAAGCTAGACCAGTTTTATCTGGTCGGCGCATTTTACTGATAGATGTATATAATTGGTTAACCTTTTGCTAACAGTAACAAAGAATTTATAGTAATATTTCGGGTTAAATTTTATTTATTATTATATATCGACTCTACCGTCACTTTTTTGTAGGTTAGTTGTTTTTTTTTCCCACATCTATATAAATATTCCAGCCACGGCTATTTGGCCAATTCGTTAATATAAACCGAAAACATTTAAATTTAGGCGATTAGGAATTTGTAAGAAATTTTCACAGAAATTTATTCATGAGACACACAATAAAAATTGCTCATTTTGTAAAATAAAATATAGTAGTAGTACAATGAACATAGATATAACATATTGTTTATACATTTTTTAAAAAGCGTCTTTGACAGGTAAATAAAAACGATGAAATGAGTACTAATGAACACTTTTCAATGAAGTTAAAACGAAAAAAAAATTCTTTATTAGCGTATTTAAAGATTTATTTTGTTATTGCTATAAAATAATGCATATTTTGGGAAACGTTTAGTTATTTCCTAACGCCTAGGTTTGAAACGCAATGGTAACGAATTATTCAAAAGCGTTACATACTAAAATTTTGCCGATTTACATTTTATTAATGGTACTAATAAAAATATCGTTCTTAGCTTGAATAATGTATTCGGTTAGCGTCATTGCCTTGATTTACATGTTGTTGTTTTTTTTATATATTACGCAGGGATAGGTCACAAAATAATTTAGTAAAAAAAATATTTGTGTCTTTAAGTGTTAATTTAAATGAAGTGTAAAAATTAATTCTTTACTAACCCAACTAAAGATATACATTTAAAACGTATACATGGACATGGACATGAATATCGAGTCAGGGATCCTCAGTCTAACAGAAAAAAATAGGTTATATGTTGTCTAAGTGAATCACACAAGGTGGATATGACACATAGAAATAATGGAAAACAACAGATGTACAAAGGAAATGTACAACACATCACGCAATGAGAAAAGGCCTAAGGGCAGACCAAGAAGCAGAGTAGGTGGGGAAAGACCTTAAAGCCATAGGAGTGAGAGAGTGGAGGAAGAAGACCATGGATCGGGAAAGTGGAGAAGAGTAGTATAGCAGGCCAGAGCCTTTGAAGAGCTGTATAGCCAAAGGAAGAAGGAATAAATTAATTTAAAAAATGGCATAAAACGACCGTTTGAAAATATATAAACAATAGAAAATTAGAATACTTTACGCTACAAGTGCAATATGTTTTATATTTAAGAAAGAATTATTATATACTTGATCATTGAAAATATTGTCAGAAATTGTTGTCTTTACAGTAAATGCTAACATCGTAAACTATTTTAAATGTCACTGTAAGTATATTTAAACTAAGATAAAAAAAGAAAATGTACATATATAATAAATTTCAATTTATTTTTGCTTTTTTTTTTAATTAATGTAACCAAATAGCGGACTTGATTTTACTGAGAGAACTCAGAGTCGACTCTTAAAATTTTCAAATGATAATAAACTATTTTGATAATTTCGAGTTTATCAATCTTAATGAATTTCAATGCTACTTAGAAAAATTAGTAAATTAAAAAAATAGAGAAGTTTGCAGATTGAGATTAGCATGTCAAAGTAAGATGAAACGGTTTGCCTTATATAACCTTATAATAACAACGGTGTGCATTACATATCAGTCTGCTTACACTTCATAAGTTTCTGTCGGCATGGATCTCTTATAGTAATCTAAAACTGTAACGTTATGTTTTAAGATTTGAAATGTTATATCCCTTTATTGTCATTCTTAAATTAATAAATTAATCTAATTTAATTTGTTGCCTTGTAGGTATTCTACTATTCTAGCTCAAACGATATAATATTTGTTTCTTGGAAAAATGCAGTAGAAGTTCAACTATTTTATCTATGGTTGAAGAAAAATAGTGTGACTTTTTTATCCGAACCTGCGCCTTGCTCTAGGGGGGCAGAAACAGTAATCATAAACAATTTGCATCCGCTGGACGAGACAAGGGCAATCAATGTTCAAGTACAGCCAACTAAGCGGTTTGATCGAACCCGCAGTACTCTCCCCTTGATCATTTCATCAACAACATTTAATCTATACTAGCTGTACCCTGCAAAACCTTTGCATAGAGTTATATCCCCTTATGCTTGATCGGTAGGCTAGGTTATTTTTTGGTTTCGGGCAGATCCGATTATTTTCTTGGTTGTATTTTAAACTGGAATACTGTTGTATTAATTCTTTACTTTCGATTTAACTCACACTGGAAATGAGTATTATTATATATGATTAATTCTTAACAAAAATAGTATAAACACTCCATTAATTTGCTGTTCAATAAAAAATTGAGAACTCATTTGTGTTCTTCGGTTGGTATAAATCTACATGTGTGATATGAGCTGCAGGAAAGATTTGGACAGTGGCTTGCCTTCTAAAATGTGTACACAAACACATATCAGCAACACGTCATATGCTGAATACGTCCATATGTACGATGAGCTGTTTGCACACTAAATTTTAATGTTACTTACTTCTGTACAATTTATGAAAACATTCACTTCAATCAATCTTAAAATATTTTGTAGCCTACCATTACTATTAAAAAAAAAAGTATAATCAGCGGTACATATTATATTGAAAAATCACATACATATTAGAGTTGGACATCAAGAGTAGCTGCAGTAAATACACGTTTTATTGAAGTGATAAAAGTTTATGGTTTACTTCAAAATATGTTAGAGAACACGAGACGTAACTTTTATACTAAATATTGGGCATCCAATTAAGTGCCCTTAATTAAATTATCATTTATGCTGGGATGATGGTGAAGATTATTGTCATCGGTTGATTAAATTAACAAGTCATTGTAACTCACAGACATATCTTATTGTCATCGGTTGATTAAATTAACAATTCATTGTAACTTACAGACATATCTTATTGTCATCGGTTGATTAAATTTGTTTATAGTTGTGTATAGCATAGGTGTGCGTGTTTGCGTGGCGAGGTCAAGCTAGCGGTCAAGAGGTCAGTATGCTAGAATTTAATCATGACACGGGCTACAGACACAGTTGATGTTCCAGGCACTACACATTGAACAGGCATAAGTTGAAGAAAGGGATTTTAAAATAAAAAAATAAAAAAAATCAACATGAATAATTTTCATCACGGTAGGTGTGGGAGCAAAAAAAAAACTCAGATATGGAGCTTCGATAGCATGTTATGGCAGCAGACTGTGTAATGAGGGTTGAAGATTGGGTTCAGATTTAGTTAAAGCCCGTTATTATGAAACGAAACATGTTGATTTGGTTAAATTAGTCAAATTTTGTTTCTATTATTAGAGTTATGTAGAAGATTTTGAAGATATATGTTTAACCATATTTTATGGAGGGTGGATTTATCTATGTTTCTTTTTTTTAGAGTTTTTTTAATCCCTATAACCGGATAAACGAGGATCGATTCTAGCCTAAGACAAAAGGCGTGTTAGCACAACGTTTAACTTATATAACGCTTAAATTTCACTAGTTGATCCTTGTATCAATTTAAAATTAAAATGTCATATTTTTAATCTCACACTTAGTTGATATTTCCTTGTAATTTTTTTTTCTAAAAAAAAAATTGTTACTTTAAGATCCTGAATAAAACGTCCTGTTTTTTTTTTTCTTTAAATCTGTTTTAACTGAACAGAATTGAACGAAGTATGATCTGGGTCTTTACAACATAAGATAATAACAGTTTTTTAATGCATGTCACTGTTGGTCAACTTCTTTTTATGCTACACATTTATCAAATAATAACAATGATTTTGAAGAAAAAGAAAGAATGACAAATTTTACATTTTACCACTGATATCTTTTTAGACCCTATAAATGTTTACCGCTCAAACAACAATTACCGGTATATATTTAGAACACAGTAATGGTTGTGTCCCTTCTTTACATTTCTTTGTCATCATCCAAGTGACATAGTTAGCACAGAGAGTAGTAATTGAACAAATTATCTTCTTGGTCTATTAGGAAAACAAAACTTAATGATTGATCGAATTCCAATAGCTATACATTTAAGTCATTAGTAGACAATAAACAATTGTTTCACAGTGAGACGGGTGATTATTGACAACAGTAAGAAATTATTCCGAAATTACTCCTAAATGAGTTTTGATCGATTGATTTTATTTCAGAATAAAAAAGAGATAAATATACAAACTCTTATTCAAATGACATTTTGATTAAGTGGTAAATATATTTTTATTAATAGAAAGATGAAAGAAAGCGTGTGTTTGAACTTTATAATATAATATTTGCCTAAACGTATTAAAGTATTTACTATAATAAAGGTTTTATTAGCAATGTATATAGTTACTATTACTAAATAAAAACTGTAGTATTAATGAACATAGTTTTCAGTTTTGTCTTTTTTGTTATTCATTATTAATAGCGTGTCGTTTTAATATGACTGAATATCATTCAATGCAAAACATATTAGGCTTAGTAATTGTGACGACATTAAACATACATGTATATATTAGACTGTATCAATGATCGAATAGTTAAAAAAACAAACTAAAAAGTATATATTAATAATATAATTTTGAATTAACTAATGTTCTTTCGTTTTAAAATCTGACTTACTTTTACAGTTGCTAAAATTTGAAGAAAAAAAAAACTACCTTTAGCTGTATAATAAATTATGATTTTCGCAAAATCAAACTGCTAGTATCTATGTAAGTTTTTATAAGTCAATTATAAGTCTATTTTTTTCAAATTAACATCATCATCTAAATATATAAAATTAATATGGGTTATGCTAGGTCTGATTTTGCATTTAATTAATTAAAAAAGCAATACAATTATACAACTTTTATAAATTAATTTAATTCATATTAAATTGTAAATGATTTTTGCCATGGCAACTTTTTGTATGACTGCTGCTAAAAATTTATGTAATCAAACGTTGTTTGACAATTTCTTAATCTGGTAGGCGCATTTTGCATTTCTACATACTGTCAAAGATAATTTTTATATCGTTTTTGGACAAAATATTTGTTATACTTTTTTCGGTTTAATTAAAATTAATTCACATACAAACCAAGAATTATTCCGTCACAATTTTTTATTTGAGAATATTATATTTTTCCCCTATAGAGAAATAATTGATGTCTCGCTAAAATCAAAGAAGTTCTGATCTCTTTCACTCTGAACTCTTTGATAACTCCGAGCTGAGACTCTTAGAGCCCGTGAGATCAAAATTGTTGTTTCTTAAAATCTGGGAACTGCCATAAAGGCCAAGTTACCCGACTGGTCTACCATGTGGTCCGCCAGTACAGGGCACACTTAAAGCCATTTATGTGCCATCTCAATGGTGGGTGGTGTATGTTGTCCCAGTATTTGTTTAATCAAATCATTAAAATACCTTGCCATTGAATTACTTACTTACTCTATAATACATTTAAATTTTGCTGGTAATGCCGCTTGACAGATATAGACACCTACTGCACAACACGGCTTCCATGGTTTAGCTTTTACATCTAAATAGTGTAATGACATTGAGCTAAAACATAATATTAGATAAAGAACTTTATATATCATAGGTCTCTGTAGCATATGATGCACATATTTTGGCATAGTTGAATTAGCAGGTATAGGGGTGAAGGGTGAGTTCATGATTGGTTGTGCTTGGTTTGTATCAACATCTCTAAAAGTAGCCAGCGAAAAACTCTTAACATTAGCAAAAAAAATATAGTTCAAAACTTTTTGGATTATGTTATCTAAACTGATAAAACAAAAGTGTGATTGTTGATTGGAAACAATTGAGAAAAAATATGTGGAGCTGGAGAAGACGCTCAAAATCTGACGACACTTACTCAATGTCCGAAATTGACGGCATTTTGACTTCACCAATCTTTTGCGCACAAAAGGGGGTGGAATTATTATATCACATCTCGGGCATGATTTAGAATAAAATGGAAAATTAGAATATGAATGTTGTGCTGTGGATATAATTGTATTGAGTCCATTTTAAAAATGATATTTCTGTGGAGAGAACAGGAATCATTCATTTATTATTTTTTTTTACAATGACACATGCTAGTGATACTCAATGTATAAAATAGTATTCACATAAATCTTTTTAGAGTGAACAAAACTTTTGACAGACTAAAATAGTCAAATGCAATGGGCGTTGACATACTGCTGAATTCAATTAGTTTAAAAATGAGAAGTGGGGGGGGGGATGTAATTCCAAATATTAATTAAACTAGTTAATTAACAGGCTCATAATAATAACTTCAACTATAATTCTGTTATGAATTGACACGGGAACACAGATTGGGCATTATAGACATCCACTTTCTTAATGGTTCTATAACACCAACAAATGTATCTTTCGTGTTGTAGCTAAGGAGAGTTAACGTATTTGAATGATGGGAAAATAACTTTTTTTTAATTAACATATTAGACTAAACAAGATTGTGAGTCAAAAAAAAAGAAATTTAAAATAGCATTCATTTGGTAACTTATTAATTCCTTTCTGATTTTGTAAGCTTGTGCTTTGAAAAGTTCTTTGGCAATTTAAAAATGTATTTTTACTCCTGAATATTTTTACTCTAATTAACATATTGGAATAGTTGTAATAGATGTAAAAGAAATAATGTTTTGAACATTGTATAGAAATGCTTTTCATGTTAATTTATTCATTGAACTCTATGTGGATCAAAGAGCCTCTTCAATCACTGAAATTTACCTGTGCAGAGCCTTAACAAAATTTTAATGGTTTTACAGGTGTGCTGTTTATATCATATTAGACTACTAAATGAAGTTAAGCTGCGACATAATATTATCAATACATATTTACTTCAAATTGCGTTATTAAATGTATGTTGTTTTATTTTTCTGCCTGGTTGAGGTAATAGCACCATGAGTGGGTATGTCATGCGGTCGGAGTTGGTGACAAATTAATAATTTGGCCAGTTTTAGCAACAAAAAAGTGTAAACCCATTAGTAACTCGTCAGATTAGTAAAAACATCTAATTAGCAGATACAACATAATCTAAAAATGTCTTTGAAAACCTTGTTTATAAATTAGCTAAAAAAAAGTCAAAGTTTAATTGTTGCTCGAAAGTAAAGGCAGTGGAAAGATATGTAATTTTACAGCTACACTAAATTTACGAAATGAATGGGACGGTATTTTTAAATTACACCACGGGCGGTTCAGACTATAGATACAAGGTAAACTGAAATATAGTAAAATTAGCATATCAATATTTAGCTGAGATATACTTGTTATGGGCTTGTTATACAGTAATTATATGTTTTGTTTTTTTTTTTGTTTTTTTTTTTTACTTTTGTCAATAACACATATAGGTGATTACATCATATAAGATAACATTTTAACATTAGAAAGAAATACACCTAGACTTTATTAAAAATGTTTACAGTTAAAGTGAACAATAGTTAACGAGTTGTTCAATTTAATCTGTTTTACAATGAAACCTTTTGAGAGCACATAGTTATTGATTCAACATTAGTTATAATACATTACGCGACAACAGTATCATAAAGATGACACTGGAACACAGATTCATTATTATACACGTACATTATATCAACGGTATGTCACAACCCAATTGAACAACTCGTGGTCTAGGAGTACATTGTTAAGAGTTTCACCCAGGTCCCCGTATGTTGGACATACACATTAATATATATATATATATATATATATATATATATATATATATATATATATATATATATATGACATATACACATCAATAATTCTTGCTAAATAATCAAACAAATAAATTTAATACCACTTTTAAATGACTATACAGAAAAATATTATATTTATGTGACGATTTCCATCACACAGTTAAATTAATACAACATAGAGATTAGCATATAACCCAAATAGTATTAACATTAAATAACTATACTATATTATAACATGTCAGCTATTACGTTATACTGTCAAGTGGTCTTTCCAGCCTGGACCGTCTAGGTCTAAGATCCCTCCAGAACGGCCAGATGTCAGGGCTGTTAATGTGCACTTCAGGCAGGGCAATTTACGCCAAGTACGACTCATAGGTTACATTCAAATTCAGGGCCTACACGTTACAAACAACATCATGCACGATATAACTATACAATGCTATTTCTATATTACACTACACAACGTATTGTCTAAACTATACATTATACCTCCAGGTCGATCATTTATCACACACACATCAACATCATAGGTTATATGAAATAGGGCGAATGCAAAATAAAATAACCGTACCAAAACTACAGGTATGCGTTGCACGTCACTTGCAGCTGTTCACTAATAGAGCTCCACTAGTTTCGATTTATAACACATAACATGCGCACCAAAATGTGCACACCTCCTTTCAACCATACTCGCCGACCTGAACTCTATTCTATCTTGACACGGTACATTAACAAACGTATAAGTTACTTTTATTCAGTATGTAACTGATGGGAGACACTCGATATTTTCGTTTTAATGTAAAGTACCATGATGAGCGAAAACATATTTAAATAAAATATTTAAACAAACGTTAATAAAAATGAAATAAAATTAAAATCATCTGTAATGTTGGCCTACACATATATTATTGTTTATATGTATGTGATGTAGGTAATATTTGTGCATTGTTTAAAGTTATAGGTACACTGTGTATCTAAAATTTTATGTATTGTATATTGATTATTTGTAGGTTGTATTGATTGGTCATTGTGTAGTTCTTATTAAGACATAGAATAGTTCATATTGGTATATTATGTATTACATGTAAATAAATTGAGTAGTTCATAATGGTATATAAGTAGTTAATATTAGTCACTAGTTATGGAGATAAACTATTGTTAAAGTGTATATTTACTAATGGTACATTGGGTATTAAAAATGTCTATATTGTATATTAAATACTAGCAGTGTTCCCGGCGTTGCCCGGTAAGTCGTGAGTTCAAACGAGACACTTAAAACATTTCTAACACACCATTAGGTAAAGATATGGTTGATAATTTATGCCACCTACCTAATGAGTAGAAATGACCTACATTTCATATATCACAAATTACGTTTTACTCATCAACGCCAACCAACCAAACCAAACCAAACAACTAACCAAACCAAGCTAAACAACTAACCAAATCAAACCAAACCAAACCAGACCAACAACCAACAAAACCAAACAAAACAAACAGCCATACCAAGCCAAACAACTAACCAAATCAAACCAAACCAAACCAGACCAACAACCAACAAAACCAAACAAAACAAACAGCCATACCAAACCAACCAACCATACAAACAATCCAAACCAAACACCATTACGAAATAATATGGGTGCTTATTTATGCCACCTACCTAATGTGCTGAAAATGACCTAAATTTTATACATCACAAATTACGTTTTACGCGTCTAAGCTAAACAACCAAACCAAACCAAACAAACAACCTAAACCAAACTAAACCAAACACCATTGGGTAATGATATGGGTGCTAATTAATGTCACCTACCTAATAAGCCATCTACCTAATTTAAATTTCATACATTAAATTTACGTTTTACCCGTCAACACTAAAACTTTATGATTATTTGTTTAAACAGTAATTAATTCTATCTATATTAAAATCTAAACGAAGCTTGCAATAATAATCAAATTATTTTTTTTCTCTGCCACAGTGGGAAGTTGGTGTGGAACCATACAGCACCATCGCGCAAGTTCAATTTGGCTTCTTCCTTAATTTCTTACTAACAAGATGTCCTTATATTGGTACATTCTGTATATTAAATATTGGTACATTGCACATTTTATAATTTTACTTATTATAGTTAGTAATTATATTACATATCGATCATATATTTTAAAAAATAAAGAGATTCTAAGGCAGGCTATAAAGTAGGTCCAAGTAGGTTTTACCCTTAATTCTCTCCATGTTAAAATCAAAACGAAACATTAAAAAAAGCCTTTATGCACTGAAAAGTAAAAAATAACTACTTTATTATGCAATTTTGCAGCAAAACGGCAAATTGGCGTAGCGCGATACAGCACCCGCGCGCAAGTTCAATTCGGCATATAATATAATACAAACAGTTTAACGTTGATATGAAAATAAATTGTTTCATTATTTTTTACAAACCAACTCTAAATATGTCTTTTTAAATTTTGGACTTGTTGTTACATATACAAGAAAATTAAAAGATGAATTTATTTGAAACAAAATATTCACTATCCAATAAATGATATTAGAAATATTACTTGTTTGTAGGAATTCAAGGAGTTGCAAAAGGAAATTGTACAATAGCATGGGTATCAATACAAAAAACATAATTATTACACAGATGACTAACACAGTTTTTACTGACCGCATTTCTTTTTTCCTTTTAACAATTGCATCATTTGAAGATAAATATCGTTTGGCCTTGGAGGTAGACGAAACTTTTATTAATGTCATAATACTACATTTAGAAATTATTAATATTGGCATTAACAAATAAAATGTATAACTCATGATATTCTCAGCTAAATTTAGGCTGTTATAATTTTGAGAGTAGTAATCCATCATTGCCAATGAAATAACAGTAGTATTATTAACTTCAATAAAAACTATATAATATGTATAAAAATAAGGAGCTAATGATATCGTGTCAAAAGCTATTATACACACTATAACAATAAAAATATTAAATCTTGTTATTATTCTAGAGACGAAAAATGGAAAGCATACAGCAATCATTCTTTCTATGAAAACTAAAGTTACAAGATGAATACTGATATTTACTGCTAATTCATTCCAAAAACATATATACACTTGATGAAACATAGCAGCATATAAACCATAAGGTTTGAAAGTATATATTAAAATAACTATAACCATTAATAAAGAATGTGTCACTGAGTAAACTAAATCACAAACAGACAGTGCCAACAAAATGATATTAGTTCTGTCTTTCGTACCATGTTGTGATAAAATAATTATATTAATGATACTTCCAAATATGCCAGTCAATGAGAGTAGCTGACCCAGAAAGGCATTGATCAAAAGGCTCAACATTTTAAAAGTTTCTTCACTGACATTTATGTCATTCTGTATTGTAATATTGTCCTTACATAAATTCTTCTTGCTAATATCCGTTGCATTCATTTTGCTTTCAGTAATTGTTGAAACTCGGCTAAAAATAAAAATAAAAAATTAAATATAAACAACTACATCTAATTTGTTCTTTAATAATAATACTTTAAAATATTTTTTTTCTATTATTCTTTGATGTATTATAAATTTTTTTTTTTTTATATTTGCACACATACATTGCTTGCTATGACCCAAGCTAGAGAGGTTTTATCTGGTCGGCGCATTTCACTAACAAATATATATATATATATATATAATTAGTTTACCCTTTCCTAACAGTAACAAATATTTTTTTAATAATACTTTAAGTTAAATAATATTGTAATTTATATATATTGACTCTACCGTCACATTTTAGTAGGTTCGTTTAACATTTTTTCAACAAATACACACATATTTGACACCACGGTTTGGATCTGTGTAGTGAGTTCCTTAAGGATGAGATGGAATATTTTATAACACATACACCACAAATGGGGTGGGTTTTATGGTGCCCTTGTTTCATCACCATCATAACCGATAACCACGGGAGACATAGCGGCCCTTAAGCCATGACCTGAAAAATTTCCTGCGTCCTTCCCAGAAGATCGAGCAAGGTACCCTCAGGTTGACAGTCGAGTGTTTTAACACACAGCCATCCGCCCCCGTACTGTTCGGATCTAGAAATAGCTATTTGGCCCATTCGCTAATATAAACCGAAAACAGATTTAAAATTTAGGAGATTAGGAATTTGTAAGAAATGTTCACAGAAATTTATTCATAATACACACAATAAATATTGCACATTTTGGAAAATAAAATATAGTAGTAGTGCAATGAACAAAGATATAGCATGTATTATTATAAATTTTTCAAACAAGAGTCTTTGACAGGTAAATGAGTACTAAATAACACTTTTCAATGCAGTTAAAACGGAAAAAAATTCTTTGCCAGCACTTTTTTTAGGTTTGTTTGATTATTTCTATAAAATAAGGCATACTGTGAGAAACGTTTACATTTACGTAATGCCTTAAGTAAGGATGCCTAGGTTTGAAACGCAAAGATAAAGAGTTATTCAAAAAGCGTTCCATACTATGTGGATGACCCCTAAAATTTTCCCAATTTACATTTTATTAATGGTACTAGTAATTGTATCGTTGTTAGCTTGAATAATGTTTTCGGATAGCGTCATTGCCTTTATCTACATGCTATTGTTATATAACGCAAGGGTAGTTCACAAAAAGCAGCTTAGTTTATAATTTATATCTACAAAAATATTTAGTAAAAGAATTTTTTTGTCGTTAAGTGTTTATTAAAATAAGGGTTCAATTAATTCGTTCCCACCCAACTAAAGATATTCATTTAAAACGTATATATGGACATAACTAATTTCCTAGGTTCTTACCGATTATCGTGTCAGGGATCCTCGGGCCAATAGAAAAAAATTAGGTCTTCTTTTATCAAAAGGGAATCACACAATTTTGGTATAACATAGAAATAATGAAAAAATAAAGATGTACAAAGGCAATATACAAGACATCATTCAATGAGATAAGGGCTAAGGGCAGACCAAGAAGAAAATGGTTAGAAGAGGTGGGGAAAGACTTTAAAGCCATAAGAGTGAGAGAGTGGATCGGGAAAAGAGTACTATAGCAGGTGGGGCTGTAGAGTCAAAAAGTAGAAAAAATTTCATTTGAGAAAATGGCATAAAATGAACGTTTACAATTATATAGAAGAGAAAATTAGAATACTTCACGCTACAAGTGTAATATGTTTTATATTTAAGAATGATTTATTATATACTTGATCATTGAAAATTACACAGCTAAGCATGAATCAAAGAAAGAAAGCAAATTAGAAAACAACAAAATTTGTTTTGATTTTTTTTTACCGGATTGATTTGTTGCTAACAACATTTCAATAATCAACCGGTTAAAATAATATAATCTTTTCTAAATCAAACTATTTATTACTTCTTTATATTTTTTTCTCGTATAGATAGAATGACGAACTTAAACTGCAGCCATTTGCAGCTAGACAAAGTGTCAAAGCTAGTAATTTAGTACATGCAATTAGTTCTTACACCTTTTTATTTTATTTGCAGTAAAAATAGTGTCTGAAAATATTTTCTTTAGAGTAACTGCTAACATCGTAAACTATCTTAAATGTCACTGTAAGTATATGTATACAAAGATAAAAAAATGAAAAGAAAATGTGTATACACAAATGCCTTAAATGTTTAATTTATTTTAAAAAAATGATTATTGTCAAATATATATATATATATATATATATATATAATAACTTTATTTTTTTTAATTAATGTAACGCTTTAGCGGACTTGATTTTAGTGCGAGAACTCAGACTCAACTCTCATACTTTCCTAATGATAATACACAATTTCGATTATTTCGAGTTTATCAATCTTAATGAATTTCAATGCTACTTAGTAAAATTAGTAAATTAAAGAAGTTTGCAGATCGAGATTAGCATGTCGGAGTACGTTGGGACGGTGTGACTTACATTAACTTATAATATCAACGGTGTGACTTATATAGCAGTAATATCAAAGGTGTGCATTACATATCAGTCCTCATATATTTCTGTCGGCATGGATCTCTTACAGCAATCTAAAAATGTAACTTTATGTTTTAAGTTTTAAAACGTTATAATCCTTTATTGTGATTGTATCTAATGTATTGCCATTATCCTGTACAACAATTCTAACTCAAACGATATAGTATTTATTTCTTTGAAAATTTGTTACTATAAGCTGCTCAAAGCTGCTCAATTAAATAACCTTTTTTTTTTAAAAAAAATCAGTTTTTAACTGAATAGAAGTAAATGAAGTATGATCTGGGTCTTCACAACATAAGAGAACATCTGTTTTATAAATCATCACTATGGCGTCCAACTTCTTTTTCTACTACACATTTATCAAATAATAACAATGTGTTTAAAGAGAGAAAGAAACACACAATTTTACACTTTTTACCATTGATATCTTTTTAGACCCTTTGACCGTTTACCATTTTGAATACAGTAATTGTTTTGTTTATTTTGTCCCTTTTTTACATTTCTTTGTCATCATCCAAGTGACATAGCACAGTGCGTAGCAATTGAGCAAATTATCTTCTTGTTCTGATTGGAATAAAAAAAAACTTAATAATTGATCGAATTCACATAGCTATACAGTTCAGTCATCAGTAGACAATAAACAATTGTTTCACAGTGAAATTATTCCGAATTTATCCTAATTGTGTTTTAATCGAATGATTTTATTTCAGAAAAAAAATAGAGATGAATATACAAACTCTTCTTCAAATGACATTTAGATTAGGTGGTAAATACATTTTCACAAATAAGAACGATGAAAGAAATCGTGAGTTTGAACTTTAAAATATAAAAATGTGCCTAAACGTATACAAGTATTTACTATAATAAATGTTTTATTAATAATATATATATGATTCTTATTACTAAATAAAAATTGTATCATTAATAACAATAGTTTTGAGTTTTGCTTTTATTGTTATTCATAATTAAATGCGTATTGTTTTAATATGACTGGATATCATTCAATGAAAAACAATGTTAGGCGTAAGTAGTTGTGAGCACATTACACATATATGCATACACTAGCATACATTTGACTGTATCAAATACTTATGATCGAATAATAAAAAAAAAGTTTGCTAAGTCTGTTTTTGCATTTAATTAATTAAAAAAGTAATAAAAGCTACAATTTTTATAAATTAATTCACCTCATATTAAATTGTAAATGGTTAGTGCTATGTCAACTTTTTGTATGATCACAGTCTAAAACCTTTGTAGGAAAACGTGCGGGAGATGTATGGGAACTTAATTATGTATTCAAATCAGTTCTAATTGAAACCATTACAGGTCAGTGATAACAAATGTAAAAAAAAGTGTCTCACATTGTCACCCCCCCCCGGTCTACCCTGCTGTATTGCAACATTATTCAATTTCAAAAGTTAATCCTTTTAATAAAATTTCTCTAAAAATTAGACGATATTTTGTTTAAAGCTTTAAGAAAACTTAGATTATTTCATTTTATTTTACTAGTTAGCTTGTATATTGGTACATTGTGTAATAAATATTGGTACATGTTGTATTTAATATTTGTACAATGTGTAATTTGATATGTGCATTATGTAGTTATGTACATTGTATGTTTGATAATTGTTCATGTGTGCTTAATATTGATACATACTATATTTATTAATTGTTCATTGTTTATTCCTATTGGTACAATGTGTACCTCATATTGGTTCTTGTGTATACTGGTGTATTATGTAGTTAATAATGGTACTTTGTGAAATTATATGCGTACCGTGCATTGTGTACTTAATATTGCTAAATTTCTTTAGGTAACAATTATACATTGTGGATTTAATTTGAATGCCTTGTTTTAATATTGTTACATTGTTTACTAAATATTGGTACATTGTATATTCAATTTTAGCACATTGTGTTGTTCATATAGAAATATTGTGTAGTTAATATTGGTACATTCTACAGATTGTTTTCCTCAATTGTGTTGCTCATAGTGATAATGTGTCTAGTTAATATCAGTTACTTCTGTAGTTTATATGAAATATTGTGTTGCTTATAATTATACATTGTGCATTTAGTGGTGGTACATAGTGTAGTTATTATTGGTACATTGCATAATTAACACTTGTACGTTGTGGTTCCTAATGGTACTATTCTTATGTTAATATTGGTATGTTTTATAATTATTGTACCTTTTTATACATATATGATATAGGTACTTGAATACTTCTTTTTAAAATCAATGTGTACTTAATAATTGTACATTGTGTCGTTCAAAGCTGACAATTGGTGCAAGTAAATATTTTTACTTTGTGTAGTTAATATGTGTTCATTGTGTAGTTAATATTTGTTCATTGGGTAGTTAATATTGTTAAAGTGTATACCTAATATTTGGAAATGGTATATGCTATAATAAAACATTTATAGTTAATAATTGTAAATTCTTGATTATATTGTTGATATATTTCATAAATTACGAGCTTCTAATGCAGGAAATAAAGTGTAAACATGTCCAGACATCATCCCTTCCCTTTTATTAGCAAAACTCCTCAATTTATGTTATTAAACGTTTATATTAGTGGTTTACTGACCATTTTGTTATATGAATGTGTACCAGTTTCCCATTATTGTATTGTGTAACAATTTGCTCCAATAAAGCTGACATACTTAAACCTAACTGTACCAATACAAAGCATTTGCTTCTAAGAAAAACATGCCAAAATTAAAAAAAACAAGCAATTTAAGCCTGTTTTATTCTGGACACAGGACGTGTTAGCGCATTTTCGTATGTATCAGTACATATGCCATCTTTCAGTAAATATTTGTAAATTTTGGAAATGTTTATAATAATGCAAAAGTAAGGGGAGTAAGTCATGTTGAATAACTGTTACAAAAATAAATAATGAGCTACGCCTCTTTGTTAATATAGTTTATATAGTAAAAAACGGTACCTTAAGAAGCCCTGGTATTCGGCCCTCAGAGGTCAAATCGCGAAATGGACTTTTGATGCACACATGGCAGGCCAGGACCTACAAAATGGTATATACATCAAAGGTCTAGAACTTATGGTTGCTGAGATCTAGGGTGATGACAGCCAGACAGACAAAACGGGGACAATAGAGCATTTTTTCTCGAAAATGCTCTAAAATCACTTTCATAAATGCATTGATCAGATTAAATTATCATTAATCATATTTGGATTTAAGAAATTTTATTTATTATCAATGTTTTTGGAAGTTGTTTTTTAAGTAAAGATTAGATTTAAGTTTTTCTTGTTTATGTTATAATTACATCCAGTCTAAATCATGTTAATTTTCATATTATCATGGTGCTGGTAAAAAATAAACTGAGGTAAATAGCTGTGCCAAAATGGTTTGTATAATAACGTGATATTTCTTCATTGAATTCAACTAAACTAAGTCTCTGTGTTAACATTTTGTCAAATAAAACATTATTATTAAACATACTCGGTGAAAATATTTTTATCAAATTGAGTGAAAATTTAATACAACACAAATTGAACCATTTTTAAAACAAATTGGTTTAATTATTTCAATGTTAAAAAATCATGTATTATCATATTTAAGTAAGCATATTTTTTTTAACATTCCAATAAAGATTGATTATGCAGTCGAGTTATAAAATACTTTCACAACCCAATTTGAACAACTCGTGGTCTAGGGGTACATTGCCGAGAGGTTCACCCAGGTCCCCGTATGTTGGACATACACATTAACATTTGTATATATTTATATATATGACATATACAATCAATAAATCTGTATAAATAATAAATATAATAACTTTAATACCACTTTATAACTGACTATACAGAAAAATATCAGATTTATGTGACGTTTTCCATCACCCACAATAGTTACATTAAAACAACATAGAAACTAGTATATGACTCAAATAGTATTACATTCAATAAATAGACTAAATTATAATAGATTAGCTATTACATTATACTGTCAGGCGGTCTTTCAATCCTGGGCCGTCCAGGTCTAAGATCCCTCCAGAACGGCTAGATTTCAGGGCTGTTACGCCCGGTACACTTCAGGCAGGGCAATTCACGCCAAGTACGGCTCACAGGTTACACTGAATTCAGGGCCTACATGTTACAAACAACATCATGTACAATATAACTACACAATTCTACTTCTATATTATAGTATACAACGTATTGTCTAAACTATACAACATACCTCCAGAACGATCAACCTATCACACACACACATCAACATCTTCATGTAAATACACCGGTTCTATAAAATATGGCTTATATGAAATATGGCGAAATGCAAGATAAAATAACCGTACCAAACTATGCGTTGTACGTCATTTACAGCTGTTCACTAACAGAGCGCCACAAGTTTCGTTTTATAACATGCGCACCAAAATGTGCACACCTCCTTTCAACCAAACTCCTCGACCTGAACTCTATGCTATCTTGACAAATACTATATATAGATATATATTATCATAAAAAATCCAGTAACATAATCATTCAATATTATCTTATGATATCAATATCTAAAACAATATTTGATGTTAGTCATTTATTCTAATATTTACAATGCATATAATAATACGAAGTCTTTAAAGATAATACGAAAAAAAAATGTTTTGTTTCATTGTCTTTTACAAACTAATTGTAAAAAATGTCTTTTTAAATTTTGGACTAGTTGTTACATATACAAGACAATTAAAAGAGGATTTTTTAAAAATAAAATATTCACTAACCAATAAATGATAATAGAAGTATTTATTTAAATTTTAAGTAGGAATTTAAAGAGTGGCAAAAGAGTATTCTACAATAGTATGGGTATCAAAACAAAAAACATAATTATTGCACATATGACTAACACAGTTTTTACTGAACGCATTTCATTTTTCCTTTTAACAATTGCGTCATTTGAAAATAAAAATCGTTTAACTGTGGAAGTAGATGAAACTTTAATTAGTGTAAGAATACTACATATAAAAAAATATAAATATTGGCAATAGCAAATAAAGTATATAAAGTATGATCCTTTGAGCTTGAGTTAAGAAGGTATAATTTAAAGAGTAGTATTCCATCTTTTGCATTGAAATAAAAGTAGCATTATTTATTTCAATTAAAACTATATACAATGTATAAAAATAAGCAGCTATTATACACGTTATAGCAATAATGATATTAAATCGTGTTATTATTCTTGACACGAAAAATGGAAAACATACAGCAATCATTATTTCAATGGAAACTAAAGTTACAAGATGTATATTGATTACAACTGCTAATTCATTCCAAGAATTTATAAACACTGTGTAATACACCATAAGGCATGAATGTATATATTGGAATTGCTATAACCATTAATATAGATTGAGTCACTGAGTAAACTAAATCACAAACAGACAGTGCCAACAAAATGATATTAGTTGTATCCTTTATACCATGTTGTGATAAAATTATTATATTAATGATTCTTCCAAATATGCCAGTGATAGAGAGTAACTGACCAAGTAGGCCATTGATTAATAGGTTCAACATTTTATAAATTTCTGGACTGACATTTATGTCGTCCTTAATGTAATATTGTTCGTATATAAACTGTTAATTTTAAAAACCGTGGTATTCATTTTGAGTGCAATAATAGCTGAAGCTTGGATGATAAATTTAGCTCAGCATATAAAATCCAGAAAGTATAATTTACTAAAATAAAAAAAAAAAAATATATCCGAATATAAATAATATGTTCCTTCTTATTACTTCTCTAAAATAATTGTTCAAGGTGTGTACACAATTTATGCTTGTAAATTTATCCACACACACATTTAAATATATTCACAAGTAGATGTATGGTGTAATTCCAAATATTAATTAAACTAATTAAAGAACAGACTCATAATAATAACTTCAACTATAATTATGTCATGATGTTGACACGGGAACACAGATTGGGCATTATAGACTTCCACTTTCTAAATGGTTCTGTAACACCAACAGATGTATCTTTCATGTTGTAGCTAAGGAGAGTTAACGTATTTGAAAGGTGGGAACATAACTTTTTTTTTATTAACATATTAGACTAAACAAGATCGGTGTGTCGAAAAAAAAAAGAAATTTAAAATAGCATTCATTTGGTAACTTATTAATTCCGTTCTGATTTTGTAAGCTTGTGCTTTGAAAAGTTCTTTGGCAATTTAAAAATGTATTTTTACTCCTGAAGATTTTTATTAACATATTGGAATAGTTGTAATAGATGTTAAAGAAATAATGTTTTGAATATTGTATAGAAATGCTTTTTATGTGACTTTATTCATTGAACTCCAAGTGGATCAAAGAGCCTCTTCAATCACTGAAATTTACCTGTGTAGAGCCTTAACAAAATATTAATGGTTTTACAGGTGTGCTGTTTATATCATATTAGACCACTAAATGGAGTTAAGCTGAGACATATATTATCAATACATATTTACTTCAAATAATCCTATTGCGTTATTGGATGTATGTTGTTTTATTTTTCTGCCTGGTTGAGGTAGTAGCACCATGGGTGGGTATGACATGCGGTCGGAGTTGGTGACAAATTAATATTTTGGCCAGTTTTAGCAACAAAAAAAGTTTAAACCCATTAGTAACACGTCAGATTAGTAAAAAATCTAATTAGCAGATACCTAAAGACAACATAATCTAACAATGTATTTGAAAACCTTGTTTATTAATTAGCTAAAAAAAAGTCAAAGTTTAATTGTAATTTTACAGCTACATTAATTTTACAAAAGGAATGGGACGGTATTTTTAAATTACACCCCGAGCGGTTCAGACCATAGATACGAGCTAAACTGAAATATAGTAAAATTAGCATATCAATATTTAGCTGCGATATACTTGTTATGGGCTCGTTATACAGTAATTATATGTTGTTGTTTTTTTTTTGTTTTTTACTTTTGTCAATAACACATATAGTAGATTACATCATATAAGATACCATTTTAACATTAGAAAGAAATACATCTAGATTTAAAATGTTTACAGTTAAAGTGAACAATTGGTTAACGAGGTGTTCAATTTAATCTGTTTTACAATGAAATCTTTTGAATCAGAATGTGAGAGCACACAGTAATTGATTCAACATTAGTTATAATACATTACGCGACAATAGTATCGTAATGATGACATTGGAACACAGATTCATTATTGTACACGTACATTATATCAACGGTATGTCACAATCCAGTTGAACAACTCGTGGTCTAGGGGTACATTGTCAAGAGGTTCACCCAGGTCCCCGTATGTTGGACATACACATTAATATATATATATATATATATATATATATATATATATATATATATATATATTAGGGTGCCACTCAACGTAAAGGGAAAAAAAAAATTAAGTTACATTGTACCACCCCCTATTTTTTTTCTTTTGTTATGCTAAGTAATTTTACCAAGATTCATGAAGATACAGTGATATTTAGAGGTAGCTCAAAGGACTCGAATTTTTATATTATATGCGAACATGCCTGTATTTGACACACAAGGCAAACCGGAGGCAATTTCAGTTACTTATTTATATAATTTCTGTTACTTATTTATATTTTCATGTCATTGCAATATATATAACTGCTAGTGCCACAGTGACAATGAAAGAAGTTGTTCAGTTCTGGCATAAGGCACGGATTCCAGTTCGCAAAGAATGCCACATAATTGCCAAGATAAAGGATTTCCATTCAGCATGGATTGGAATAAGAAAAAAACGTATCCCGCAGAACAGATACTAAAGAAGAAGGGGCACCAATTTACTGAAAGTTATACTTATTTGTTTGATGTTGCACAGGCTGAAGCTTTAACTAAGATGCAGGTACATGAAGACATAACATTTCTTGAAGCACAAAGAGAGAAAGGGTGGCGTGGTTGCATGGGCCCAGTGGATATGGTGCTAACTCGTAAAGAACAAAGGTCTCATAAAAGGCGCTTAGAGCAAGAATATCGTAAGGAACAGGAGGCTAAGCGGATGCAACATGAGGTAAAGAAGATGGAGTTTGGTGCCAGCAATGACAGTGACACAAAGGCTAAGAGCATCAATGGTTTTGATCCCTATGATCATGATGAACTCCACGAACCACCTGAAGTGTCTACTAAACCAGTGAGGATCGTCCGATCCACCAATATTGTGAGTCCATGTTTGATATCTGTATTTGACAGAAGTAAAATCAGTGACAAGAACGAAGTTTACATAACTCCAGCAGCAGCAAAATCACTTGGCCACAATACTGCAGCCCTGGCGATTAGCATGGAATCAGTCAAACATAGTCGACGTAAACATCGTGAAGCAGCAGCTACAGATATTCATGCATCGTTTCATCCAAACTGCCCATTAACTGCGCACTGGGATGAAAAAATGTTGCATTGTTTAAAGTTATAGGTACACTGTTGCATTGTTTAAAGTTATAGGTACACTGTGTATCTAAAATTTGATGTATTTTATATTTAATAATTGTAGGTTGTATTGATTTGTTATTGTGTAGTTCTTATTAAGACATAATATAGTTCATATTGGTATATTATGTATTACATGTAAATTCATCAAGTAGTTAATAATAAAATAAAAGTAGTTAATATTAGTCAATTGTTATGGAGTTAATATTGTTAAAGTGTACCAAATGAGTAGAAATGAGCTACATTTAATATATCACAAATTACGTTTTACTCATCAACGCCAACCAATCAAACTAAACCAAACAACCAACCAAACCAAACCAAACAACTAACCAAATCAAACCAAACCAAACCAGACCAACAACCAACGAAACCAAACAAAACAAACAACCATACCAAACCAACCAACCAACCAAACAATCCAAACCAAACACCATTACGAATAATATGTGTGCTTATTTATGCCACCTACCTAATGTGCTGAAATGACCTACATTTTATACATCACAAATTTCGTTTTACGCGTCTAAGCTAACCAACCAAACCAAACCAAACTAACAACCTAATCAAACTAAACCAAACACCATTGGGTGCTAATAAATGTCACCTACGTAATATGCCATCTACCTAATGTAAATTTCATACATCAAAATTATTTACGTTTTACCCGTCAACACTAAAACTTTATGATTATTTGTTTAAACAGTAATTAATTCTATCTATATTAAAATCAAAACGAAGCATTGCAATAATGATCAAATTATTATTTTTTCTCTGCCACAGAGGAAAGTTAGTGTGGAACCATACAGCACCATCGCGCAAGTTCAATTTGGCATCTTTCTTAATTTCTTACTAACAAAATGGCCTCATATTGTTACATCCTGTATATTAAATATTGGTACATTGCACATTTTATAATTTTACTTATTATAGTTAGAAATTGTAATTCGTTGCTCATATTGATCATAAGTTTAAAAAATAAAGAGCTTCTAAGGCAGGCAATAAAGTAAGTCCAAGTTGGTTTTACGCTTAATTCTCTTCATGTTAAAATCAAAACAAAGCATTAAAAAAGCCTTGATAAAAATGTAATGAAAAGTAAAAAAATTACTACTTTATTATGCCATTTTGCAGCACAACGGCAAGTTGGTGTAGCGAGATACATCACCCGCGCGCAAATTAAATTCGGCTTTATTAGTAGGAAAAATTTAAAAAAATTACCATCAGGAAATGACATCACAGAGGTTTTTTTTTTATTTATAGCGACGGCGTTCCCATTCTGTAGAATCGGGAAGTGATGTCATAGATTATTTATAGCGACGGCTTCCCCACACGCCGCCCGCACGCCGGACGACAAGACAAGCACTTTATTAGTAGGATATCTCAGAAAGCATAATTAACAATAAAAAAAAAGTTTCCCTTCTTGCCCTAACGGGCAAAATGGGACAGATGAAGTGTAGAATTCATCTGTTTCCATTACCTCGGCAAATGAAGGGGTTGTGTGGTTAGCACAACGCCCAGCTGCCTTTACTCCCCCATCTTAAAGTCAGGTACCCATTTAAAGCTGGGTGGGCTTGTGGGACGACTTTGCACCAAATTTCACCTGGAAAAGTTCCATGGGCTTCACCGAGGATCGAACCCAGGATTCTCAGGTTGACAGTCGAGTATCCACACCACTCGGCTATATTAACAATATCATTCAATATTACCTTGAAATATCAGGTCTAAAACGATTATTGGTGTAAAATTTTTATTGTTATATTCCTAATGCATATAATAATACTAAGAGTTTAACGTTGATAAAAAAAATCAATTGTTTCATTATTTTTTACAAACTAAGTGTAAAAACGTATTTTTAAATTTTGGACTTGTTGTCACATATACAAGAAAATTAAAAGATGAATTTATTTGAAACAAAATATTCACTATCCAATAAATGATAGTAGAAATATTGCTTGTTTGTAGGAATTCAATGAGTTGCAAAGGGATATTGTACAATAATATGGGTATCAATACAAAGAACATAATTATTGCACAGATGACTAACACAGTTTTTACTGAACGCATTTCATTTTTCCTTTTAACAATTGCATCATTTGAAGATAAATATCGTTTGGCTTTCGAGGTAAGTGAAACTTTAATTATTGTCATAATACTACATATAGAAATTATTAATATTGGCAATAACAAATAAAATGTATAACTCAAGATATTTTCAGCTAAATTTAAGCTGTTATAATTTTGAGAGTAGTAATCCAACATTGCCAATGAAATAACAGTAGTATTATTAACTTCAATATAAACTATATACAATGTATAAAAATAAGGAGCTATTGAGATCGTGTCAAAAGCTAATATACACATTATAGCAATAATGATATTAAATCGTGTTATTATTCTTGAGACGAAAAATGGACAGCATACAGCAATCATTCTTTCTATGGAAACTAAAGTTACAAGATGAACACTGACGAAGGCTGATAATTCATTCCAAGGATTTATAAACACGCGATAATAAAAAGCAGTGTATAAACCATAAGGCATAAATGTATATAATAGAATAACAATAATCATTACTATATATTGTGTCACTGAGTAAACTAAATCACAAACAGACAGTGCCAACAAAATGATATTAGTTCTGTCTTTCATACCATGTTGTGATAAAATAATTATATTATTGATACTTCCAAGTGTGCCAGTTAATGAGAGTAACTGACCAAGAAAGCCATTGAACAAAAGGCTCAACATTTTAAAAGTTTCTTCACTGACATTAATGTCATCTTGTAATGTAATATTGTCCTTACATAAATTCTTATTGCTAATGTCCGTTGCATTCATTTTGCTTGCAGTAATTGTTGAAACTCGGCTAAAAATAAAGATAATGAAATATAAACAACTACATCTAATTTGTTCTTTAATAATAATACTTTAAAATATTTTTTTTCTATTATTTATTGATGTATTCAAAATATTTCTTTATATTTGCACACATACATGATACACATCAGCGGAGAAGAGTATTATTGCAGGCCGGGGCCCTAAATGGGTTGTAGAGCCGAAAATAAAGAAATAAATTAATATAAAAGAATGGCATACAATGAACGTTTGCAATTATATACAAGATAAAATTAGAATACTGCACGCTACAAGTGCAATATGTTTCATATTTAAGAATGATTTATTACATACTTACTTGATCATTGAAAATTACACGGATAAACCTGATTAAAAGCAGGAAAGCAAATTAAAAATTAAAAAGTTTGTTATGATTTTTCTTTAAATAAACAGTTGTGACGTTTTTTCAGCGGATTGGTTTGTTGCTAACAACTTTTCTGTAACCAACCTGTTTAAATAATATAATATTTTCTAAAACAAACTGTTTCCTATTTCTTTTTTTTTTCTGATATAGATAGAATGACGACCTTACACTGCAGCCATATGCAGCTAGACAAAGTGTCAAAGCTAGTAATTCAGTAAACATCATTAGCTCTTACACCTTTTTTATCTTATTCGCAATAAAAATATTGTCAGAAATTATTGTCTTCACAGTAAATGCTAACATCGTAAACTATTTTAAATGTCACTGTAAGTATATCTAAAGAAAGAAAAAAAAATGAAAAGAAAATGTGTGTACGCCAATGCCTGATATGTTAATTTATTAAAAAAAAATAAATATAGTCACACACATACACACACATATATATATATATACATATATATATATATATATAATACTTTTAAATTTATTTTTGCTTTTTTTAATTAATGTAACTCAATAGCTGACTTGATTTCATTTAGATAGAGAACTCAGACTTGACTCTCATACTTTCCAAATGATAATACACAATTTTGATTACTTTGAGTTTATCAATGAATTTCAATCCTACTTAGTAATGTTAGTAAATTAAAGAAAAGTTTATAGATCGAGATTAGCATGTCAAAGTAAGATGGAACGGTGTGCCTTATATTACATTATAATATCATAGCAGTAGTATCAACGGTGCGCCTTATATAGTAATAATATCAACGGTGTGCCTTATATAACCTTATAATATCAACGGTGTGCCTTATATAACCTTATAATATCAACGGTGTGCCTTATATAACCTTATAATATCAACGGTGTGCCTTATATAACCTTATAATATTAACGGTGTGCCTTATATAGCAGTAATATCAAAGGTGTGACTTACATAAGAGTCTGCTTAGTCTTCATTTATTTCTGTCGGCATGGATCTCTTACAGCAATCTAAAATTGTAACTGTATGTTTTATGATTTGAAATGTTATACTCTTTTATTGTGATTCTTCAAAAACATTCATTGACTTTAATTTATTGCCTTTTAGCTATACTACTATTCTAACTCAAACGATATAGTATTTATTTCTTTGAAAATTACAGTACAAGCTCAACTATTTTATCTATGGTTAAAGTGTGACTTTTTTTATCCGCACCGTGCACCTTGCTCGATTTCTGCCCCCCCCCCCCCCCCCCCCCCATCTTAAAAAAATATTTTCATCCGCTAGACGAGACAAGGGCAATCAACGTTCAAGTACGACCAACTAAGCTGTTTACGTGCAGTAATCTCCCCTTGATCATTTACATCAACGATTACATTTAATCTATATTAATTCTTATAATATTATAAACACTTATAAACATTTATCTGCTCTAGAATAACATTTCAGAGCCTATTGGATTATCAAATTTTACTTCAAATGTCTAAACATTTACAGGCCCTATAAAATGTGTGCACAAAAAGATATCATCAACACTTTATATGCTGAATATTTAGAAATGTAAAATGAGCTGTTTACACACTAACTCTAATGTTACTTGCAGTGTACACAAACACATATCAGCAACACGTCATATGCTGAATACGTACATATGTACGATGAGCTGTTTGCACACTAAATTTTAATGTTACTTGCTTCTGTACAATTTATGAAAACATTCACTCCAATCAATCTTACAATATTTAATACCGTTACCATTATGATACAAAGAAAGTATAATCAGCGGTACATATTATATTGAAAAATCACATACATATTAGAGTTGGACATCAAGAGTAGCTGCAGTAAATACACGTTTTATTGAAGTGATAAAAGTTTATGGTTTACTTCAACATATGTTAGAGAACACGAGATGTAATTTTTATACTAAATATTGGGCATCCAATTTAATGCCCTTAATTAAATTCTCACTTATACTGGGATGATGGTGAAGATTATTGTCATTGATTGATTAAATTAACAATTCATTGTAACTTACAGACATATCTAATAGCCTATTGTCATAGTGTAGTTGTATGTGTTACGCGCAAAGGTGTGTGTATGTGTTTGCGTATCGATGTCAAGCTAGCAGTCACGAGGTCAGTATGCTATAATGTAATCATGCCAAGGGCTATAGACACAATTGATATTCCAGGCACTACACATTGAAAAGGCTTAAAAGGAAGAAAGTGATTTTAAAAAACTAAATGAACATTAAACATCTAGTTTTAAAATGTTAAATATTGTTAAGGGTTTAATAACTTTCATCACGGTAGCTGGAGGAGCCATAAAAAAAAAACACACATATGGAACTTCAATAGCGAGTCATGGCCCTTTGTATAGTGTGGCGACCTGATCATGTAAAACACATTTAAGAGCAGCAGACAGTGTTATGCTATTTAAGGGTTGATGAAAGGTTTACGTTTTAGTTAAAGCTCGTTATTATGAAAGGAAACATGTTGATTTTGTTGTATTAGACAAATTTTATTTCTATGATTTGAATAAGGTGGAAGATTTTAAAGATACTTTTTAACCTTATTTTATGGAGGTTGGATTTTTCTGTATCTTTATGCTTTATTTTAACGTTTTTTTTTTATAATTCCTATAGCCGAATAAACGAGGATCGATTCAAGCTAAGACTAAAGGCGTGTTAGCACAACGTTTAACTCATATAACTCTTACATATCACTTGTTGATCCTTGTATCAATTTAAAATTAAAAAGTCATATTTTTCAACACAGACTTTGTTGTGATTTCCTTGTAAATGGTTTTTTCTTCAAAAAATAAAAAAAAATTGTTACTATAAGCTGCTCAATTAAATAACGTAATTTTTTTTTCAATATCAGTTTTTTAACTGAATAGAAGTGAATGAAGTATGATCTGGGTCTTCACAGTATAGGAGATATCCGTTTTATAAATCACATCAAAGGTGGACACCTTCTTTTTCTGCTACATTTATTATCAGATAATAACAATGATTTTGAACAAAAACAAAGAAAAACAAATTTTACGTTTTTTTACCACTGATATCTTTTTAGACCCTATGAATGTCTACCACTCAAACAACAATTATCTGTTTTTGAATACAGTAATGGTTTTGTTTATGTTGTCCCTTCTTTACATTTCTTTGTCTTCATCCAAGTGACATAGTACAGTGAGTAGCAATTGAGCAAATTATCTTCATGGTCTTAATGATTGATCGAATTCACATAGCTATACAGTTAAGTCGGTAGTAGACAATAAACAATTGTTTCACTTTGAGACAGGTGACTATTGACAATAGTAAGAAAATATTCCAAAAACTACTCCAAATTGTATTTTATTTCAGAGAAAAATAGAGATGATTACACAAACTCTTATTCAAATGACAATGAAATGACATTTAGATTAAGTGGTAAATATATTTTCACAAATAGAATGATGAAAGAAATCGTGTGTTTGAATTTTAAAATATAAAATGTGCCTAAACTTATACATGTATGTACTAAAATAAATATTTTATAAACAATATATATGGTTCCTATTTCTAAAAAAAACAATTGAATCATTAATAACAATAGTTTTGAGTTTTGCTTTTTATTTTTGTTAATGATATTTATTGTTTTAAAATGACTGGATGTCATTCAATGCCAAACAATGTTAGGCGTGAGTAGTTGTGAGCACATTACACATACATGTATACACTAGCATACATTGGACTGTATCAAATACTTATGATCGAATAATTAAAAAAAAAGTTAGAAAAGTATCTATTAATTATGTATTTCAGAATTCAACAAATGTTTCTTCGTTTTAAACATCTAACTGATTTACTTCAAACTTGACCTAATTACAGTTTGCTAAAACTTTAATAAAATAAACAGCTAGTACGTCAACATTCATTAATAAATTCTGAATTGTGTAAATACAAAATCAAACTGCCAGTATCTATGTTAGTTTTCAAAAGCCTATTGACTATTTTATCACTTGAATTTGTTTTCCAAATAACCATCTTCATCTAAATATATAAATTTAATTTTGTGTTTGCTATTTTTTGTTTGCATTTAATTAATTAAAAAAGTAATAAAATGCTACAATATTTATAAATTAATTCAATACATATTAATTTGTAAATGGTAAGTGATATGGCAACTTTATGTATGATAACTGCCGAAAACCTTTGTAGTAAAACTTGCGAGGGATGTAAGGGAACTTAATTATGCATTCAAATCAGTTATAATTTAAACCGTTACAGGTCAGTGATGACAAATGTTAAAAAAAGTGTCTCTACCCCCGGTCTACCCTGCTGTATTACAACATTATTCAATTTTAAAAGTTAATCCTTTTAATAAAATTTCTCTAAAAAATAAGACGATATTTTGTTTAAAGTTTATAAAAACACTTGCATTTGATCATTTTATTTTACTTATCAGCTTATATATTGTACATTAAGTAAGTTAAGTTTCCTTAACCCTTTACACCCATTTAAAGCTGGGTGGACTTGGGGACTTTCACCGGGACCCTCCGGTCGACAGTCGAGCGCTCTACACCGCACGACCACCCGTCTCCTATATTGTACATTGTGTAATAAATTTTTGTACATATTGTATTTATTAATTGCTCATTTTGTGTTCTTATTGGTGCAGTGTGTATGTCATATTGGTTCTCGTGTAGCTCATGCTGATAGTGATAATTTGTCTAGTTAATATCGGTTACGTGTTTAGTTAATATGGAATATTGTGTAGCTAATAATTATACATTGTGCATTTAATGGTAGTACATAGTATAGTTATTATTGGTACATTGCATAATTAACACTTGTACATTGTGGTTCCTAATGGTACAATAGTTTTGTTAATATTGGTATGTTTTATAATTATTGTACCTTTTTATACATATAATACTTCTTTTTAAATTAATGTGTAGTTAATAAATGTACATTGGGTAGTTAATATTGTTAAAGTGTGTACATAATATTTGGAAATTGTAAATGCAATAATTAAACATTTTATAGTTAATAATTGTAAATCTTTGATTATATTGTTGATATATTTTATAAAATAACGAGGTTCTAAGACATGAAATTAAGTGCCAACAGGTCGGGACATGACACCCCCTTCCTTCCTATTAGCAAAATTCTCCCATTTATGTTATTAAAGGTTTATATTAGTGGTTCACTGACAACTTTGTCATATGAATGTGTACTAGTTTTGCATTATTGTGTTGTGTAAAACAATGTGCTCCAATAAAGCTGACATACTTAAACCTAATTGTATCAATACAGAGCATTTGTTTCTAAGATAAAAAAAAGCCTAAATTGAAAAAAAAAATTCACTTTCATATCTGAATTGATCAGTTTAGAGTATCATTAATAATATTTGGATATAATTATTTTATTTTTTATCAATGTTTTTAAAAGTTGTTATTTATGTCAAAATTAGCTTTAAGTTGTTTTTTTTATGTTATATTTACATCCAGTCTAAATCATGATTTTTTATATATATATGATGGTGCTGTTAAAATACATTGAGGTAAATAGCTGTGCCAAAGAGGTATGTGTAACAAAGTGATATTTCTTCATTGAATTCAACTAAACTCAGTTTTTGTGTTCACATTTAGTCAAATAATACATTATTATTAAACATAGTAGGTGAACAATATTTCAGCAATTTGAGTGATAATTTAATACAACACACATTTAAACATTTTCTTTAATTTGGTTTAATTATTTCAATGTTAAAAAATCATGTATTCTCATATTTAAATAAGCATATTTTTTAAATATTCTAATAAGGATTAATTATGCAATCCAATTATAACATAATATATATATATATATATATATATATAGCTTTTTAAGATTCTCATAAAACATCCAGTAACATCATCATACAATATTATCTTTAGATATGACATAACTAAACTAATATTTGGTGTTAATCATTTATTTTAATATTTACAAATTCATATAAAAAATATGAAGTCTTTAAAGAAAATGAGAAAACAAAATGTTTTGTTTCATTGACTTTTACAAACTAATTGTAAAAAATGACTTTTTTAAATTTTGGACTGGTTGTTACATATACAAGAAAATTAAAAGAGGAATTTATTTGAAACAAAATATTAACTAACCAATAAATGATAATAGAAATATTATTTGTAAGTAGGAATTCAATGTGATGCAAAAGGATATTGTACAATAGCATGGGTATCAATACAAAAAACATAGTTATTACACAGATGACTAACACAGATTTTACTGATCGCATTTCTTTTTTCCTTTTAACAATTGCGTCATTTGAAGACAAAGATCGTTTAACTTTGGACGTAGATGAAACTTTAATATTGTTAGAATACTACATAAAGAAATTATAAATATTGGTAAGAGCAAATAAAGTATGTAAAGTATGATCCTTTCAGTCTGAGTTAAGAAGGTATAATTTTTAGAGTAATAATCCATCTCTTCCATTGAAATAACAGTAGTGTTATTAATTTCAATAAAAGCTATATAATATGTAAAAAATAAGGAGCTATTAATATTGTGTCAAAAGCTATTATAACAATAATGATATTAAATCGTGTTATTATTCTTGAGACGAAAAATGGAAAGCATACAGCAATAGTTCTTTCTATGGATACTAAAGTTACAAAATGTATACTGATTACAAGTGCTAATTCATTCCAGGAATTTATAAACACGTAATAATACAGAGCATCATATAAACCATAAGGCATGAATGTATATAATAGAATAACTATAATATTTACGTCGTGCCCAATGTTTGAGCAGGTTGATTCCTTTTGATTGACAATCTTATAAGTGGTATGGCTATATTACGTATCACAACTGTTGAAATCATTTGTAGTGTCTCAAATAGCACATGTCTCCTCTACCCATTAACAACATTATTTAATATTAGAAGTACATCAATTAAATAATATCTCTTTAGGACGAGCTTTTGTGTTAGATTTTTATTGCTATATTCGCAATGCATATAATATTACACATAGTTTGAAGGTGATGTGAGCATACATTATTGTTTCAGTGTATTGTACAAACTAATTTTAAAAATGTCTTTTTAAATTTTGGACTGGTTGTTACATAAACAAGAAAATCAAACGAGGAATTTATTTGAAACAAAATATTCACAATCCAATAAATGATATCAGAAATATTACTAGTAAGTAGGAACTCAATGAGAGGCAAAAGGAAATTGTAGAATAGCATGGGCATCAGTACAAATAACATAATTATTACACAGATGACTAACACAGTTTTGACAGACCGCATTTCTTTTTTCCTTTTAGCTATTGCATCATTTGAAGACAAAGATTGCTGTGCTTTGGACGTAGACGAAACCTTAATTATTGTCATTATACTACATAAAGAGATAATGCATATTGGGAAGAACAAATACAATGTATAAATAAAGATATTTTGAACTTGTTTGAGAATATCGTAATTTTTAGAGTAATAATCCATCTTTTCCATTGAAATAACGGTAGTGTTATCAATTTCTATAAAAGCTATATAATATGTATAAAAATAAGGAGCTATTAATATTGTGTCAAAAGCTAATATACACAGTATAGCAATACTGATATTAAATCCTGTTAATATTCTTGACACAAAAAAAAGGAAAACATACAGCTATCATTCTTTCAACGGAAACTAAAGTTACAAGATGAATACTGACAATGGCTGCTAATTCATTCCATGAATTTATAAACACGTAATAAAACATAGCTGCATATAAACCATACGGTATGAAAGTATGTATTAGAATAACTATAATCATTAATATAGATTGTGTCACTGAGTAAACTAAATCACAAGTAGACAGTGCCAACAAAATAATATTGGTTGTGTTTTTCTTACCATGCTGTGATAAAATTATTATATGATAGAGAGTAACTGGCCAAGAAAGTCATTAATCAAAAGGCTCAACATTTTATAAATTTCCGAACTGACATTTTTGTCATCCTTTAATGTAATATTTTCCTTATATAAACTGTTAATGTTGAAAACCGTTGTATTCATTTTGAATGCAGTTATTGTTGAATCCTGGATGATAAATATAGTTCTGAATATAAAATCCAGAAAGTTCAATTTTCTAAAATAAAAAAATATAAAAAAATATAACCTAATATAAATAATATTTTCCTTATTATTACTTCTCACATATAAAGGTTCATGCTGTGTACAAAAATTATCCTTGTAAATTAATCCACACACAAATTTAAATATATTCACATGTATGTGTATGGTGTGTTACGACCTAAACTAGAACTCGACAATGTCACAATCTGGTCGGAACATTCTGCATTTCTACATACTGACAAAAATACTTTTTTTACCCTTTATGGACAAAGTATTTGTTATACTTTCTCTGTTTAATTATAGTTAAGTCACATACAGATCAAGAACTATTCCGTTACATTTGTTTATTTGAGATTATTATAATTTTTCACCACTAGAGCAATAATTGATGTTTCGATAAAATCAAAGACGCTCTGATCTCTCTTACTCTAAACTACATGACAACTGCGAGCTGAGACTTAATCTCTTAGAGCCCGTAAGATCAAAATTGTTGTGTTCCTCAACATCTGGGAACTGCCATACAGGCAAATGGCAAGCAAGCTACCCGACAGGACCACCCTTTGGTCCGCATGCACAAGGCACTCGTATATCATATGATCTACGATTTCTTCATCGATCTTCAGTGTCAGCAAAGGGAATCGACACTGGGCCTCTACCTCCCAAAGTACGCACTTATTGAACAATGCCCAGTACGAAACTGGGCAGTTGGTTCGATTCTCCTGAGCCCCCACCACGGATCAGTTTTGGACGGCCGTTCCATCTGACTGAGGACATGTCAGCCCGTCACCCCATTGTTCCAACTCTAGAACCACTGAGTTTGCTCAAAGTGCTTGATGTTGCCACACGCTGCCACAAATGAGGTGTTTTCCACACCCACGGGCTGTGCCTGTGCATCGAACGACTTAGAAAGACAATCGATCGCTGTCATTCCCATCTACGTCCATATGATAGGAAATTCACAAAAGTGTTATTTCTACTAGGGAGCGACCGATAATCGGATCGGTATCGGACCGATATTGGCATTATCGGTTAATATCGGATCGGCCGATTTTAGTAGGAGGCGACCGATAATTGGACTGATATTGGCACTATTGGTAACTATCGGACCGGCCATTTTTTTTTTGGCTGCCGATACATTGTTTTTTGCTGTTTTTTTTTTCACAAATCTAGTAACTCTAAACTGGTTTTGGTTTACAGAGTTAAAGTTTACTTTCAGACTTCCAGTTAACTGTTCACCTGAGTGAAGTAATTTACTGATATAATTAAGTGTTTTTACATTTTTCAAACTTTTGTAAAAAATCTGCTACTTAAGTAAATTCAGTAAAAATTACAAAGATTAACCAAGAAAATTATTTTTATTTCATCACAACTTTCACAAGTTAGTGAAGTTACAATTAACAATTAATACATTTTTACTTTTTTAGTTTGACATTAATTATTTACAACTTTATCTTACTTTTCTGTCTGTGTACAAGTAAAAAGTAAAAACAACAAATTGTTTGTTATAAATTTAATTTTAAACGATAAACATGCATATTTCTGAGATTATGCAGGCATGGTTTGTGTTTCTGACTTCGGTCTTCCGGTCTGTCTTTTCAAATCTTTTATTCTTCTATTCTTCTTCATCTGCAAGACACTCTTTCATTAATAGCAAAATATCGGTATCGGTCTCGGCAAAAATGTTGCGGAAAAATATCGGTATCGGACTATCGGTAAAAAGGCATATCGGTCGCTCCCTAATTTCTACACAATGCAGAGACATTACATTCTGGATGGCCTCCACCATGACTTACAGCCACTCAGGGTATTTCCCCGCCCCTGTAACAACCTGGAGAACAAACATGGCGTCTGTCAGGGTCACGATGCTCGTTACTTTATACTTATTTATGTAGCCAGAGTAAAATATTTTATTAAAAAAAAACGATAAAGAGAATTTACAAAGATAAACCTATTTAAATAATGCAATCTTTTCTCATACAAACTGTTGCCTTCTTTGTTACTTTTTATTTCACTTTTCTGTTATAAATAGAAAGACGAACGTTAAAGGCAGACATTTAAGGAAGACGCTAAGAGTAAAAGCTACTAGATAAAAAAATACTATCAATCAATAGTAGTGCGTTATGCGCCATTATCTTTTTAGAGCATTTTCTTCTTGTCCCCGTTTTGTCTGTCCGTCCGTCCGTCATCACCCTAGATCTCAACAACCATAAGTCCTAGACCCATGATGTATATATCATTTTGTAGGTCTTGGCCTGCCAAGAAATAACTTTTTTCCATTTCGCGATCTGACCTCTCAGGGCCGTAAAAGGGGCCTTAGTACCGTTTTTTACTATATAAGCTATATTAATAAAGGAGCGCTATATCTCAGCAACTATAAGTCCTAGACCCATGATGTATATATCATTTTGTAGGTCTTGGCCTGCCATGTGTACATCAAAAGTTTATTTTGCGATAGGACCTCTGAGGGCCGGGCTTCAGGGCTCCTAAGAGGCTTATATATTATATATACACCTTGTAGTTCCATAGCCCGTTCATTTGGTGCGAAATACTGCAGCACGTAGTTTCACCAAGATTTATTAAGAAACTCATCAAATGAAATAGTAAGATTGTGTTCTGAGTTTAAATGAAAGTATCAGAGCTATGCAACAATTGACGGAGTTTTCGGACGATTAAATGACTATAATTTCGAATGTTTTCAATTATGAGTCCTATTTCAGTAACCACAAACCACTTGTAGTTAGATTTAAGAGACAATAATTTTTTTTTTCAAATATAAAGAAACGTCTTTATAATTTTTTTTTTTAAAATATATGCATTACACAATTGAATTTATAAACATTTCCAAAAGTTACAAATATTTACTGAAAGATAGCATAATTACTGATACATAACACGAAAATGCGCTAACACGTCCTGTGTCCAGAATGGAACAGGCTTAATTGCTTGTTTCACATTTTTTCAGTCTAAATAAAATATTCTCTGAAAATATTCAGTATTCACTGTAAATGCTAACATCGTAAAATATTTTAAATGTCACTGTACGTATAGTTTTACACAGATTTAAAAAAAAAAAAATAATATTTTTATAATTTAGTTCTAAATGACACACTGTTTTAATAATTTTGACTACATAATTCTTGTAGACTTACAAAAGTTAATAATTATAAAATAGAAAGAGATTAGGCCTATGTCAAAATAAAAAGGAAAACATCAGCTATTTATTAAATGAAAAAAAATGTATTCACATAGTTATATCAGTTTATCTCAACCGAAATAAAACTTCGTCATTTAAGTAAGTCAACATCTTAGATTGGGGGTGGCCAATGGGTTGGGTTCATGAAATGTCTTAGTTGTCGAAGAAGGGGGGAAAAATTAATGACAACAACAATGTCATTCTTTAGGAAAATGAGCTCCATCATTGGTTTAAGTTAAGACAAATTATTTTCTCTGAATAATGTAATTAATAGACGGTGAATTCAATTTAAAAATCGCGTATTTTATGTGGTATTTATTTCATGTGAAATTCTTACTTTTATATGATATGTAGTATCTATAATTCATATCTGGAACGATTTTATTATAATAACACCTTTGAAACAAGAACAAATAGCATTTTGAAATCGCCTAAAATTTGTATCAGTCGCACATTATATCAGATATCTTACATCAATCTAAAACTTTTACAGTATGTTTTAATAATTGAAATGTCACAATCATTCATAGTGGACTTAGGAATGTAATATACTTGTATTGGAAAGATACAGTAGACTACCTGATCTAATGTTTTGCAATGACAATCGAACGTTCTTGATACTATACTGCCAAAGGCCGTAGAATTTCGGATACTAATTGAGAGCTTTATTTTCATAATTGTACAACTGTATATCTATTTTTTTACTAACACTGGTTATAATATCCATTATAATTTGGGAATATATTGACTACTATGTAGGATAGACAGTTGTAAGTGTGACTTGTTTAGCCTCATAAGGTACAGAGCTAGAAGGGACGCTGAATAAGTCATCTTGAAAACAATTTTCAGACTGTAGGAAAGTCATGGATCAAGAACGGCCCGTTAAGAGGTTTGATCCGATCTGCAGCTCATATCCACTGTTATATCGAAAAACATTTTCTTTATAAACACACCATTAATCCCAAAAAACACGCCAAACATAGCTCGCTAAGGGCGCTTCAATAGCAATCTTTGGCTTTGCGGATAAAGTAAAAGCCGTAAATGATTGAATCGAGCAGTCTTACTGTAAAATCAAAACCTAATTGAAAAAACAAACATTGTTAAATAATATTTGATCGTTGGATATGGGTTCCAGTGTTAATTAGGGTAGGAGACTCGTTTATTCTGATACATATTTCAAATTATATTTTAAAGTTTACTATTAAGGGGCAGAGTTTTAAGAGTTTTTTTAACGTTCAATTTTTATGGCGAATGATTTATTAATTTTTTAAAATCTTTTTTAGCGTTTTAAAATTCTTTTCGTTGACTCTCGTCCAGCGATTAAAGATTTAGCCTTATTAGCCTATTGTATAACGTATTTTGCTATAACAATTTACTTTTTTAATATGATTATTTGAAAAGTGACGTGTTCAATGTCAGACTTTGTTGCAATCTATCTTTGTTATATGTTTTTTTGTAAAAAAAAACAGTCTTAATTTTTTTCTGACAACAATGTATTTTGATGAGCTTATCCCTCTACAAATGACAAATCTAACTTTTCGGCCTCTGTGTTATACTGAATAGGAGTAAGTATGTGGGACAATGTGGGACTTTTCAATATAAACGAAAAAAACGAAAAGTCGAGTAGTTGTTTTATAATGAACTTTAATAGTGGCCAACTGTTTTTTTTTCTGCTACATTGCATCAAATAATAACACAATGACTGTTGAAATAAAAAAAAAAAAGAAACGGAGTTGACATTATTCACCTCTTAACTTTTTTGTTTGTCTTCCACTCTAATAAAATAAATCAATTTAGAACACACACATGGTTTTGTTGATTTATTTCGTACAATGCTAACTTTCCGTTTCTTTGTCATCATCCAAGTGACAGAGCTGGTAATGGGAATAACAATTACACACAATTATCTTCTTGGTCAATTAAGAAAACACATCCTAGTGATTGATCGAAGTCACACAGCTATACAATTAAGTCATTACCAGACAAGGAACGATTGTTTCACATTGAGACAGGTAATTATTGACAACAGTAAGAAAGATAAAAAAATAACGGCTTTGTAAATTACATGTATTTGTGTTTAAAGGGAAAGTAATTTTCGGCAATAAAAAATAGATATTTAAAAAAATGAATTTACATTTAGATAAATATTTTTGTAAATACATTCTCATTAATAAAAAAATGAAATAAAAAACATGTACTCGATTTGAAAAGTAGAACATACTGTCATGACATATTTAATATATTGTTTTAAATAGTAATAGTTCCTATGACTTTTATAATAGTTTCTTTGACTTTTATCAATATATATATATATATATATATATATCAATATATATATATATATATAAACATATATATCTATACTTATAAGACACATTTTTTGTTTGTCTGTCTGTCTGTCTGTCTGTCTGTTCCCTTTTAACTCAAGATCCAGAAAAACAAATAACGTGAAATTTGTTACACATACACATAATTACATGGGGAAGGTTATAGGACAGTTTTCGTTTCATCTCGATGGGTAGTTTAATTGTAATTAATTTTTTTTTTATTTTAGTATTTTACTATATTAAAGTAATCTCGACGGCGCCATAAATAAAATTCCTCTGTGACGTCATTTCCCGATTCGAATAGAACTTGCGCGCTGGTGCTGTATTGTGCCTTTGTGATGCAAAGAATTGTTGTTGTTTTTTCATGCTCCCTGATTTGTACAGTTTGAGGAAGATAAAGGAATGAAGAAGGATTTTAGAAGAAGTGTGAAGCCATAATAATAAGTATATATATATATATATATATATATATATATATATATATATATATGGAGAGAGAGAGAGAGAAAGAGAGAGGGAGAGAGAGAAAGAGAGAGAGAGAGGGAGAGGGAGGGAGAGAGATAAAGAGAGAGAGAGGGGGGCAGGAGAGAGAGAGAGGAAAGGAGGGTAGGAGGGAGGGAAGGAGGGGGGATACAGGAGGGAGGGGGATGGACAGGGTGGAGAAAAGGAGGGGGAGATGGGGGAGAGGGAGATGGGAGAGTGAGTAGGGGGGAGATGGAGAGAGAAAGGAAGGGAGGGAGAGAGGGGGTAGGGAGGGAGAGAGAGGGGAGGGAGGGAGAGAGAGAGGGTGGGAGAGAGGGAGGAGGAAGATAAAGAGTGAGGGGGCAGGGAGTGAGAGAGAGAATGAGGGAGGTAGGAAGGGGGAGAGAGGGATAGGGAGAGAGGTGGAAAGGGGAGGGAGAAAAGGGGGAGAGAGGGAGATGGGAGAGGGAGCAGGGGGAGAGGGAGATGGGTGAGGGAGTAGGGGGAAATGGAGAGAGAAAGGAAGGGATGGAGAGAGAGGGTAGGGAGAGAGAGAGGGGGGAGGGAGGGAGGGAGGGAGAGAGAGTGGGAGAGAGATAAAGAGTGAGGGGGCAGGGAGGGAGAGAGAGGGAATGAGGGAGGAAGGGGAGATAGGGGGAGGGAGAGAGAGAGGTGGAAAGGGGAGGGAGGGAGAAAGGAGGGAGAAATGGGTTAGGGAGGGAGAGAGGGGAGGGAAGGAGAGTGGGAGGATGGACGTTGGGAGAGAAGGAGGGGGAGAGGAGAGAGAGGGAGATGGGAGAGAGATGGGAGAGAGGGAGGGAGAGGGAGGGAGGGAAAAGGAGAGAGGGGGAGGAAATGAGGGAGAGAGAGAGGAAGGGAGAGAGGTGGTAGGGAGAAAACAGAAGGTAAACAGAAAGCCTTATTTTAAACCCGGGCAAAGCCGGGTACTTGCAACTAGTATATCTCTATACTCATAAGACGCATTTGTTGTCTGTCTGTCTGTTCCCTTATAACTCAAGATCCAGACAACAAAATAACGTGAAATTTGGTACACTTACACATAATTACATGGGGAAGGTTATAGGACATGTTTCGTTTCATCTCGATGGGTAGTTTAATTGTAATTAATTATTATGATAAGAGATCGGTGGGAGACAGAAATATTTTACTGCATTTTTGTTTCTAAAGCAAAAGATTAGTATTTTACTATATTAAAGTAATCTCCACGGCGCCATAAATAAAATTCCTCTGACGTCATTTCCCCGATGATCAAATAGAACTTGCGCGCTGGTGCTGTATTGTGCCTTTGTGATGTAAAGAATTGTTGTTGTTTTTTCATGCTCTCTGATTTGTGCAGTTTTAGGAAGGTACACGGACTTTACTAAACAAAAATGGTAAGTAAACTCAATATCCAGAAATTGGTTTCGTTCCATCTCAATGGTTAGTTTAATTGTAATTAATTATTTTAGTATTTTACTATATTAAAGTAATCACGGTATAGGACTGCCATAAATAAAAATCTTCTATGACGTCATTACCTGATGATACATGAACTTGCTCGCCGATGACACATTTTTTTATTTGGTGCAACACCAACTTGCCTTTGTGCATAATAAAGTATTTTTTTTTTTACTTTTGGTACACGGAACACAACATTTTAGAGAAAACTTTACTAAACAAAAGCGGTATGTAAACTCAAGATCCAGAAATTGTACTCCAAAGTGGGAATCACAAATTGCATATCTATTTACCTATCGTTTTGTGTACTCAGAAGATTAAAATTATAGGGGCACTTTAATATACCGAAATACGTTAATTAAAATGTTTCTGTGACATCGTTATCATTATTTATTATCTCAATGGGTAGTTTAATTGTAATTAATTATTTTAGTATTTTACTATGTTAAAGTATTCACGGTATGGGAATTATTACTTTCCATTCCTTCATCCATAGGAATTGTCATCATTTGCTACAGTCATGCCTAAGAGAAAAGGGGGAAGTCTGGGCAGGAAAACAATCAAGTCAAACGCAGTGGAACGTACACATGCAGCTGAGGCTCCTGTTGAGAAAAGATCAAGAGTAAAGGCAGATCAGGTCCGCCACAGTCTTGCGAGAGCAACAGAGGGTCCTGATTAGAAAAAATCAAGAGTACATGCAGATCAGGTCCGCCACAAAGTTGCCAGAGCAGCTGAGACACCTATTCAGCATGTGGCACGTCTTCTTGGCTCAAGAAAACGTAGAAATGTCGCCGTCACTTTAAAATGGAAAGCCCAAATGCATGATGGTTTCATGTACAACCCAAGATACGAGTATGAAAGCAACAATCTTCTTGACATTGGCAGAATGTCAAATGTTTGTCTAAAGTGTAGTGCACTTAAGTGGAAAGGAGAAACTCCAGGCATGTGCTGCTCCGGTGGTAAAGTCAAACTGCCACCAATACGAAAGCCATCAGAACCATTGTTCAGTCTGTTGAAGGGTGAAACTGCACAATCAAAGGACTTTGTGAAACATATTAGACTATTCAATAATATGTTTGCCATGACTTCCTTCAAGTCTAATGTTGTCCTGAATAATGGGTGGACGCCAACATTCAAGGTCCAAGGCCAAGTGTACCACCATGCTGGACCTCTTCATCCAGCCAATGTCGAGGACAGCAAATATCTGCAGATTTACTTCTTGGGAGAAGATGAGCAAGTACAAAGACGACTGGGTTTACTTGACAGTCCTGTTGACAGAAACATTGTCCTCAAACTACAAAGAATGCTGCATCAGCATAACAGTTATGTCAGGTCATTTAAAATGGCTGCTGAGATAATGGATGGTAACATTCAAGTGGACTACAGAATCAAAATTTCTGGTACAGCACCATTAAGGGAACACAAAGGCAGATTCAATGCACCATCTGTTAGTGAAGTAGCCATCATGATCGCTGGAGAACTAGGTGATCGTAGGGACATTGTGCTGCATTCAAGAAGTTCCTCACAAATGCCACTTCAAAGGATTCAAGACACTCACAGGTCATATGATCCACTTCAGTACCCTCTGCTATTTGTTAGAGGAGAAGATGACTATGATTTGAACTTCAAAGATGTAAATAAGGCCACCAGCAATGACTACTATGCATATCGCATAATGCAAAGAGTCAACGAATTCAATACACTCCTCCGATGCCCACGTCTTTTCCAGCAATACATAGTGGATATGTATGCTAAGGTTGAGAATGAGAGATTGCGTTTCATTAGATTCAACCAAACAAAACTTGGAGCTGAGGACTATGGTGTACTATTGGAGGCAGTGAGGAATGACAACAATGTGACTTCTGAAAATCTTGGCAAATTAGTAGTGCTGCCTTCATCCTTCACTGGAGGGCCCCGTTACATCCATGAATATGCACAGGATGGAATGACCTATGTGCGTCATAGAGGCACACCTGATCTCTTCGTCACCTTCACCTGCAACCCAAGCTGGTCAGAGATAACAGTTGAATTGCTTCCAGGACAAGTTGCAGCAGATCGTGTTGACTTGGTTGCCAGGTTGTTTCAACAAAAAGTTAAGAAAATGATGCATGTCATCACAGATGTTCAAGTGTTTGGAAAAGTAGCCTGTTTCATGTACTCCATTGAGTGGCAAAAGCGAGGACTGCCACACATGCATCTCTTGGTTTGGTTGCAGACAAAAATTCGCCCAGACCAAGTAGACAGCATTATAAGTGCAGAAATTCCGGACGAAGAAAAGGATCCCATTCTGTACGATATTGTCACAAAAAACATGATTCATGGCCCTTTCTGCAATAGAAATCGCAAGGCACCATGCATTGTTGATGGCAAGTGCAGTAAGAGGTTTCCCAGGCAAATGTTGACAAAAACACAGACAGGAGATGATGGATATCCCCTGTACCGTCACCGAAAACCAGGTGATGGTGGTCATGTTGCCTCTGGTAGAGCACCAGAATCTGGAATGTTAGAGGATGTTGACAACTCTTGGGTTGTCCCATATTCTCCATTACTCTGCAGAATCTTCAAAGCACACATAAATGTGGAGTACTGCAACTCAGTCAAAAGCATCAAGTACATTTGCAAGTATGTTACCAAGGGAAGTGACGCAGCCATGTTTGCTGTTGCTAATGAAATACCGAACAGGCTTGATGAGGTTACCACTTATCAACAAGGACGATACATTAGTAGCAGTGAGGCAGTGTGGCGCCTGCTCAACTTTCCCATCCATCAAAGGTATCCAACAGCTGTTCACTTGGCAGTACATCTTGAAGGAGGCCAAAGAGTATACTATAAACCAGAACAGTCAACAGCACATTTGACTGACACTCCACCAAAGACTACATTAACAGCCTTTTTTGATCTCTGCAAAACAGACCCTCTTGCAAAAACATTGCTTTATTCTGAAGTTCCTCGACATTTCCGCTGGGATGCCAGTCAAAAGGTCTGGCAAATTCGAAAAAAAGGTGTACCTCTTGCAGACTTCCCGGGATATGTAACAGACAATGCCTTAGGAAGAGCGTACACTGTACATCCTAACAACAGAGAAGCATTCCGCATGCGCCTCCTGTTGCACCATGTTCGAGGACCAATGTCATTTGAAGATCTCAAAACTATTATTGTGAGAAATGAGGATGGTGATATCCTTGAAATTAAGCCATGCAGCACATACACTGAGGCATGCCAAGTTCTGGGGCTGCTTGAAGATGATTCTCATTGGTACCAGGCAATGAAAGAGGCAGCTGTGTCTCAGTCACCAGCACAACTCCGTAATCTCTTTGCCATTTTGGTTGCCGTATGTGGCATAAACAAACCTATCACACTGTGGGAAAATCACAAGGCAGACATGACAGAAGACTTTTTGCACCAGGCAAGACGAAATAATCCAACAGAAAATATTGAATACTGTGACGCTCTCTTCAACAAATCTCTTCTCATCTTGGAAGGTAAAATTCTATCTGTGACTGGCAACAAGCTGACACTCTATGGTTTGCCAGAAACATTACGTGATCAACTTGAATTGACAAGTAAGGATGTCTTGAGGGAAACAAGCTATGATGTTCAAGCACTTCGAGCCTACATGGCAGCAAATGTGCCAAGACTTACTCCAGATCAGCGGCAAGCCTTTATAGCCATCACTGGAATGATCGGAACTGAAAGAGGAGGCATTGTCTTTTTGGATGCACCAGGTGGCACAGGCAAGACTTCTCTACTGAATTTGCTATTGGCCTTTGTGAGGAAAGAGAAAGACATGGCTGTGGCTGTTGCCTCCTCTGGCATAGCAGAAACTCTGCTTGCTGGTGGTCGAACAGCACATTCTGCCTTCAAGTTGCCACTGGACTTGACCAGATCAGACAGTGCCACTTGCAATATATCAAAAGGCACAGGGCAGGGACATGTTCTCAAAACCTGCAAGCTAATTGTCTGGGATGAGGCAACCATGAGTCACAGAAATGCTTTCCATGCTCTTGACAAGACATTACAGGATTTGCGAGGCATCTCTGCAATAATGGGTGGTGCAACTGTTGTGCTTGCTGGTGATTTTCGACAAACACTTCCCATTGTCACACGTGGCACACCAGCAGATCGGATCAATGCCTGTTTGAAAAATTCTTATCTATGGCGTCATGTCGAAAAATTCAGTCTAACTACAAACATGCGGTCACACATTCAGGGTGATTTGTCTGCAGGACGAATTGCAAAAAAGTTGCTCCAGATTGGAGATGGTAAATTTCCTGAAGATTCTTCAACAGGCCTCATCATTATGCCCTGTGGTCAAATTGTCAACTCTCCTGACGAGCTTCTGTCCAAGGTGTATCCTAACATTCAAGAAAACTTTAGGGATCTGGACTGGCTTTCTAACAGAGCAATTCTGGCAAGCAGAAATGATGTGGTTGAGAAATTCAATGTCACCATTCAGAAGCAGCTTCCAGGGCAAGAATATGCCTACAAGTCCATCGACTGCATACTTAATGACGATGAAGCAGTACAATATCCCACTGAGTTCTTGAATTCCATCCAGACTCCTGATTTGCAAGCCCATAACTTGATCCTGAAAGTTGGTGCTCCAATTATGCTGATCCGAAATATTGATGCACCCAGGTTGTGCAATGGCACAAGATTAATTGTAAAAAGGCTCATGCAACATGTAATCCAAGCCACAGTACTCACATGGTGTGCTAGGGGTGAGGATGTCTTCATTCCAAGAATACCCATAATTCCGTCAGAAAACCCCATAAAATTCAAGAGAATACAGTTCCCTTTGAAACTGCTTTGCCATGACAATCAACAAGTCACAGGGCCAGTCACTTGGGATTGCTAGTATAGATTTGCAGACACCATGCTTTTCTCATGGGCAGTTGTATGTGGCCTGCCTGCTCCAGAGTGGGCAAAGAGGAAAATCTTTTTGTGCACACTCCAAACGGAACTGCCAAAAATGTTGTCTATCACATTGCTTTAATATAAATTAACCATTTTTACGCGTCTTATTTTAAGTCTTATTTAACTTTCTTAAATAAACAGAAAACCGTATTTTAAACCCGGGCAAAGCCGGGTACTTGCAACTAGTATATATATAGCAAAATCAATTTTCACAACTAGTTAAAAGATAGGAAATAAACTGGATTAAAAATAAAATTGTATTTTAGAAATTGTTTCTATATTTTTATTCATATATAGTTCAAACGTCACCGTATTATAATTTGTTAAACCATAAAAAACCTCGGTTATTAAAATGTATATCTTTACCATATAATAATAAATTATGTGTACCGTAACAGCAAATAAAGAAACTTACAGTTTCTATGACAGTTTACTTTATCTTCCTTCAATTTATTTTCATATTTTTAACAATTTTTTTGTATAAATGTCTTCCTCATATTAGATGGAATTCAGCTTATTTGTATTTAGTGTGTTCATTTGATTTAATTTTAATTAAAGAGGTAGCAATAAAATCATATGATTTTATAAAGTCCATTCAATTTATAAATTAAAATTTCATGACTTGCTTTTTGTTGTAGTATTTGTTTTCATGTATCATCGTGCCCAGTGTTGGAGCAGGTTGATTCCTTTTGATTGACCAGCTTATAAGTGATATGGTTAAGTTATGTATGACCATTGTTGGAATGTGTTGTAATGTAACCAATAGCCCATGTCTCTCCTACCAATTAACAACATTATTCAATATTAGAAGAACATCAATTAAATAATATCTCTTTAGGACGAGCTTTTGTGTTAGATTTTTATTGTTATATTGACAATGCATATAATATTACACATAATTTGAAGGTGAAATGGACATAAATTATTGTTTCATTGTATTATACAAAGTAACTTTAAAAATGTCTTTTTAAACTTTGTACTTGTTATTACATAAACAAGAAAATTAAAAGAGGAATTTGTTTGAAACAAAATATTCACAATCCAATACAGGATAATGGAAATATTGCTTGTCATTAGGAATTCAATGAGGAACAAAAGAATATTGTACAATAACATGGGTATCAATACAAATAACATAATTATTACACAGATTACTAACACAGTTTTGACTGACCGCATTTCTTTTTTCCTTTTGACAATTGCATCATTTGAAGACAAAGATATTTTGGCTTTGGAGGTAGATGAAACTTTAATTATTGTCATTATACTACATAAAGAAATAATGCATATTGGGAAGAACAAATAAAATGTATAATTCAAGATATGCTGAGATTGTGTAAGAATATCGTAATTTTTAGAGTAATAATCCATCTGTTCCATTGAAATAACGGTAGTGTTATCAATTTCAATAAAAGCTAAATAATATGTATAAAAATAAGGAGCTATTAATATTGTGTCAAAAGCTAATATACACATTATAGCAATACTGATATTAAATACTGTTATTATTCTTGACACGGAAAATGGGAAACATACAGCAATCATTCTTTCTATGGAAACTAAAGCTACAAGATGAATACTGACGAAGGCTGCTAATTCATTCCATGAATTTATATACACGTAATAATACATAGCTGCATATAAACCATACGGTATAAACGTATGTATTAGAATAACTATAACCATTAATATAGATTGTGTCACTGAGTAAACTAAATCACAAACAGACAGTGCCAGCAAAATGATATTAGTTGTGTCCTTCATACCGTGTTGTGATAAAATTATTATATTAATGATACTTCCAAATATGCCAGTGATAGAGAGTAACTGACCAAGAAAGGCATTGATCAAAAGACTCAACATTCTATAGGTTTCTTGACTGACATTTTTGTCATCTTGTAATGTGATATTTTCCTTATATAAATTGGTGTTGCTAAAAACCGTGGTATTCATTTTACTTGCAGCAATTTTGGAAACTCGTCTGAAAATTGCAGTACTGAAAATAAATCTGGAATGTTAAATTACCAAAAACATTCGACCTTAGAGTCTGCTGTTCGATCCTATGTGAGAACCATGAAATTTTTCCACGTGTTATTGGGAACAAAAAAGCTTAATTATAATATTCATCTGTCCCGAAGGCCCATTAGGACTTAGGAAATTATATTTGTACTTACTATATTATTGTTTATCTAAAATTAAAGTTTATTTGAATTATTTAGTTGTGTTTCTATATTGTGATCGAATTATGAACATCTTTGTGTGTTCACTTGAGAGCAGAATGTTTATTTTAAATTTATAGTCGCTTCATTTATAATAAAAGGGACTGTAAGAATGAAATTTCAGGAGTTCAAGCTGTTAAGAACAACTTACTCGAATTAAAATAACTGTGAAAAATATACATCATTAGAGAAATATTAAGATCATGAGTACGACTGACTATTGAAGACATGATCTCAGAAATATCGCAAAAGATGTGAAATATCGACTCTGCTTATGTTCCTTACAGAATTTTCATCATCTTTACAATATTATATTACAGGATTGTATACATATTTATCAAAGATAGAAGATACCGCCTCTTACAGGCTGCTATCGTGGTGTTTAGCACCTCAATTCACTATCTTGCAATGCAGCCCTGACTACACCTGTCTGACACATCTTAAGATCAAAATGTTTTACATATATAATACAGAAACCCTAGTCATCAATCGTTATACGATGTGTTTTTTTATGTGTTTTTTATCTTTGACTTTACGATGTTACAATTTATTTTGTTTTAATAAATTTATTTAACAGAATAACATAAAATGATGTACGAGAAAAAAATGAAAATAGTTCACGCTACAAATGTGATCTTTTTAACATTAAACCATGCAGCAAAATATGTTATTTTTCCTGTTCATTGAGCTAGGCTACAAAATTTAGTTAAAAAATAACTATCCGGGCTATTTAAAATGTATGATCGTTTAGATACAAACTGTTTCCATCTTCTTTACTTTCTATTCCACTTTATGTTTTGGATAGAATCACGACCATTTAAAGCACACATTTACAGCAAGTAATTTTTTTTTTAAATAATTAGGTCTTAAAAAGCAAGTGCATTCAAAAAGGTCAGATTTTTTAAATTTTTACTTAAATTATAATCACCAAAAATAAAACTATCAAAGAGAAAACAATATACTGGACTTTACATTACTTAAATTAGAAATCTACAAGTACTAAAAAACAACAACAACAAAAACTACACAACAGACGATAAACATTAAGTCATATTGTTATCTTTATGAAGCATTGTTTTGATTTTAAAATGGGAAATTGAGTAACTGTCATAACAAATAATACCGAATAAATTATAATCTTTGACGGATAAACTTGTGGAAATGAATAAGACTAAAATGTGCACTCTAATTTACTTTGTATTTCCGCATCGATTTAGCCACAATTAATTCTTTCTTGAACTAAATGGTGTCTTTCTATACATAAACCATTTACAGTTTCCTATAGATATTATTTACCACAGATACATAGCACTAGAACATATATATGTCACTAAACGGCATCTTTAGGCACTAAATGGGTCTTACGAGCACATATATTTTTGTTAAAAAATCATACTAAATATAAATAGTAACTACGTCTCTATTTATAACGTAAAATGCATTGAATGCCTAAACTTGAAGAAAATAAATGGCAGACGTGTTGGAATGATTTTTTTATTTGATTATCAACTTACCATTAATTTCAACATAAGACTCTTTTTGTTTAGTTTCGAATGGTTTTTATAAGCGTTCAAACGTTTCCCACTGCTATGGTTCGTGTTATGTAAAAACTGTCAAGTATTTATATTCTGTATCGCTTTCTAAAAGTCATTGCTTAATATTAGTTAACATTTTTTTTTTAAATAAATGCATTATCATGTTGTTTTGTTAAAAGATGTTTTTATTTAGATTAAATAATAATCTACGAAATAAGCAGAGACAGCATAAACGCCCGTTTAAATGTTTGCTTATTTAATTAGCTTGTACATTTTAATTTTAGTCATCCAATGAGATAAACAGATTTTACCAAATTTGACATTATAAAATTAGAAAAAAAATGCATGTATCCCCATAGTTTATTCAATTTATAGTAAACCATGTACAACTTTCTAGATTCAAGGCGGTAGGTGGGGGGGGATATATGAAAGTTTCTAATTGTTGAATTGAAGGGAATATTTGAAAATTCCATGACTTCAAAATTATTCTTCGTGATATCACCCTCTTAAATGGTTAAAAGGAGCAAGCATGATAGCTTAGCTCATATGAAATTAATTAATGGTATCTGAAATATTAATAAGGCATATTTTATATGAAATTTTGCATACAGTGCTATAATATATATATATTAAATTACCTAATTTCTAAATAGTTTTGCTTATTCTATCAGGTATATCTTTCCGCAGAATATGTTTTAAGATGTACTATGTCAAAATCCTAAATTGTGGACTTAGTAAGAGTCATATGTTAGAATTTAGCAATTTATTTTGTTAACTCTGGAAAACAAATTTCTTAAAATGTATTGCCCTTTAGATATACTACTGATCTAACTCTAATAATAAAGTTTTATTTTCTTGGAAAAATACATCTGAATTATAGCTTTCCGATCTAATTTGGTAGGAATGGTAGTGTGACTTTTATGAACGCACAGGGCCTCGAGCTAGAGGGGGCGCCGAAATAGTAATCAAAACAATTTCTTTCAGCCTGTAGACCAGACTTTGGAAATCTATGCTATGCCGTTCTAGCAAGCACCGTTTAGCGGACTGACTGACCCGTAGTACACATCCTCTGATCATTTACATCATTAACGTTTACATTGATTCCATGTTATTTCTCTAAAAAAAACATAAACTTTCCATTAATCTGCTTTTGGTTCAGAACTCACTGGTGTTCTATAGTTGATATATATCTTCACTTCGATCGTTCTTCTCATTTATAACACTCGTCTACAAAATAAAAACAATACGTTTGCTTAAGTCTCATCTTTAAATATAAAGGAAAGTTGTTTTTTTTTTAAATAAACAAGAAATCGAAGATATGATCAAACTTCACAGTAGAAATCTAGGACAGGGACTGGCCTATAGAAGGTGTACACTGTACAGGCAAACACATTACCTGCAAATCAAAGTGTACGAATTTACATAGACTGCGATGTGCTGCTTACACACTTAATTTTAACTTTGCTTATAGTTCTTCTGTAAAATTTAAGAAACAATTGACTATTCAGTCAATTTTGATATATTTTTTAGGTTAACATTATGATGACTAGGGAGCATTCAAAACGATATAAAAATCAATAAATTGTACATGGAACATTGCCAAGTCACACAAACATTAAAGGTGGGCATCACGAGTAGCAACTGTAAATGCATTTTGCAATGAATTAGGCTAAAAAAAAATTCTCTGGTTTACTTCAAAATGTGTCAAATTACACAATATGTACTTTTTATTTTAATTATAAATATAGAAGTGCCAAGCTAGTGCACTTAATTAATTTCTCATTTATGCTAGTATGTTGGTGAGTTGTTTTTTTTGCCAATGGATGACTACATCAGCAAGTTACGGCAAAGTACAGGCATAACTATTGGCCAATCAGAGAATATAAAGCGCCGGAAGATATCATGACAAGGGCTACAGACAACGATACAATATGGATGCTGTAAAGACTATACATTAAACAGGCTTAAGATAAAGGATGTGATCTTACACACTATATAAATATGAAATATTCTAGCTAAAAATTGTATATATTGTTAAGGGTTTAATACTTTTTAGAAAGGTGGGTGGGGGGCGCCTAAAATATCTCGTAAAGAGGGCAATATGATAGCCTAATAATTGTGAGCCGAATCATTGAAGAACAATGTATTGTGATATAATATCTCAGGTTTGGAGATAAGTTCTAGTTTTGTAAATGATCGTTATTTTGGGAAGAAAACTCGTTGATTCTGTTTTATTAGTCACATACAGTGGCGTCACTAGGGTTGGTGTCACCCGGTGCGGTAACTCAGGGTGTCACCCCCTCTCATGACACCCCGGTCTCCATATTTTTTTCAGACACCGTATATATGTGCGCATGCGCGACTTTATTATTTTTTTCCGTTTCCGGGGTCATGATTTTAGCGATAATTGATATCTATAGGTCAGTGTAAGTATACCAATAATTTCATTAAAATAACGCACTGGCTCCGGATACGTCTAAGACGTACTACGTATTTTTTTTTCGAGATACGTCTAGCAAACTTTGATGACGTCAGTAAACAGAATGAATGAGAACTCTTATTTACTGCAGACGTTGATGACGTCATTTACTGTTAATAATGGGAGATATATTTTTTTTTTGGGGACCATCAATAGATATTGCTCCACACCCTAACCCTACCCCTAACCCTAATTCTGAAAAAAAAATCTGAGAGGAATCGAACCCGCATATAGTAAGCCCTAAATGGGTCACGGCCAAACGATTAGCCCACTCTGCCAGCGCGCCACAGAAACGAAGCTACAATTTTAATATATAATCAGAAAGAATGGCTCGGTTATGCAATTTCCCGCGAAAAGAAAATAACTTTAAATCATAAGAGTTCATCTTAGACGTATCCGGAACCGGTGCGTTAAAATAATTAATAATAAAAAGTACGCAGTGTCTGTTAATAATCGGAGATATTTTTATTTATTTATAAAAATTAAATACGGCTTTGAATTATTTTAAGAATATAGGCCTAAAACTAGATATTTTGCATTCGGGTGTCACCCCTCGTGAGGGTGTCACCCGGTGCGGTCCGCACCCCCCGCACCCCCCTAGTGACGCCACTGGTCACATATTATTTTAATCTTTACAATTAGGGTGCGGAACTTTAAGATTTATGTTTAACGTTATATTTTGTAGGGAAAATTGTTAATATTTTTTTTCTCCTTTTTTTAGAGTTTTTCTAATTGTTATATTTTAATAAACATGGGCTGATTATTGCCCAGCGCATACAGCCTACTTATCCTAGTGAATAACCTATATAACTATAACATTCACTTGTTGATCCTTGTGTCAATTAACACTTGAAAGAGTCAAATGTTAAGAATCTATGTAATATCTTGGTTACATTACTTTATAATCTTTTTTTTTGTTCATTTTAATGAGCGCAGTACTGGTCTATATATTTTTTTTCAGATTATCTTCTTTACTGAATAGGATACAATTACGTATAATGTAGTTATTTACATATGATATAGAATAGCTGTTTTACAATTCAACTTGATTGTCGAAACCTGTTCTTTCTACAACATATTCATCAAGAAATACTCACACTTTTTACCTGTGACCTTTTATGACCTTTTGAATATCGCCACTCTAAAACAACTATCTATACATAACATATACCTTGTTCTGTTGATCTCTTTTGTACATTGCTATTATTATATTTCTTTGTTATCATTAATAGAAACGAGTTGGTAAAGGGACTAGCTATTGAACACATTATCTTCTTTGTTCATTTGGAAAACAAAACTAGCTATTCAAGTGACAATAAACAATTGTCTCACATTAAAACAGGTGATTATTGACATCAGTAAAAAACAGAAAAACGTCTTCGTAAATTACCCGTAATTGTGTTTTAATGGAATGAATTAATTTCTGAATAATAGGTAGAGGTGAATATATAAACTCTTATTCAAACTATTGTCCATAATAATTTTATAAACATTTATATTTTTATTCAAAAAACGATGAAAGAAAGCATGTACTAGAAAAAACACTTTTAAAAAATGCTGAGATTTGTTTATTACTATTATTAACAATATAATTGCTAATATCACTATAAATAGAAATTGGCATATTAAGGAAAATAGTTTTAAATTATGTTAGTTATGCGTGCACTTTTATTTATGTTGTATTGGTTTAAATTACTTTTTAGAATTCAATGCAATCAAAAATAAAATATTAGGTCTAAGGAGAAGGGACAACTTTAGACGTAAAATTGTATACTAGTATAAATTGGTCTGTAGTAAGAAACTACGAATGAATAGTTAGCGATGTAATATATATATATATATATATATATATATATATATATATATAAAGCTTAACATCTATATACATAATCGGCTAACATAGACGGTGGGCCGTTTGACAGCAGACCTTTACAACGTGCGGTGTGGGGCTAAGTGAAAGAGAATTGATAAATTATAAAAAAAAAGAACTATTTATAATATTATGAACGAATTAAGATTAGTCAATGATATGGTGTTGTGAGCGAATCACCATTTTCAACTAATAGCCGGTCCGGGTACCGGGCCTATTTACTAGTAATAAAATAATGCTTTGAATTTGTAATTTAACTAATGTTTTTTTTTTCGTTTTAATTATCTAACGGATACAGTTCATCCTTTAACTAATTACAATTTATTAAAAACCCCATAAAAAAACAATCTTGTTTTTAAAATGTACTTCTTTACCCTATATTATTAATGAATTTTGTAAACAAAAAATCAATTCAATTCATATTCAATCTAAATTTCTGGTTTATTTTTTCTATATGATATCAACTTGTCCAAGTGTGTAATTAACTTATATCGTTGTAGGGCGGGGTGATACCATTTGTTAATGGTTAGTGATGTCACCACTGCTGAAAGCTTTTGTAATCCTAAGACATCGCAGATGTGTGAGTAGTTTAAAACGTATTTAGATATGTTTTAATTTCAATCATTGCGGCTCATTGATAACAACAATATAAAGTGTCTCACATAACACCTGTCTCCTTACACATTAACACCATCATTCAACATTATAAGCCATTCATTTCAGTATCATTTCACTGTGACGATATATTGTTGTAGTTGTGTAAAGTTATTTTAACAAGGTATATACTAATACAAAGAGATTAAAGATGATGGGGTGTGTGGAGTCCCTGCAAAAATAAGATAAAATCTCTTCAATCCTATAAACCACTAATGTGGCCGTTTTTTTTTTTTTTGGTGCCATTCTTTCATCCCCACCATAGATGAAAGTGCAATGGCAATGGAGGCACCACGGGCGATATATCGGGGACTTTATCCATGATCTGAAATACCCATTGTTCCTCACTGGAGATTGAACATCAGGTCGACAGTAGAGCGCTTTACCACACGACCACCCGTTTCCACAGATGATAAGACTATTTATTTTTACAAACTAAATTTAAGAAAGTATTTTTAAATTTTGGACTGGTTGTTACATAAAAAAGTAAATTTAACTAGGAATTTATTTGAAACATGATATTCACAATCAAAAATAGGATAATGTATATATTGCTTGTAAGTAGGAATTCATTAAGTGGCGAAAGAAAATTGTAGAATAAAATGGGTATCAAAACAAACAAAAAAAAATTATTACACAGATGACTAACACAGTTTTTACTGATCGCATTTCTTTATTCCTTTTGCCTATTGCATCATTTGATAATAAAGACATTTCGGCTTAGGAAGTCGATGAAACTTTTTATAATTGTCAGAATACTACGTACATAAATTATTAATATTGGCAAGAACAAATAAAGTGTATAATGTATGATACTTTAAACTTGTGTTAAATTGTCATAATTTGAGAGTAGTAGTCCATCAGTTCCTTGAAATAACAGCAGTATCATTAACTTCAATAAAAGCTAGGCCTACATAAAATTTATCTAAATAAGGAGCATCTAGCATAATTTAAAAAGCTATCATACAAGTAATAACAATAATGATATTTTATCGTTTTATTATTCTTGAGACGAAAAATGAAAAACAAAAAGCAATCAAACTTTCTATGGAAATTAACAGTACAAGATGAATACTGATTATTGCTGCTAATTCATTCAACGAATTTATAAACACGAGAAAATACATAGCTACATATAAGCCATAAGGCATGGAGGAATATAATAGAAAACTTAAAATATTTACAAAAGATTGTATTAATGAGTAAACTAAATCATAAACAAAAGTGCCAACAAAATGATATTAGTTGTGTTCTTCATACCATGTTGTGATAAAATTATTATATTAAGGACACTTCCAAATATGCCATTGAATGAGAGTAACTGACCAAAAAACCCATTGATTAATATTTTATAGGTTTCTTGACTGACGCTTATATCATCTTGCAATGTGGTATTGTCCTTATAAAAACTGTTATTTATAAAATCCTCTTCAATCAATATTAAAAAAAGCAAACAATTAAAACTGTTTTAACATAATTCATTTCTTTCTTTCTTTTTTTTTTTTTCTTTTTTTTTTCCATGACAAACTGGCTTTGGTTCTGGAAGAGACTAAAAATATTTCAAATATAGATGTGGTTGATAGAAGAAAGAAAAATATTTGTGTACTAGAATATCTAAGATCACAAATAGAAATTCCCGGCAAAACCTAAGTAAGCTCTGAGGTGTCATTTTTTTTAATAAATAGTGCTTTGATTTATTTTTAAATAACAAAATAAGATTATATTTTTAAGAGTTAAACCTCAAATCTGTGTCAAGTACAAACGCAATCTATCGTTTTGTGTAATGTTATAAAATGTTTCTTATTTTCGCTTGACATGATGGCTGAGTTGTTAAGCTACTAGATTTTAAATGTCGTGTGCACAGGTTTGATTCTTTTTATAATTTATCCTTTTGGTTATTTTAATTGAAAGTGACAACAACTAATTAGATCAATTTGGTAATTTTATTGAAACAATTTATTTTTTAGTTTGTTGTAAGGAACAGAAACAACAAACCATTATATTTTTTTTATTTTGTTCATAACTTATCATATAGCTAAAAGTATGTAATACAATACAGCTAATATATTAATGCACTAAATTTGTAAATTTCAACAATGATTATTTCGTTTTAAACAACGGATGTACGTAAACCTTTACCTAGTTACAATTTGTTAAACCTTAAAAAAACGTTGGTTACTAAATTGTACGTCATAGACACATAATATTTTTTAAATTTGTAAATACAAAATCAAACTGATAGATTCTGTGGTAATTTTCAGAAGACTATCAGAGAACAGTTGACAATTATTTTCCTTAATTTTGTAATATAATTGGCATCAAAAGTCTACCTTATAATAGATGTATTTAATATAACGAATATTTAGTCAGATTGGTCATTTGATAAAATTCTATACATAAATTATTTAAAAAGCAAAACAAGCAATTAAGCCTGTTCCATTCTGGACACAGGACGTGTTAGCGCGTTTTCGTGTTAGTATCAGTACGTTTGTTAGCTTTCAGTAAATATTTGTAAATTTTGTAAATGTTTATAAATTCAATTGTGTAATGCATATATTTGTAAAAAAAAAAAATTATAAAGACGTTTCTTTATATTTGAAAAAAAATTATTGTCTTTTAAATCTAACTACAAGTGGTTTGTGGTTACTGAAATAGGACTCATAATTGAAAACATTCTAAATTATAGTCATTTAATCGTCCGAAAACTCCGTCAATTGTTGCATAGCTCTGATACTTTCAATTAAACTCAGAACACAAGCTTACTTTTTCATTTGATGAGTTTCTTAATAAATTATGGTGAAACTACGTGCTGCAGTATTTCGCACCAAATGAACGGGTTATTGAACGTACAAGGTGTATATATAATATATAAGCCCCTTAGGAGCCCTGAAGCCCGGCCCTCAGAGGTCCTATCGCGAAATGAACTTTTGATGTACACATGGCAGGCCAAGACCTACAAAATGATATATACATCATGGGTCTAGGACTTATGGTTGTTGAGATCTAGGGTGATGACGGACGGACAGACAAAACGGGGACAATAGAGCATTTTTTTTTCGAAAATGCTCTAAAAAAAAAAAATCAATCATTTTTTAACAAATGTATTCAATTGTTTTTTAATCTAAATCTCAGGACTTCTTTTATACAATTTTTTCTAATGATATCAACTTGCATAGGTTGATACCATTTGACTTCTCAATTGGTAATTGATGTAAATACTATATGTATGACTACTTCTAAAAGCTTTAGTAGTTAAAAAAATATCGGAGATGTGTAGATACTTAAATAATTATGTTTTCAGATCTGTTCTAGTGTTAACAATTGAAGCTCAGTGATAAATGTAAAAATGTCTCAATTAACCTCGGTCTCCCCTACCGTTAACAACATTTATATACATTATCACTAAAAAAATGATATGGTATTTTGTTTTAGTTCTTTATTGTTATATTCACAATGCATATAGGCAAATAATAGAAAGACTTAACAATGTAATTAGAAAATAAATTTACTTTTGCATCGTATATGTACAAACTAACTGTAAAAATGTCTTTTTAAATTTTGGACTTGTTGTTACATATACAAGAAAATTAAATGAGGAATTTATTTGAGAAAAAATATTGACTACCCAATACAGGATAGTGGAAATATTACTTGTCATTAGAAATGCAATGAGAGGCAAAAGAATATTGTACAATAGCATGGGTATCAATACAAAAGTCATAATTATTACACATATGACTAACACAGTTTTTACTGACCGCATTTCTTTTTTCCCTTTAACTATTGCGTCATCTGAAGATAAAGTTTGTTTCGCTTTGGAGGTAGATGAAACTTTTATTACTGTCAGAATACTACAAGAAGAAATTATCAGTATTGGCAATAACAAAATAAATGCATAAGCTATAATCCTTCGAACTTGTATTAAGATTTCATAATTTTGAGAGTAGTAATCCATCGTTTCTATTGAAATAACAGTAGTATTATCAACCACAATATAAGCTATATAATATGTATAAAAAAGGGGGTTTCTAAGATCAAGTCTAAAGCTATTATACACATTATAACAATAATGATATTAAATCTTGTTATTATTCTTGACACGAAAAATGGAAAGCAAACAGAAATCATTCTTTCTATGGAAACTAAAGTTACAAGATGTATACTGATGTTTACTGCTAATTCATTCCATGAATCTATGTAAACGTAATAATACATAGCAACATATAAACTATAAGGTATGAAAGTATGTACTAGAATGCCTATAATCATTACTAAATATTGCGTCACAGAGTAAACTAAGTCACAAACAGACAGTGCCAACAAAATGATATTTGTTGTGTCCTTCATACCGTGTTGTGATAAAATTATTATGTTAATGATACTTCCAATTATACCAGTAATAGAGAGTAACTGACCAAGAAAGCCATTGACCAAAAAACTCAACATTTGATAGGTTTCTTGATTGACATTTATGTCATCCTGCAATGTGATATTTTCTTTTGATAAACTGTTTTTGCTAAAATCGGTGGTATTCATTTTGATTGCAGCAATTGTTGAAATTCAGCTGAAAAGTACATTACTGAAAAATATCAAAAATGTTAAATTCCGTAAAATTAAAATAATGAATTATAGTAAGATATGTGTAGTCTTTTGTATACAATCTTTCTACAAAAAAAAAGTTTTATGATTATTATCCAATGATGTATGCACACAATTTATCTCTGCAAATGACTACACTAACACATTTAAATATTTCGGTGCGGAACGGTATGGTAAACCGCTCGACTGTCAACCTGATGTTAACTGGTTCAATCTACTGTGAGGACTACTATATTTATAGGTCATGGTTAAAAGTCCCCTTTATATCTTCCGTGGTGCCTTTGCATTATCGGCTATAGTGGGGAAGAAAGAATGTCACCATAAAAGCCGTCTCATTAGGGGTTTATATGATTTAAATGATTTCATTCCAATCAAATTCAAAATATTTCGTTACTGCTACAACGTGTGTTTCATCATCGTCATGTTTGTCTGCATCAACAAGAGCTTGATTGTGCTGGGCCTCATCAATGGAAAGGTCAGGTTACCAGTCGCTAAAAAATGCAAGGAGATCAGACGGCTGAACGTCTGCGAGAAAACTTACCTGTGATCATCTAGGTTGGTACGGGGACGACCACGAACTTTCCGCCCCCCCCCTCCCATCACTTTGACAACAAACCTGCTCTGCCTGTTAAAAGATTTGCACATAGCTAGCATCAATGTCACGCTGAATGCAGGCTGTTTCATGCTCAACATGAGATTGTCATCGTCACGGCTTTATCATTGTCTGCATTATCTTTGAGACACACACATCATTGGAGAATATTAGAAAAGCAAGACAAAAGCATGTAGCAGATGGTGACACTGGAAAATGTGAAGACATCAAATGTGATGGAAAGAGTAGACCGAACGGGATGGGCTAAGTATACCAGGATGAAGAGAGCGTGATGTTCTGTACAGAGGTCTGCTTTCAAGAGGACAATGTTGTGAGAAATTACCTTTCCGTGGGGCAGTGTAATAACTCTCTCCTTGACCTCGGCGGTGCACTGTATCAGTGCACTTAATAATACTTTGTCAACAAAAATGTGAATTATGAAATGCATCCATTAGTAAAGTTTAAAAACAAGAACAAATTACATTTTTAAATAATATGCATATGTATTATGTTAGATAATCCTGTCTGCAGAGCGCTCTTTAATCAATCTAATAATGGTACACATTGTTTTAAGATCTAAAAAGCCACAACTGTTTGTTTTAGGCTTAGCAAAGCTGATATGATTTTCGGAATTCGTTTGTATAGCCCTAGACAACAAATGAACTTTATTATTGGGGTCTAAGCTATATTATTAATTTAAATATGATTATATAATATTATATATGTCAAAATCTTAAATTGAGGACTTAGTAAGTCTTATGGTATAGTTTAGAAATTTATTTTGTAAGCTCTGGAGAACAACTTTCTTATATTTTATTTCCCTTTAGACATACTACTATTTTAACTCTAACAATAACGTATTCCTTTTTTTGGAAAAATACGGTAGACTTCGAACATTCCGATCTAATTTAGTGGGAATGGTAGTGTGACTTTTATGATCGCACAGGGTTTTGAGCTATAGCGGGTGCCGAAATAATAATAATGGAAACAATTTCAGCCTGTAGATCAGACTTGGGCAATCTGGTACGTTGTTTACGCATGCACCGTTTAACGGATTGACCGACACGCAGTACACATCCTCCGATCATTTTCATCGTTAACGTTTACACTTAATCGATGCTATTTCTCTAAAAATAATATGAACACTCCATTAATCTACCGTTGGTCCAGCCCTTTAATACAATTTCAGAACCCATTGGTGTTTAATAGTTGGTATAAATCTACACTTGTAATCGTACATCTCATATTTAACACTCCTCTATAAAATCAAAACAACACGTTTGCGATTATCTCATCTATACATGTACATGTAAAGGTAATTATAAAAAAAAAGGAAATTGTAAGATATGATCTCTACGTATCATAATTCACAGGAGAAATATATATATATATATATATATATATATATATATATACAATATATATATATATATATATATATATATATATATATATATATACAGTGACTGGCTTATAGAAGATGTACAGGTAAACACAGCTGCAAATCATAGTGCTACAAATGTACATAGACTGCTATGTGTTGCTTACATACTTAATTTTAACTTTGCTTATAGTTCTTCTGTAAATTTTAAGAAACGACTATTCAATCGATTTTGAAACATTTTTTTTGTCCGTTAACATTATGATAAATTGGGAACATTCACCATGATGTAATAATCAATCAATCGGACATGGAACATTGCCAACTCACACAAACATTAAAGGTGGGCATCACGAGTAGCAACAGTAAATGCACTTTGCAATGAAGTAAAAAAAAATATCTGGTCTACTTCAAGATGTGTCAAAATATACAAGATGTAATTTTTATTCCAAATATAAATATAGAAGAGGCAAGCTAGTGCACTTAATTAATTTCTCATTTATTCTAGTATGTTGGTGAGTTTATTGCCAATGGTTGACTAAATCAGCAAAGTACAGACATATCTAATGGACAGAGTATACAAAGCGCCGGAAGATATCACGACAAAGGCTACAGACAATGATAAAAGATGGATGCTCTAGAGACTACAGTTAAACATGCTTAAGATAAGGGAAGTGATCTTACACACTAATTAAATATGAAATATTCTAGCTTAAATTGCTATATATTGTTAAGGGTTTACTATTTCATAAAGGTTGGTGGGGGACGCCAAAAATATATGGCAAAGAGGGAGTTATGGTAGCCTGATTGATAATTGTGAGCCTATTTAATGAAGAACAATGTATTGTTATATAATATTTCAGGATATAGATAAGTTCTAGTTTAGTAAATGATCGTTATTTAGGGAAGAAGACTTGTTGATTCTCTTTTATTAGTCACATATTATTTTAATCTTTACAATTGGGGTACGAAACTTTAAGATTTATGTTTAACGTTATATTTTGTAGGGGAAATTGTTAATATTCTTTCTCCTCTTTTTACAGTTTTTCTAATTCTTATATTTTAATAAACATGGGCTGATTATTTCCCAGCGCCAACAAGCCTTGTTAGCCTAATGTATAACCTACTTAACTATAAAATTCACTTGTTGATCCTTGTGTTAATTACAAATTAAAATAGTCAAATGTTAAGACTCTATGTAATCTCTTGGTTACATTTTTATTCTTAATAGAAACGTCATTAATTTTTACTGAAGCTTAATTTTATTTTTTTCATTTTAATCAGCACAGTTCTGGTCTAAATATATATTTTTTTATTCAGAAAATGTTTTTTGCTGAATAGAATAGAATAAAGTATAATGTGGTTATTTACATATGATATAGAATAGCTGTTTTACAATTCAACTTGATTGTGGAAACCCGTTCTTTCTACAACATATTCACCAAGAAATACTCACACTTTATTCTGTGACCTTTTATGAACTTTTAATATCGCTACATTAAAAAATATCTATACATAACGTGAAATAATTTAGTTAATCTCTTTTGTACAATGTTATTCTTTCATTTCTTGTTATCATTAATAGATAAGTGTTGGTAAAGGGACTAGCTATTGAAAAAAAATATCTCCTTTGTCCATTTGGAAAACAAAACTAGCTATTATCAGTTGATAATAAACAATTGTCTCACATTGAGGTGATTATTGACATCAGTAAAAAAACAGAAAAACTTCTTCGTAAATTACCCGTAATTGTGTTTTAATGGAATGAATTAATTTCTGAATAATAGGTAGAGATAAATATAGAAACTCTTATTCAAACTATAGTCCATAATAACTTTATAAACATTATATTTTCATTCATTAAACGATGAAAGAAAGCATGTACTAGAATAAAAACCATAAACCATTGCTAAAGCTTTTGTAATCCTAAGACATCGCAGATGTGTGAGTAGTTTATAACGTATTCAGATCTGTTATACTTTCAATCATTGCAGCTCATTGATAACAACAATATAAAGTGTCTCACATAACACCTGTCTCCTTACACATTAACACCATCATTCAACATTATAAGCCATTCATTTCAGTATCATTTCACTGTGACGATATATTGTTGTAGTTGTGTAAAGTTATTTTAACAAGGTATATACTAATACAAAGAGATTAAAGATGATGTGGCGTGTGGATTCCCTGCAAAAATAAGATAAAATCTCTTCAATCCTATAAACCACTAATGTGGCCGTTTTTTTATGGTGCAATTCTTTCATCCCCACCATAGATGAAAGTGCTTGGATGCACTACGGGCGATATATCGGGGACTTTATCCATGATCTGAAATATCCATTGTTCCTCACTGGAGATCGAACCAGGGAACATCAGGTCGACAGTAGAGCGCTTTACCACACGACCACCCGTTACCACAGATGATAAGAACATTTATTTTTACAAACTAAATTTTGTTGTTACATAAACAATGAAATTAAAGTAGGAATTTACTTGAAACATGATATTCACAATCAAAAATAGGATAATGGATATATTGCTTGTAAGTAGGAATTCATTAAGTGGCGAAAGAAAATTGTAGAATAAAATGGGTATCAAAACAAAAAAAAAATTATTACACAGATGACTAACACAGTTTTTACTGATTGCATTTCTTTATTCCTTTTGCCTATTGCATCATTTGATAATAAAGATATTTTGGCTTAAAAAGTCGATGAAACTTTTTTATAATTGTCAGGAAACTACTAAATAAATTATTAATATTGGCAAGAACAAATAAAGTGTATAATGTATGATACTTTAAGCTTGTGTTATATTGTCATAATTTGAGAGTAGTAGTCCATCAGTTCCTTGAAATAACAGCAGTATCATTTACTTCAATAAAAACTATATAAAATGTATACTAGTAAGGAGCTTCTAGCATCATTTCAAAACATATCATACAAGTAATAATAATAAAAAAAGCAATCACACTTTCTATTGAAACTAAAGTTACAAGAATAATACTGATTATTGCTACTAATTCATTCCACAGATTTATAAACACGCGAAAATATATAGCTACATATAAACCATAAAGCATGGGTGTATATAATAGAATAATTATAATCATTACTATATAATGTGTCACCAAGTAAACTAAATCACAAACAGACCGCGCAAACAAAATGATATTAGTTGTGTCCTTCATACCATGTTGTGATAAAATAATTATATTAATGATACTTCCAAATATGGCAGTCAATGAGAGTAACTGACCAAGAAAGCCATTGCACATGATTAATAAGTTTAATATTGTATAGGTCATATTTTATATAACATTTATATGTCATTGTGATATTGTCATTATAAAAACTATTACTTATAAAATCCGTTGCATTCATTATTAAAAAAAGCAAATAATGAAAACTTTCTTTTTTCTAAAACTTTGTTTGATGACAAACAGATTTTGGTTCTGGAAGACATGGAAATTTCAGCTATTGTCATGAAAGTGCAAATATTAATTACTATAACTTGAATGCAGGTAACTGATAAAGTATTATGTATTGCATAGTATTTAGAAAAAAAAAATCCAAGTCTTTAGCGTAATATTCTCGACTTGATTGGACTGTTAATATTCTATTTACAGCCTGAAGAAATTTAATTTCAAATCATAAAAAAGCGGAGATACATATATTATATTTAGTGCAACTATGGAATAAATGAACAGCTTCATACCAAATGTTGTTAACAAACTGGATACATGAAATGGAAAGCCAACAACTATCCCTCTTACTATGGAAACTAAAGTAAAAAAAAATGGACACTAATGTTTACTGACTTTAAGTTAATTAAATTAATGTAGGTAAAAAAAATATTATGAACTTACAGCGAATTCTAAAAATATGTCAAATAGAGATGTGATTGATAGAAGGAAATATATTTATGTGACAGAATATATAAGATCACTAATAGAAATTCCCTGCAAAAACAAATTAGTTGCATCCTTCATATAACCTGGTGAGATCAAATAAAAAATGTAAAGAATGTTGCATAGAAATAAATTTAACATTATCATTGAAATATCAAAACCGTATTCACAAACATTAGCTTCTTGTACTGAGTTTGTCTGGTTTACGCACTTGGTTTGTCTTTTGATGTATTCATAGTTAAGACCTTCAATGATATATACACGGGCTTTACTGTCATTATTTCTGTAAAAAAAAAGTTTTAAAACAGTGAATTAAATATTTAATCATTTAAAAAATGGATTCAATAAATCAATTAAGCATTCAAATCGAATCAACATTTCTTTTTTTATTCTTTCTATATCCAGATGTACTGTAAGGAAAATTAAAGTTTAGTATGTAAGCAGCTTTTAGTAATTTATTTATGTCTAGAACTATGATTTGCATTTAATGTATGCTTGTACACATTATATAGGCCAGTTACACTGTTCTCACCTTATCTTTAGTTTGGCACCTACAGTTTCATCTGCATGTGAGTATAACGCAAAGTAAAGTTTTGATTTATTAGAGCAGTGTGAAAATATAATATCAAAAGATTACATATTTAAAACCACGTAAGGGCCTCAATGGGTTCTCATTGAAGAGCTGGAGAAAAAGCAGACGAATGAAGGGTTCGTCTTACTATATAGAAACTAACATGAATTCAATGTAAACGTTATTGAAGTAAATTAATGGATATTTCCGATCAAACCGTGCAACGATCAGTACTTGACCATAAATTGAACACGTCTGACTGAATTTGTTTTTTTTTTTTTATAATTACTATTTCGTTGCCTCCTCTAGCTTGGAGCCTTCTTATAGTAATCAAATGTCATCTACAAATAAAAAAAAAGAATAAGAATAATGACGATTATATATTTATAGATAGATTTAGTAATAATAAAAACGAAATAAATATGTATAGCAAAAAAAGGCAATAATAAAATTAATTTAAGAAATGTATAGTCCTGGCATATCAAAATAATTCGTTTAACCATGCTATAGGTCCTGAAAAACGGTTACCAGATTACACATCGTAAAATATATTGCCTACAGAAAAATTCTTGTCTAGCTGCTCTCTTAGTCTATGGTTCCCATCACTCACACTATTACTCTTTAACATTTCTATTTCGATCTCCTTCCACGCCTTTCGATCTACACTCATTTCCTCCCTAATGAAATCACTTCTGCTTTTGCCCTATTTCTAGTTCTTCAAACGTTCGCGGTCTAAAATTCGCCATTATTGTTTTTTCCCCCTCTTCTACTACTCTGTGTAATAATAACGGGACTGCCCAGATCTGTCCTGGCAAGTGGCGGCCCTGAAGTTACAACCACAAAGAAAAAACAAACAGACCTATCTTGAAACGTCGCCGCTCAGTCTGACTCTGATTGCAACAGTAACACAAAACACAGCACCCCTCTTTACGCCACGGTCCTCCTACTCTCCTGCAGATACCTCTGTTTAGCCAGACAACTCTACACCGTCAGGTGCATGCAAGGAATATACGCAACAAAAAACAATACAAATTAATAAAAACACGTTTCATGGGGAAAAAATGAATGAAAGCATATCTCCAAAGAAAAAAAAATAAAACAATCAAAAACAACCTCAGTGATATATAATCTACTTAATACACTTCTACCAAGTTATGGCCCACGAGCCCCCAGAATGTCACAACCCGATTTGAACAACTCGTGGTCTAGGGGTACAATCAATAACTCGGTATAAATAATAAAAATAATAACTGTAATACCACTTTATAACTGACTATACAGAAAAATATAGGATTTATGTGACGATTACCATCATCCACAATAGTATTACATTCAATAAATAGACTAAATTATAATAGATCATATTATTACATTATAATTGTCAGGTGGTCTCTCATGCCTGGGCCGTCCGGGTCTCCAATGCCTCCAGAACAACTAGATGTCAGGGCTGTTACAGTGCATTTCAGGCAGGGCCATTTCACGTCCGATACGACTTAAAGGTTACTTCCAGATTCAGGGCCTCCAGAATGATCAACCTATCACACACACATCAACATCTTCATGTAAATACACCGGTTATATCAATTATGGTGAATGCATATTAAACACACACATCAAACATGTATGTAAATAAGCCGTTACATGGCATGGACGAATGCAAAAATTAAACGTAACAAATCTATGCGTTGTACGTCACCAGCGGCTGTTCACTAACAGAGCGCCACAAGTTTCGTTTTTATAACATGCGCACCAAGATATGAACACATCCTTTCAAACATACTCCCTTCACCTACTCTATGATATCTTGACACCCGATATGATAGAACAACAACTAGTGGTACCAGTGGGAAAACGGGCAGTAGTTTTAAAGGAAGCCCACTCGATATCATTAGCAGGACATATGTCAAACAAAACCAGACAAAGGGTGTATTCGCAATTCTTTTGGCCATTGGTGGATACGGAGATTAAACAGTTTGTTTGGTCGTGTGATGTGTGTCAAAAGTGTAGATATCCGGGGAGGGGAGGTAAAGCGGATTTAGGGAAAATGAACGTCATTAACACAGACCAAAAAGGAGATGCATGGTCTGCTGGGTTTGGCGAATTACTATAGTAAATTTATTCCGTCTTTCGCGGACTTAGTGTGGCGTTTTACTAGATTTATAGCGAAAGGAATGCCCACGAAGGTTGTCTGGAATTCTGATTGTGATCAAGCACTGGAGAGATTGTAGACTTGTCTATTGCGCTATCCTATTCTTTTGTTGGCAAACCCTGATAAGCCTTTTTATTCTTCAGACAGACGCGTCTGATAAGGGTATCTCTTATTGTTTACTTCAGGAATTGGGGGGAGTTATTCAACCGGTTAGATTTCTTAGCAGAAAATTGTTGCCGAGGGCGCAAAGATATGCCATCATTGAAAGGGAGTGTCTTGCTTTTGTCTAGAGCGTGCAGCGCCTGTCCAGATACCTCTGTGGTACAGCCTTCACAGAACACTGTCATTTATAAAAGTGCATGTTATAGTAATCAACGTATTATGCTTTGGTCTTTAATTTTATAAAATTTAATAATGTTGTTGAACATCTGGTTGGTCGCCAAAATGTAATTGCAGACACGTTGTCCGGATGTGTGTAACTTTTAATAATATTTTTTTGTGTTGATTTGTAATAAAACAGAAATATTGACTTTTGATTCATAAATTATTTGTTAGCACATGTAATGAATAATGTATGCTTTGCTGTGTATATATTGAAATATTTTGTATATATTTATATTTATATATTTTGTTAGTAAGCTTTTTGTGTTATGGGGAGGGGGGGTCGTATATCATGTTTTGGGTTGGAGTTATATGCTACATGTTATTAAGCAATATATATTGTTTCTGCCCGAAAAATGGCCAACGGGGGGAGGGTGGATATCAAGATAGCATAGAGTTCAGGTCGGCGTGTATGTTGGAAAGAATGTGTGCACATTTTGGTGCGCATGTTATAAAACGAAACTTGTGGCACTCTGTTAGTGAACAGCTACAAATGACGTGCAACGCATAGATTTGGTACGTTTATTGTGAATTCGCCATGCCATGTAACCGGTTTATTCGCATACATGATGTTTGATGTGTGTGTTTATTTTGCATTTGTCCTATTTCAAGTAACCGGTTTATTTACAATATATAATGTTGGTGTGTGTGTGGTAGGATGATCGACCTGGAGGTATGTTGTATAGTTTAGACAATACGTTATGTAGTGTAATATAGAAGAATTGTGTAGTTAAGTCGTAAATGATGTTGTTTGTAACATGTAGGCCCTGAATTGAATGTAACCTGTCCGAATAGTACTTGGTCAGCGTGAAGTGCCATGCCTGAAGTGCACCTTAACAACCTTGACACCTAGCCGTTCTGGAGGGAGCTTAGACCTATACGGCCCGGGCTTGAGTGATCACTGGACAGCATAATGTAATAGCTGATATGTTTTAATATATGCTACTTATTGAAAGTTAATACTATGTGGGCTATATGCCAGTTTCTATAATATGTTTTATTAATTTAACTGGGTGGGTGATGGAAAATTGTCACATAAATATAATATTTTCTGTATAGTAATTTATAAGTGGTATTAATATGTATGTCCGACCTACGGAGACCTTGGTGAACCTCTCGCCAATGTACCCCTAGACTACAAGTTTACCAACTGGGTTGTGACATGTGTGATTCAAAAAAGAAAACCTTTTCAACTTTTCATTATTCAGCTACTAACACTTGATATCACAACGTAACTACAGGTAAATGTAGCTTTTTACATCTAATTAAATACTCATCGCAACATTCTGTTTTGATACATTAAAATAATAAACTTGAAAATTTGATTTAAAAAAAATTAAACGAGATATTCAACAGCTCAGAAATATATTTATTCTTCGGCCTGGTGTGCATTGAAGGAATATTGGGAGACACAAAATACTTTACAATAGTGTGTGTTTAGAGACTCAGATAAAAATAGACATAAAACAAAATAAACTAAAAAAACAAGACAAATACATCTTCATTGTAAGGAAATCTATTTTGTGTACAATCATCAAAAATACGTCCCTTCATATTTACTCTTTGTAAACTTGTATGATACACATACCCTTACTTTGAATTTGATATATATTTAATTATATATTTATATATATATATATATATATATCTGGCATTATTAACAAACATATATACACACAGAAAATTCTATCGAACAACTATACTACTCAGTAAAAGAACATATTTCTATGAATAACATAACTCTATTCTTGCATCAATGTTGAATCTGTGTGCTCTAAGCTAGACATGACTGTATCTGTACATGAAGAATATATGTTTTATAGATGCACATGGATAATAATTCCATTTTAAATGAACTTCATTTCAAGCACACTGAAGATGAAGACATATGAACTAATTGAATTATCATTTTTGAACATAAAAAATTATTACAATCTAAACTCTGAAATCAGTATTTGAGTTACTATTTATCACTTGAAATTAACAAACACTGACATATATAAACATAAAGCTAACTCTTTTAGTTGGGTTTTTAAAAAAAAAAACATATAGTGCAAAATGAATTAAACAGTAACAATACATGCAAATAGAATCTCAAAGCAAAAATAAAATTTAAAAAAAATCCTTCAACACCAAGGGGTCAATGTGCATCATTAGTTTACATTTTTCAAAGCTATAAATAGAATCATGGATAGTATGAACATGTAGGCCTATTTCAATTTTTTGTTCTTGTCAGTTGACTTGAGATGGGTTTTTTTTTAATGGACTACCTTTTAGATTAGAATGCAGAACTAAAAACATAGTTACAATCAAAACCTGCAGAACTACAAACATAGTTACTATCAAAACCTGCAGAACTACAAACATAGTTACAATCAAAATCTGCAGAACTACAAACATAGTTACAATCAAAACCTGCAGAACTACAAACATAGTTACAATCAAAACCTGCAGAACTACAAACATAGTTACAATCAAAACCTGCAGAACTACAAACATAGTTACAATCAAAACCTGCAGAACTACAAACATAGTTACAATCAAAACCTGCAGAACTACAAACATAGTTACAATTGAAACCTTATCATGCAAAAAAAAACGACAACTGTTAGAAGTCAGTGAAACAATGTTTCATGGATTAGAAAAACAAAAATAAAAGAAACACATTGAAATAAGTGGGAAGGAAGGCAGAGTGGTGTAGTTGCTCCAAAGTCCACCTGAGTTCATTCCTCAATGAGAAACAATGGAATTTTCTATGTCCTGGAAATTCAACCAAATGTAAACATCACTAAAAATGTTAAATAATTACAGGTATAAAGAATTAGGTTAATACAATTATTACAAAATCGACAAAGAAATTATGTCTCTTATTAAAAAAAGTAACAATAAACAATGTCATAAAATATAATCCCTCATTATATAAACGGCTGATTAACAAATATGGTTACTGTAAATAAGAAACCATTCATTTTTCTAAGTGCAGGTAAAGCTACTTTTTTTTACTTATTTTCATACATTCCCCCATTCCATGATAACGCTCTTTTTTTTACCATTCTTTAACACTGTATGTTACATAGAAGTAAACAAACCCCTATTTCTTAAACTTTAAACTTACTATTAATGTGCTTTTTAAAAATGAGAATAACTTTAATAGCCACATATCATATAAATAAAATGTTTACATTTTAATACAACAATATGGTATAGGTAGCACATTAATATACTCATATAGCTAAACACAGAAACTGTAATACATGTGTACTCATAGAGCTAAACACAGAAACTGTAATACATGTGTACTCATTTAGCTAAACATAGAAACTGTAAGATATGTGTACTCATATAGCTAAACACAGAAACTGTAATACATGTATATTTATATAGCTAAACACAGAAACTGTAATACATGTGTACTCATTTAGCTAAAACAGAAAATGTAATACATGTATAGCTAAACACAGAAAATGTAAGATATGTGAACTCATTTAGCTAAACACAGAAACTGTAAAAGATGTATATTCATATAGCTAAACACAGACACTGTAATACATGTATATTCATATAGCTAAACACAGAAACTGCAATAAATGTATACAATGATAAAACCTCAAATTAATTATCCAATAAATAATTTATCTAGTGTTTTTTTTTTAATGAAATACTCCGTTTGGTATTGGTTAGAATATGCAAATAAAGAAGAAAAAAAAGCAAATTTTAATCACAAAACTTTTTAATTTACCAAAACAGATTTACAGCACAGATTTACAATTACTTTAACAGGAGAGACCCTGGGTAAATGAAAATTTTAATTTAGGGGCCCTAGAAAAGCATAATTTAGGGGCTATAGGCAAAAACCCCATTGAGGACGACACTTTTATACCTTGGGCACATTGTAATCTTTGATACAAATGTCTTAGTTATACCTCTAAGGGTAAAGACTTTAGACTCATTTTATGATACATTTTATGCTTTCAGGCTGGGAACTAGACAGCCACCTAGTTATTCTTGTCCAAAGGTGTACAATGTGTTCATTCTAAAATCATAATTTTTTTTTCTACCTGGAAAATAAGAATTTATCCTGAACTCAATATTTATTTCATATCAATTAAAGTTAACAAGTCTATAAATACTTTTAAATGGTAACCTATCATAAATAATTTTTCTCTGGTAATTATGCGTCACTTGATTGTTCATGTAGGAAAGTTTGCTGCTATACAATTTACTGAACTTATTATGTGCCACTTAATTACTTGTGCAGTAAAGTGTGTTTACTGTCATTCCATAAACTGAATATTTCTTTTCCCTCAAGGAAATTCATGCACATTTATATTTACTAAGTGATTAAAATTTTTACATGACATTTAGAGTTGTTGGTTTATTAATTGTTTTTAATCCTGCCGCTGGAAAATTGAATTAATGTGTATATCATGGCTCTAAATTGAATTTTGACATAATCAATACTCAAATGTCTTCTCTACTACATATGATGATAAGGAATGTTTAACAAGTTATACTTTGAATCATCACAAAGTTCACTAATATATGGTTATGGCATAGTAAATATGGCATTGATTGGTTGTCAAATTTCAATGAACATTTTCTACATGTTTAACATAGACTAATTTCTGTTTTTTTCCACTGTTAAGTAAGCAATGCCTTTTGAGAGATGGAAAATTGGGTAACGACTTGTTGCATAGGCAGCTCTGAAATATTAAAATTCCTGCATAAGTAAGTAAATGTTTCAATAAGTTAGACATATTTTCTGACATATTGTACATTGAAATGATTTCTCTCCAATATGAATTAATAGATGTAGAGTAGAGTAAAAGAGCTTTTATGAGTAAAACTTTCCTGACATACTGTACATTGAAAAGGTTTCTCTCAAATATGAATTAATAGATGCGAAGTCAAGTATCTTTTCTTAGTAAAACTTTCCTGACATATCGTACACTGAAATGGTTTCTCTCCAGTATGAATTAATAGATGCGAAGTCAAGTATCCTTTCTTAGTAAAACTTTTCTGACATACTGTACATTGGAATGGTTTCTCTCCAGTATGCATTAATAGATGTAGAGTTAAAGAACTTTTTTGAGTAAAACTTTTCTGACATATTGTACATTGAAATGGTTTCACTCCAATATGAATTAATAGATGTGAAGTCAATGTACTTCTTGCTGTAAAACTTTTCTGACATAGTGTGCATTTAAATTGTTTCTCTCCAGTATGAATTAATAGGTGCAGAGTCAAGTATCTTTTCTTAGTAAAACTTTTCTGACATACTGTACATTGAAATGGTTTTTCCCCTGTATGAATAAATTGGTGTTTGGTCAAAGTATGTTTCTGAGTAAAACTTTTCTGACATACTGAACATTGAAATAATTTTTCCCCTGTATGAATAAATTTGTGTTTGGTAAAAGTATGTTTATCAGTAGAACTTTTATGACAAACAGTACATTTAAATAGTTTTTCCCCTGTATGAATAAATTGGTGTTTGGTCAAAGTACGTTTATGAGTAAAACTTTTCTGACATATTGTACATTGAAATGGTTTCTCTCCAATATGAATTAATAGATGCGCAGTCAAGTTTCTTTTCTTAGTAAAACTTTTCTGACATACTGTACATTGAAATGGTTTCTCTCCAGTATGAATTAATAGATGTAGAGTCAAAGAACTTTTATAAGTAAAACTTTTCTGACATATTGTGCATTTAAATTGCTTATTTCCAGTATGAATTAATAGATGCGAAGTCAAGTATCTTTTCTTAGTAAAACTTTCCTGACATATAGTACACTGAAATGGTTTTTCCCCTGTATGAATTAATTGGTGTCTGGTCAAAGTATGTTTATGGGTAAAACTTTTCAGACATACTGTACATTGAAATGGTTTCACTCCAATATGAATTAATAGATGTGAAGTCAATGTATTTCTTGCAGTAAAACTTTTCTGACATATTGCGCATTTAAATTGTTTCTCTCCAGTATGAATTAATAGGTGCAGAGTCAAGTATTTTTTCTTAGTAAAGCTTTTCTGACATACTGTACACTGAAATTGTTTTTCCCCTGTATGAATAAATTGGTGTCTGGTCAAAGCATGTTTCTGAGTAAAACTTTTCTGACATACTGAACATTGAAATGGTTTTTCCCCTGTATGAATAAATTTGTGTTTGGTAAAATTATGTTTATCAGTAAAACTTTTATGACATACAGTACATTTAAATGGTATTTCCCCTGTATGAATAAATTGGTGTTTGGTCAAATTATGTTTATGAGTAAAACTTTTCTGACATACTGTACATTGAAATGGTTTCTCTCCAATATGAATTAATAGATGCGAAGTCAAGTATCTTTTCTTAGTAAAACTTTCTTGACATACTGTACATTGAAATGGTTTCTCTTCAGTATGAATTAATAGATGCGAAGTCAAGTTTCTTTTCTTAGTAAAACTTTTCTGACATACTGTACATTGAAATGGTTTCTCTCCAGTATGAATTAATAGATGTAGAGTCAAAGAACTTTTATTAGTAAAACTTTTCTGACATAGTGTACATAGAAATTGTTTCTTTCCAGGATGAATTAACTGGACCATGGTTAAGTCCAGTCTGAGCTAATCCTTTATGCCTTATTGAATTTCTTAATGATCAAGTGTTGTATTGACAGAAAATTTCTGTGATAAACATACTTTTAAAATGGTTTTACAATCAGCTTTATCAAAGGGTATGTATGTGTCTGCTTCATTTACATTACCAATGACTGATAAATGTCAATCGTCTTTTATGAAAAAAATACTGTTAAGTCTTTTCTTGTTGAACTCTTTTTTTAAGCAATGTATGTCTTGTACTGTAATTATTTCACTTTAAATTTAAAAGGTCTAAAATTCTGCTGAGTTGAAATGACAAGTGCACAAGGTCATAGTTTCACCTTTAGAAGAAACCCTGTGGATTAGACAAAAAAATACAGTAATGAATATTTATTGTCTGAGTTAATGAAATGAGTTTTTAATATTTCAAAAGATGTAACTTAAGACATTTTATTGCAGTTTTCTTGCTTAAATTGTTAACTGTACTAATTGATGGAAGAATACAAAAAGATGTCATTTTTATCAGAGCAAAATGTAAAAACAAAATATTTCAATGAAAGTATTTATGTATTTTTTAAACATTTTTTACCAAATGGTGGACCACGAAAAATGATGTATTGCCCATACCTTTACTATGCCAGTAAAATATTATTTACAAGGCTACTCTAAAAACACACTGACAATGGTATATAATGCATATAAAATTATAAATAACCTTTTATAATACAGAAAAGCATAGATGAAATTTGTATTTTTAAAGATACACAGAAGTTGCCTTATCCACTGAGGAACTAATGGGGCAGATCAAGTTTAGAATTCATTAGTTTCACTTGCCATGGCACATAAAAGGATTGAGTGGTTAGTTTCAATGGGAAATACACAAAATTTCTTTTGTTCTCACCAAAGATCGAACCAGTGACTTTCAAGTTGAGCAATCTACTCTGCTCAACAACCTTTACCACCTAAAGTAAAGGAACAATGTACAATTTAATATGAAATATTTTGTAAAATAAGTAACTCTTGTTGTTTTTTAGTATTAAATAATTTTTTTGGAATGGGACTTTTCTCCCCATCAGCTGCCCATAAGAAATTATTTAACTCACAACAAGAAAAAAATATGAGATATTTCAGTTTTCTATGTTGAGTGGTGCAACCAGGCCCCCCCCCCGGCCAAATCATCAATACATAATTTACATTATAAAGTTACAAAAAAGACTGTCAAACTGTCTTTTTTCAACATGTGAGCCCCCCCCCCCTCCTCCAAGCATTTTTTGCTGGTTGCGCCACTGCCTATGTTATACCATAACAAAATAGATGTAATTTTAATTACAACTGCCAAAAGCAGTACTTTATGTTTGCTTTTCTATCCAAATGTTGTTTTTTTTTATGAAAAGTGAAACAAATTAGAAAATTAATAAATTAGGTTATGAAAATATTTAAAAAAAAAGAAGTTTTGAAATCCATTAGAATTTCATTTTAACTTAATTTTAGCTTAATCTAGCTCTTTTCTCACAAAGTGAACAATGAAATAGTTTCTCTCCTGTTTGAATTAATTGGTGTTGAGACAAGTGACTTTAATCACTAAAACCTTTCAAACACATTGAAATTTTAAATGTTTTCTCCCCAGAGTGTATTAACTGGTGCTCAGTCAAGTGACATCTGCGAGTAAAATTTTTCTGACATACTACACACTTAAATGGTTTCTCTCCAGTATGAATAATTTGGTATTTGTTCAAGGAACTTCTTGCAGTATAACTTTTCTTACATCGAAAAGTTTTTCTTTAGCATGAATAAATTGATGTGAAGCGAAGGAACATTTCTTCTCCTTACCCCCCCCCCTTTCTTTCTGAGTGCCCTGTATCTTACCTGTCTGCTAAAACTAACCAAAACTGTCTCCATCTCCCCTACTTCCTCCTCCCCCTCCTGTTTAATTACATAATATTTAACTCTACACTGCTCTGGCATTAAGCATCAGTCCTGACCTACTTTCACTGTCCTTACACTTTGCTACATTAATTATGATTTTCCCTTGTAGAATATCATAATTAGCCTAATTTCATATTTTCATATCGCAGTGGCTACGGTTCCAACTAACGGGAACCCATATTTTTTTTTCCGGGGTCCAACTATAGATATATATAGGTTAGTCCACGTCTACCATAGATATCTATGGGTCCGTCCAAGTTTAATAATTTCATTAAAATAATTAATAATAAAAAGTAATAACATGAAAATAACAAAAGTTAAAAAAACAAAAATAAAAAATGTGCACTAAATCAGTATTTATACCCCCAGAAACACTTAAAAAATAACAGAACGCGTATATTTTTATATTCAGCCTATTCGGGATATATTCTAAGACTAAGAGTAAAGATGTGCACATGCACAGCAGTTATTCTTTATTACTTTTTTTTGGGTCTGCCCAGGCCTAATAAAGTTGGAGGAAAACAATTGCATTCAAACTACAAAAGATAATCAATAAAACAAAAAATTATGCGCTAAATTAGTATCGGTTGCACCCCCCCCCCCCCAGAGAAACCTTTTAAAATGAATGTAAATCGTCTTCCTAACACTCGTTAATTTGTATCCGTCAGTATTTGGTTCAATTCTCAGATATAAATGCTTCCCCACCACATCTACTTTTGTTTCTTAATCTTATTTTTAATTAGTAAATTTGAAATATGTAGTCTGCTGTTGTTGTTTCTTTTTTCTTACAACATCCTAAAGAAAGGATACATTAATTCAATTAAAAAAAATATCAAAGAGATCTAATTAGTTACTTTTCATTAAAACAACTAAAAGGATACATTCTGAAAAAAAAAAAACAATAAAAAAAAGTGTCTCTGAGAGGAATCGAACCGGATATAGACTGCATAAAAGTGAGTTATGTCTAAGCTGCATAACCATTCTGCCACCACATCACACAAACTAAGCTATAATTTTAATGTACTATTAGAAAAAAATTGCTCGGTTATGTTTTCACTTCCTTTTAACCTAGTTTTAGGCCTATATTCTTATTTTGTAATTTAAAATAATTTAAAGCCATATTTATTTAAAAAAAATAAATATTAATAAAGCTGAGAACATAATTTGTAAAGACATTTGCAGAATTTCTTTTTTTCTTTTATTTTTTTTAACATTATATCGACTTTTAAAAAAGAAAAATACGAAGTCCCGAAAGTCGCCCATGCGCACATCTATACTACATAGTTGGACCCTGGAAAAAAATAATATGGAGCCCTGTTATAGGTACTTTGATAAAATTTTCAAAATGTATATAATATTTCAAATCATACATAGATCAATAGAGCTCTAAAAATGCTTTAAAATGATACCTTGTTTAAGTATGTATGTCTTTTGGTTATTGAGATAATCATTTTTTTATGCCGAAAAACAGGGTTTTTTTTACTGTAGAAAAACTGAAGAAAATTGTGGCCCGAATTTTGAGATTGGGCAACTAAAACTAACATAACTTTTGAACCGTTTAAAATAGGATCCTCAAATTTTCACCACTGATAAATCATCCTATTTACTTTTAAAATAAGGTCAAATAAACATATTTAAATGATATTAGCCTATGCACTTAAAAAAAAAGAAATACAAGTGCTATATAATTTTAGAAATGAAAAATACTTGAAAGCAGCAAAAACTAAATAAAAATGTTACAAGCCTCCAATTTTCACCAAACATAAGTGGCTGCATGCATTTCATATTGCAAATGAAAAACAACTAAAATAATATTGATGTAAAATTTAATATAAAATGATTAGCAAAGAAAACACTATTATAATGCGATGTGATGAAAATACTAAATTCACAAAGAGACATGCATGATTAAGTGCAAAAATTATTTATTTCATTGTTGAATAATAAAGCTGTTACTTGGAACCGTAGTCACTGCGTTTTCATATCAGCAATAAATATTTATGCAGAGATAAATTAAGAAATTGATGAACTAGGGAGAGAATTGTTCTGGATACACATCAAGTTGTGGAAGAAATAGAAAATTATATCGAAAGTTGTGCATAAGTTATACAAGTTTTACTCTGAATTTTATATTGTTTGATATCTCAAATGTTTACATTTTGGACATACTACTTACTAGTGGATGTGTATTTATTTAGCTGGCAAAAACCGAATTGAGCTAGACTCAAAAGCTAGCAAACTGCAGTCCGCCCACGAGATAAATTCTTCTTTTATATCTAAATCATAACACAAAGATGCAAAACACACGGCAAAGGTTTAGTTTAGTACTATTACTACCATTAGTTTTAAATTAACATAGAAGATCACAAACATACTGGTATTTTTTCAGCCACAGACTAGGGCAAAGTTTTGATTGCCTTTTCTAAGACCAACTTTTAAAAATTGACTTGTTAAATAAAATAAACCTACTTCTCATAAACAAATTTTGATGAGAAGCCTAATGTTTACTTAAATTGAAATTTCGTTTTTCACTTGTTTTCGCAGAGTAAATTTTTATATGGCGAAACGACATTACAATTTTTTTTTAAGTTTTAAAGCGGAACAATTTTTTTTTTCTACAAAAAATGTATTCCCCGATACGATAAACACAGTATATCTAAATCATGTGTCAATGCTTTCCCCTTTATTTATAGCAAACGCATCCTCACATTAAACAGTCAATTTAATAATTTCGAGTCATTAAATTAACATTTTCTAGAATTAGGAAAAATTCGCGTAAATATCATGTGTGATGAGCATGTGATAAGTAACTAATTAAATGGCATGAGACAATTATTAGTTTGTTTAATTGAATTATTCTAAGGCTAATGATGTCTTGTAATTGATTTTGTCGACGACAGATAAATTAGAATGGTTCTTTCCATACTTTCAAATCATAATGCAATGTTCTTAATGTGAATCAAACGAAACGAGCCAATTTTCTAAGACTATCTACAAAATATTTGATTATTTTAAATAATAATTTTAATAGATCAAAACTCACTATATATAATAGTGTCTAGTAGACAGTCTACAGTGACTAGCCAGTCTCACTCAGCGCAGAAATAAATAAAAGGAAAAGGTGGGAGGGGGCAATAGTGTTTTATGACTGGCTGTATTTGCCAAACTGCCGATTTTACAATGGGTAGATCTTTGCAATGACATATAAAAGAACTTTTTAGTTCGTGCGAGGACTGTCGAAAATTTCTACCATTTTTATTTATGTTTTTAGGAAAAAAAACGTAGTTATTCAACTGTCAAATTATTTTGTTTCTACTTATAAAAAAGTTACTTTTTTAAGGAAAAAAATAACAATAAAAAAGTCAAAGCACTAGAAGCGGAACAACTTATTTTTCAAAATAAAATGTGGTTTTTCATTTTATATCTATCGCTTATCAATTAATAATTATGACTGTTGGCAGCAGTAAAATTCTTATAAATATTACAATAATTTTACGCGAATTTTTTTTAATTACCCCCCCCCCCTTATGTTTTACTACCACCACCTTTCTTATCCCTAATCAGGGGCCGATCCAAGGGGGGGCCTAAGGGGCACGTGCCCCCCCTAAGAGAAGTGTTGGCATAGGATTTAGATATTAAGTGGCACTCTATGTTGTGTGTTAAGGCGCATCCACATATGGGCGATATCGCCAGCAAACTTGCCTGTCCATACTTGCGCAACCTCTATACAAACCTATGCAATTAAATCTCCCGCAATATTACAAGCGATTGCTTACAATCTGCAATCGACGTCCACACCTGCGCAATCGGTTGCCCGCCATCAAATTGCGCGCGATATCCCTTATATGTGGACTCGCCTTTTACACTTGTAATTCAATATGAACTGTATTTTTTATAACAGGAATTCAATGCCAAAAACGTTTTATATTTTCTTTCCCTATATATATATATATATATATATATATATATATCAAGAAATTACCGACACATTTTATTTGTGCCCCCCCTAGACAAAATTTCTGGATCGGCCCCTGCTAATCCCTTTCATCAGTACTTGCCAGTACCGCTTCATTTAAATCGCAATAACACATTAGAGCTAGCATCTGATATAGCAGTTGGTGAATTTAACTGCTAACTAATGGTTTGAGAAAGTATTTACTTGTCAACCACACATGTCATAAATAGGCTGGATCTCAAATATTTCTCGCATAAAAATCAGACTTGCGGAGCCGCCATATTTTTTTCCGGCTCCAACCAATTTGACGGCTCCGGCTCTACTCGGCTCAGGCTCCCTATTAAGATAGTATCACACGAGATGTTTGTAATTTTGATAATTTCTGTTTCATAAATTGTGTTGAATTTAAAAGCGAATTAATTGTTATTAATTTCTACAATAGTGAAATATGCAAATGAAAGTTAACATGTCAATTAAATTAAGATGAAAGAATGGGAACGATTTGCACAACAATTAAGCCGAATATTGCTAAAGTATGGAAAGAGAAGTATTAAGTTTATTTCTATTAAAACCTAATTCTTAAAATCCAAGTACATTAAAGAATTAAATAGATTATAGAAATATGTTTATAAATCTATATAAACAGTTAGGCCTATTACAAAAATATAACTATCGGTGAATAAAATATACTTAACAAAATATGAATTTATATAAGTTAAACTATTAATAAATAATTGTTTTAAAAAATAAAAAAAACACAAAGAACTACATACACAACAACAGACAAACATTTATTTAATTATTTTTCTGAAGCATTGTTTTGATTTTAAAATGGAAAAATCGATTATTCTCAAAATATAATTTATCGAATAAGTATAAGCTTTGACTGGTAAAATATAATTAGTGGAAATGTATAAAAATAAAAAGTGAGAAATCCCACATTTACCAAGCCTCAATCAGTTTTTTATTGAACTAAATTAATTGTACCTTTCGATGCATAAACCAAGTACAGTTTCCATTAGATAGTATCTGCCATATGACCTAGTTTATGTAATCGTGACATGCTGGTGGGATGAAATCACTTAATGGACTGTACTTGAACGGCATTCCGTAGAACGACTTTGTCTTGAGTCTGAAAATTATTTTCAAAATTACTAATTAGGCTCCTATTTTAGCTCAGTGCACCGTCCGACCACAAAAACCGAATAACTCTCTCTACCAACTATCTGGCATTTTCTTAAAATGTATTACAGTAATAAAAAAGGGTTTATTTTAATACTAGTAAGTGCTAAAGATGAAACATCTCGTGTAAATGTAAATCAACATCTTGTATTTACATTCTTCAGTAATTTTCGTCTTTATCAGAATGCCACGCAGTAATTATAATAATTGCCATGATAGTTATCTACCAATCGAAATTTAATTGCTTTTTTTAAAACCCATCATCACATATCAATTTTCTGTTTCACTAAATTTTTCAAGAGATTTTAATACATAAAATTACTAAATATCACATAAATCAGTATGACATTAAGGAACACAATAACTCTAATAAATCGTATGGCCTCTGAGAACGCAATAGTTCAAAGAAATCATATGACATCTAAAAGCACAAAAGCTCAAAAAAATCGAATGACATCTATGATCACAATAGACGATGTATATTTCCTTTTATTGATTAATTTTGTTGTATTTAATGAATATAAATATAATAATTGTTATAGTTTACGATTGCATTTGATAAAATTATTTTTAAACTTTGGACTACTTGTTACATAAACAAGAAAAGTTAAAAGATGAGTTGATTTGTAATAGGACATTTACAGTACAGTATAAAATAAGTAAAAAAATTACTTGGTATTTTTATTTTAAATATCACGAAACACATTTGGAAAAGAAACATTGGAATTAAGACAAGAAAAATGATAAAAAAAGCAAACAATTAGAACTGTTTTTTTCCAAAACTTTGTTTGATGACAAACTGGTATTGGTTCTGGACGAGATGGTAATTTCAGCAATTGTCATGAAAGTGCAAATAGTAATTACTATAACCGGAATACAAGTAGCTAATAAAGTATTAGATATTGCATCGTATTTAGAAAAAAAATGTCCAAGTCCTTTAAGTAAAAATCACGACTCGATCGGACTGTTAATTTTCTATTTACAACCTAAATAAATTTAATTTCAAGAAGAAAGCAACAGTCAACAACAGTAAAACTAGATCAGCTAAAATCAAAGCTTAAGAAGAATACACAGAAACACACAACAAAGTGAAAAGAAGTATTAGGAAGGACAAGAAAGACTATGTCCTGACACCATCATCAATGCCAGCCTTTTAGAACGAACCGGCTTACATCACTAGGCAATCATTGCTATGGAATCCTCAAGGAAAAAGAAAAAAAAGAGGCTGGCCAAGAAACACCTGGAGGCGAGAATTTGAAGCGGACATCCCAGGATGGGGTTCAGCTGGAAGCAGCTGGAGAGATGGCTCAGGTCAGAAGTCACTGTACCGCCTAGAAATGCTGGAATATATGCATAATCAAAATAATATAAATGCGTTTATAGCCGTAAAGTCCAGAACATTGTAGAAGATATAGACTGGCTGTCTTCTTGATGCTGATCTCCTTGTGTACAGGCGGCTCTCATTTGTTCCAGAACGTCCACTCCACACTTACAAAATTTATAATATTGCACAGTTTCTGGAAGTTTTTTTTTGTTCCACCAATTTCAATATGTTTGTGCAAGGTACTCAGTATGTAGATATACTGTTTTGGCTTTCAACGGTAAATTGTTAGGTTTTTTTTTTACCATTAACGATTACTTTTGAAGAAAAACGTTCTGGAGTCAGCCCCGTAGCGTGAAAATTCTACAGGAGGTGCCAGGCATTCTACAGCAGGGTCCAGGCAATAGCAGGGGGGGCCAGGTAATACATTTTACTAAGTAGAACAAATAAGCAAGGGGGGGCAGTCAAAACGCAGGGGGGCGGCCCCCTGCCCCTCGCACGCTACGGGCATGTCTGGAGTTGTGTCTTTACAAATTCACTGACAACTCGCACCGACGATGGATGTGCTTTTGGCAACAATATGACATCAGCCGACAGCGTCACAAGATATTAATCGGTATGGCGGTCATTATGACTGCTGCAGTTGTTCTAGGTATAACTTGTTTTTTTTTCGATCATTATAAAACCAACAAAAATAATCTTCTATAAATTTTAACAATGTTATAAAGATATGTAAAGTCATAAAATTTCAATAGTCTGGGGTTAGCCGTTTAGAAGTAATTAATCCGCATGGTTGCAATGGTTGTCATAGCCGGGGTGGTGGTGGTAGGGGATAAGCTCCCACTGCCTATAAAATGCTCCCCTCATGGCGTGCGTCTCATATAGCCTCTGACAGCTAAGTCCAGCTCCTGGCCTGCTCGTGTGGCTTAATTCAAGCCCGGCGAAACTGCTTCTACTGACAGGAGAAGGGGCAAAGGCGGCCACTGGCGCCTCAAAACCAGCCGCTTCGGGCAGTTGGGGCTCGTCAGCCTGGGAGGGCAACCCATCTAGGGGAAGGAAAACCCTGATTTCAAACCATTCATGATGTCCTTCCGGCAACTTCTGCAGCCAAGTCGTCTCCAAGCGTGGTGCTTTGCACCCCCTTGGGCCCCGTCGACAAAGCCGAGAGGGAGGCCCTGTTGTCTGGGCAGCGCAAGGCCTCCACAAACTTCGCCCAGGCCTGCGCTCTGGAGACGTTACTCCAGTCTCGCCTCACGGCGAGAGCACAAACAAGAAGACAGCAGTCTACGGGTTATAAGTCCTTGCTCAATTGGCGTAGAGCTGGACGCCACGGGCTTTCTTCAATGGTGGGAGGGTCCCTCGTAGTCCCACTGGTCAACTACCGCCCGCCTTAAGCTTGGCAGCCCCCGGCCAATAAGGTGTTGACCCGCCACGGCCTGCCTGCTCCAGTGGGTGCCTGGAGCTTAGAGCGCAGCTCAACAGGCAGATCGTTACCACATGCACCAGGAAGACATTCAAAGATAAAGACGGAGTCTCCAGCTCTCCGCATTGCAAGCTGGAACGTGCGCACTATGCGCACTGGACTGACAGATGACTTACAGAAAATCGATGACTTCCGCAAGACCGCAGTAATCGATCTTGAGCTGCACAGACTAAACATCGATGTGGCAGCCTTACAAGAAACGCGCCTCCCAGAGACTGGATCTTTGAGAGAAGCACACTATACGTTTATTTGGCAGGGGAAAGACGTCGAGGAATCTAGAGAACACGGAGTCGGCTTCGCCATAAAGAACACCCTGCTCCAAATGATTGAACCTCCTTCCCACGGCACAGAGAGAATCCTTACCCTGCGTCTATTCACAGCATCTGGTACCGCCAACCTCCTCTGCATCTATGCACCAACCATGCAAGTCAGCACGGAGACTAAAGGTCAGTTCTATGAGTTATTAAACAGCGCAATTGCCGCAGTCCCTGCTTCGGAACACCTCTACCTTCTGGGGGATTTTAACGCTCGTGTTGGTTCTGACCATGACTCTTGGTCAAGTGTGCTGGGTCACCATGGCATAGGGAAAATGAACGAAAACGGCCAGAGATTACTCGAACTCTGCTGCTATCACGGCCTATGCGTGACAAACACCTACTTTCAGAACAAGGCATGTCACAAGGCGTCCTGGAGACATCCAAGATCAAATCACTGGCACCAGTTGGACCTGATCATCACCAGGCGCGACTCTCTGAATAACGTTCGTAACACCAGAGCCTACCATAGCGCCGATTGCGATACAGACCACTCTCTCATTGCCTCCAAGATAAAGCTGTGCCCCAAGAGACTCCATCACTCCAAAAAGAAATGCCAGCCAAAAATCAACACCAGTCAAACCACCAACCAAGCCAAAAACCAGGAGTTCATAGCAAGGCTGGGGGAACTGCAAAGCTGCAACCAAGAGTCGAATGCAGAAGATATGTGGAATTCGCTCCGGAACACTATCTACAGAGCTGCTGCTCTGACGTATGGTACAAAGAAACACAAGACTACCGACTGGTTTGAGGCAAACGCTGTTGAACTAGAGCCCGTCATTGATGCCAAGAGATAAGCACTGATAAGCTACAAACGCGACCCAAGTCAGCACAATCTTCTGGAGCTGAAGGCTGCTTGGAGAAAGGCCCAGCAGACTGCCCGTAGCTGCGCAAATGACTACTGGCTTCAACTGGCATATAGCATCCAGCAAGCGTCGGAGACTGGCAACATAAGGAGGATTTATGAGGGCATCAAGCAAGCAACTGGCAAATCATCAAAGAAGACTGCACCCTTGAAGTCCAAATCAGGGGATATCATCACTGACAAAAGCAAGCAAATGGGCAGTGGGTGGAACACTATCTAGAGTTGTACTCCAGTGAAAACTCTGTCACACAGAAAGCATTGGACGATATAGAAGACTTGACCGTCCTGAAGGAGCTGGATGCTGAACCTACCATGGATGAACTCAGTAAAGCCATTGATGCCCTGAACAGTGGTAAATCGCCGGGTGAGGATGGCATCCCGCCTGAAATCATCAAATGCGGAAAACCTGCCCTATTAGAGCCACTCCATGAGCTCCTCTGCCTATGTTGGAAGGAAGGCAGAGTTCCGCAAGACATGCGCAACGCCAAGATAGTCACCCTGTACAAGAATAAGGGGGATCGCAGCGACTGTAACAACTACAGGGGTATTTCATTGCTGAGCATTGTAGGCAAAGCCTTTGCACGCGTGGTTCTCAACCGTCTTCAGGTTCTCGCAAACCGCGTGTACCCCGAATCAAAATGCGGCTTCCGACAAGAGAGATCCACTGTCGACATGATATTCTCAGTGCATCAGCTCCAGGAGAAGTGCAGAGAACAGCAGATGCCGCTGTACATCGCCTTCATCGACCTAACCAAGGCGTTTGACTTAGTAAGCAGAAGCGGCCTGTTCCTGTTACTGAAGAAGATCGGATGTCCACCTCAGTTGCTCAACATTATAACCTCCTTTCATGATAATATGCAGGGAGTCGTCAGCTACGATGGGGACACTTCAGAACCCTTTACAATCAAAAGCGGAGTCAAACAGGGCTGTGTTCTAGCGCCTACACTATTCGGCATATTTTTCTCTATGATGCTGAATTTTGCATTTAAAGACTCTACAGAAGGTGTCTACCTACATACCAGAAGTGATGGGAAGCTGCTGAACATGGCCCGCCTAAGAGCAAAAACCAAGATCTGCACTATCCTTATCAGAGACATGCTGTTCGCTGATGACGCAGCCCTGACAGCACACACAGAGGAACACCTACAGCTCCTGATGGATCGCTTAGCTCAAGCATGCATAGAATTCGGACTGACCATCAGTATCAAGAAAACCAACATCATGGGTCAAGGCATCCCAGCTCCACCCTCAATCACCATCGACAACGAAGTTCTGGAGGTCACCGACAAATTCACATATTTGGGCTCCACCATCACCAGCAGTCTGTCCCTGGATGACGAGATCGACAAGAGGCTTGCCAAAGCAACCAGTGTCATGGCCAGACTAAGCAAACGAGTATGGACTAACAAACATTTGACACTGAACACAAAGCTCAAGGTATACCAAGCATGTATTCTCAGCACTCTTTTATATGGCAGCGAAACCTGGACTACCTATACCAAACAGGAAAATCGACTCGAGAGCTTCCACCTCCGCTGTCTCCGTCGCATCCTTGGCATCAGATGGCAGGACAAAATCACCAACACTGCCGTACTCAAACAAGCCAGCTCACTGAGCATGCATCTCCTTCTGTGCCAAAGACGTCTACGCTGGCTGGGTCATGTGCATCGAATGCAAGATGGACGCATACCAAAGGACATCCTATATGGAGAGCTCGCCACCGGGCATCGCCCCGCTGGTCGCCCGCAACTGCGATTCAAGGATGTCTGCAAACGCGACCTCAAACTGACCGGCATCAGCCTCGACAATTGGGAACAGCTCGCCGACGACCGGAGTGGGTGGCGTCAGGCTGTCCACAAAGGCCTCCTTAATGGTGAACAAGTAAGGAACCAACAGCAGGAGACCAAAAGACAGAGAAGGAAGACCGCACGACAGAAACAGGCCCTCGGTCCCCCACCCAGCTTCACTTGTGGCCACTGCGGAAGAGTCTGCCAGTCCAGGATCGGTCTGCTGAGTCACTCAAGAACCTGCTATCAAAAAAAAAAAACAAAAAAAAAACGACTAGATGACTAACCAGAGCGCTACCATCATCTTTCGAGATGGACGGTTTGCCTACTACTATAACTATAAACCGCATAGTAGCGTTGCGGTCAAAATGACACAAGAAAATTTATCATTAAATCAACCAAGCATTAAAGTTCTCATTTTTTAAAATCTATCTATATCTATTTCTTTTTTTTTCTGCCAATCTATTCAGCTTTATTTATATATCTAGTCTCTAAGCTAGTTGAGAAAAAAAGTTAGTGATGAGGGTTTTTAAGACGCACTGGCAAATCCACTGAAAGTGAAACAAAATAAAATATTTTAACAGCTTTGCGCTTGAGGACATTACAAAAATACATCAAAAGACAAGAAATGCTACCCGAAATAAAGTTAATTAGACCAAGAGATAGAAACCCCATATAACTTAATCTTATCTGTACATAAAACGGTCGGTAAGGTTATTGAAATAAAAAATGTGTCCGTGATAATCTATAGGTATCAAACTACAGAGGAGAAGGTTGGAACAATGTTGTACATCTCAGCTGCAAATCGTTGTGCTTGATTAGTACTTGATGTGTTTTTAGCTGCTTACAAACTAAACTTTAATTTTGTTTACAGTACATCCGTAAAATTTTACAACAGAAATTGACTGTTTCGTCAATGTTTGAATATTTGGTAGTAATTTCATTTAGATGAAAACAAGTTTTATCTGCTCTACATGTACCACCATTACAAATAGTATATAAGGACATCAAGAGTAGCTGCGATGAATGCACTTTGTATTGAAGGTAACAGAAGTCAATGGTCTAGAACAGTGGTCGGCAAACTTATCAGCCAAAGAGCCAAATCTGAACATAACAACAATTTAAAAAAAATTGGGAGCCAAATCTGCTTTCATTACACTAAATATGTAGTACACTAAATAAGTTGTATACTAAATAAAACAAAGTGCCAGAGCCGCACTTAAGGGGCCACTGAGCCACATGCGTCTCCCGAGCCGCACTTTGCCGACCACTGGTCTAGAACAAGAAATGGCAGAGTACGCAAGATGATATTTATATACTTAATTTAAAGCATCGAATTTACTAACATTAACTAAATTCTCATTTATGTTAGGGTTCTGACGAAGATATATTGTCAATAATTGAAAGCCAAGTCACTGAATAGAATTAAAGTTTAATGTGGGTTTTACAAAATATTAGAAAAGCCGAAATGTTATTTTATACTGTACTTCATTTTTGGCGACCTGTTTTTATAGCATTTTCGAAAAAAAAATGCTCTATTGTCCCCGTTTTGTCTGTCCGTCCGTCATCACCCTAGATCTCAACAACCATAAGTCCTAGACCCATGATGTATATATCATTTTGTAGGTCTTGGCCTGCCAAGAAATGACTTTTTTCCATTTCGCGATCTGACCTCTCAGGGCCGTAAAAGGGGCCTTAGTACCGTTTTTACTATATAAGCTATATTAATAAAGGAGCGCTATATCTCAGCAACTATAAGTCCTAGACCCATGATGTATATATCATTTTGTAGGTCTTGGCCTGCCATGTGTACATCAAAAGTTCATTTTGCGATAGGACCTCTGAGGACCGGGCTTCAGGGCTCCTAAGGGGCTTATATATTATATATACACCTTGTACGTTCAATAGCCCGTTCATTTGGTGCGAAATACTGCAGCACGTAGTTTCACCAAGATTTATTAAGAAACTCATCAAATGAAATAGTAAGCTTGTGTTCTGAGTTTAATTGAAAGTATCAGAGCTATGCAACAATTGACGGAGTTTTCGGACGATTAAATGACTATAATTTAGAATGTTTTCAATTATGAGTCCTATTTCAGTAACCACAAACCACTTGTAATTGGATTTAAGAGACAATAATTTTTTTTCAAATATAAAGAAACGTCTTTATAATTTTTTTTTTTTTTACAAATATATGCATTACACAATTGAATTTATAAACATTTCCAAAATTTCCAAATATTTATTGAAAGCTAACAAACGTACTGATACATAACACGAAAATGCGCTAACACGTCCTGTGTCCAGAATGGAACAGGCTTAATTGCTTGTTTGTTTTCTACTACATGTTCATCTAAAAATAAAAATGGTTATAGAGAGAGAAAAAAATTACAAAATTAACACTTTTACCTATGACATTTTAATGAATAATTATCCATTTAGAACACTGAAGTGGTTTACAATTTTTTTTTCTTTCCACACTGACATCTTGACATAGTTTCTTTATCGTCATCAGAGTTGATACAGGGAATAGCAATCTAAAAATTATCTCTGTAATCCATTAAGAAAACAATAGTTTCACTTTTAGACTGCGGGTGATTATTAACAACAGAAAGTTAAAAAAAACAACTTATTCAAAAATAACTGTTTATTCTTTTTTTTTTCTATTTAAACATTGAAATTAGATATAAAAAGATGAAATTACATTTAGATTAAAATCATGGTAAATACATATTTTCACTAATAAAAGGATGTGAGAAATTTCTTAGACTCATTCAAGTATTTACTACTATAAAGGTTTTATTAACTATATAAAATGATTGTATTACTAAATTAACATTGAAATATTAATAAAATAGTTTCAAATTTAAATTTTATTGTTTTAGTTGTACATTTTTTTATTGTAAGCTGTTCATATTTAATGCTTGTTGTTTTTATTTACCGTTGTATAATTTAATCTGACCGTTTAAGATTTAATGGAATAAAAAAAAAGTCAGACTTAAGGAATCGTGACAATTCAAATGTATATTAATGTACATCTGTCCACACCGAAAAAATTACCATTAATATAGCCTACAAATTTTAGCACTTTTTACACCCCCTCCCTCCCCGCATGTCTACAATTGTCTAACTATTGGGAAGAACCCTCCTCACTCTAAACATATACATTTTCAAAAAAACGGAAAAAAAAGTATAAAATTAATTCTTCCCCCCCCCTCTCCTACTTGAAAAAGTATATGGTTAAAAAACAAAATTCAAACTCGCCCGCCAAATTGATATTAAATAGGTCTATACATATTACGTATTTAAAAAAAAATATACATCTCACATCTTTCTGACTTATGGAACATCAATCTTTTATCATTGTTTGTAACCCTTTACCATGATTCCCTTACAGTATTTGCATACTCTTAATGGATACCATTTAACTTCTAATCATCATAGTTCTGGTGTGTTTAGATAATTCCGTACATTCTCGTAGCTTGCTGACTTTTAATCATTGACAATAATGTGGACGGCATAGGCCGACAGGTAAATGAGAAACTATTCCAAGGTACTAAATTGCTTGCTCCAGATCTAAAATACAACTATGATCAGCGTACTCTGTCCTGTCTCGAAGTAGACCACACAATGCAGTTACTTCATTGCACGGTGCATTCACTGCAGCTACTCGTAACTTTCATTTTAGGCTAATGATACTTTTGTTTTCATCATAATGGACTTGCAACAAATTGGCTCAAAACGACTACAAAAACGCAGCTCTTAGTATTTTATTTAGGTCTACATAACTAGTAACTACTATTTGCAGCTGTTATGTGTACTTGTACATATTTTATAGGCCATCTATACTGTCCTTGCAAATTCTTCAGCTAGACAAAGCAGTTTATCACTTCATCAATCAGCACGTTTCATGTACAAATGAGTACAACGCAAAATTATTTGATAAAGCAGTGTGAAGTAAATAGTCTATCGAACGATTACATATTTAAAACCACGGATGGGCCACAATGGTTCTTATGTCTGATTGATGATCTAGAGCATGTGCTGGCGAATAGGGTGTAAATAATAGAGTAAATAAACGGAAGGTTCTGATCAAACCGCTCAACAGGCTGTACTTTAACATAGATTGCCCAAGGGCACAAGATTGTCTATGTTTAACTAATTATTTTGTTTCAAGAATAAAATTCCGGAGCCTTAATCTGGTTTGGCCATCTCTTATAGTAATAAAAATGTATTCGAAAAGAAAATGTATAATTAAAATTAGTTTTAGTAATAATAAAGAAAAAAATATGTATTGCATAAATGGAAATAAGTAAATAAATTAAAGAAATGTATAGTCCAGGGTTATCAAAATAATTTGTTCAGCCTTCTTAAGTCATGAACTGTAATGACGTTATACATCGTACAAAAATATTGCACCGTTTCAATATTACTGATTGAAAAATCTCACAGAATACGCAGAATGAAACACTTATTAGGCAATTTCGAAACTTATTTCGTCCTTGATTCTAAACAAAAGCTGCAAAAAAAGTTGAAAGGGAGTTAATTTATAGATTCTAGTACAGTGTATAATAAAACTCATATAAAATACGCCATATTTAGATATTATAATTTAAATTTCGTTGATTGGAAAAGAAAATTGGCCTTTAGTTCAAATTTCAATTCGGTAAAACTCACTTTATATGATTGTAAAATGTTAGGATAGTGACATTGTTACATCAAAAAATGTGTAATCCCCCAACCCTAATGTAAACAACTGAAATATTTGCAGATCACTTCCCTTCCCTAAGTTGTTAACGTATGAAATGAACGATCCCATTGTGAATTGTACTGTTAATTGTAATCATAAAATTAAGCTATTCTTCACAAGAATAGGCCTACTAGTTTATCAATGCACTGTCTTTTTAAATTTATTAATGATTCATTATTTTTATACAATAACGGATATAAGTAAATATCTATTTAATTTAAATGTGTTAAAACCTAAAAAAAATGCAGGTTATTAGATTATATGTCATTATCATATAATGGATTTTGGGTTTTGTAAGGGTAAAATCAAACTGTTTATTTGCTAGTTTTCAGAAGTCAGTCAGCTATTTACCATAAATTTTGTTTTTAACTTATCTAATTTTTGTTAAATGTCTGCCACATACTAAATTGATTTAAGATTACGAGTACATAGTCTGATTGTGCATTTGATTTCATAATTTTAGTTAATTATTTAGAAAGCAATAAAATCAGTTCAATTCCTTTTTATATCTCAACTTCATTACTTCTACTAATCATTTTATTAGCTGCCAACTTCCATATGGTGTTATCAACTTACCAAGTATTGGAACAGGTTAATGTAGCTACTTTATGTATGATCACTTCAAAAGCGATTTTAGTAAAAAAAATACCTGGGATGTGAAGATACTTAAAAAAATTATATCTGTTCTTATGTCACCCATTGCAGCTCAATGAAAAATGCAAAAAGTGTCTCAATTGACTCCGGTCTCTCCTACACTGTAGCAACATAGTACAATACCAGAACTTAATTCAATATATACCATTTCACTAAAAATAAGATGCTATGTTGTTTTAGTCATTTATTATTATATTTACAATGCACTATTATACAAAGAGTTAAAAAGTTGTTAAGATAATACATTTATTTTTTCATTGAAATTTACAAACTAACTGTAAAAATGTCTTTTTAAATTTTGGACTGGTTGTTACATATACAAGAAAATTAAAAGAGGAATTTATTTGAAACAAAATATTCACCACCCAATACAGGATATTAGAAATATTACTTTTTTGTAGGAATTCGATGAGAGGCACAAAGAAATTGTACAATAGCATGGGTATCAATATAAAAAACATAATTATTACACAGATGACTAACACAGATTTTACGGACCGCATTTCTTTTTTCCTTTTAACAATTGCATCATTTGAAGACAAATATAGTTTAGCTTTAGAAGTAGATGAAACTTTAATTATTGTCCAAATACCACATAAAGAAATTATTAATATTGGCAATAACAAATAAATTGAATAAACTATGATCCTTTGAGTTATATTTAAGATGACGTAATTTTGAGAGTAGTAATCCGTCTTTTCCATTGTAATAACAGTAGCATTACCACGTTGAATAAAAGCTATATAATACGTATAAAAATAAGGTGCTCCAAAGATCATGTCAAAAGCTAATATACACATTATAACAATACTGATATTAATTCTTGTTATTATTCTAGAGACAAAAAATGGAAAGCATACAGCAATCATTCTTTCTATTGAAACTTAAGTTACAAGATGGATACTGATGTTTACTGCTAATTCATTCCAAAAACGTATAAACACTTCATAAAACATATCAGCATATAAACCATAAGGTATGACAGTATGTATTAGAATAACTATAACCATGAGTAAAGATTGTGTCACCGAGTAAATCAAATCACAAACAGACAGTGCCAACAAAATGATATTAGTTGTGTCCTTCATACCGTGTTGTGATAAAATTATTATATTAAGGACACTTCCAAATATGCCAGTCATAGAGAGTAGCTGACCAAGAAAACCATTGATTAAAAGGCTCAACATTTTATAAGTTTCTTGACTGACATTTATGTCATTCTGTAATGTGAAATTTGCCTTATATAAAGTGTTATTGATCAAGCCCTTTGTATTCATTATGCTTGGAGTAATTGTTGAAATTTTACTGAAAAAAAATATAAAAGTGTTAAATTCCCAAAAATTTAAATAATGAATAATATATATATATATATATATATATATATATATATATATATATATATATATATTGAATACCATTGTTCAAATGAAAAAAATTATGATAAATATTTTATCATAAATCCACAAAAATGTTCTTTGTAAATGACCAAACACAAACATTAAGAAATATTTTGTTGTGGTAAGGTGAATTAAAGCGCTCGTCTGTCAACCTGAGGGTCTCAGTTAAAAACAAATCAAGATCCAGGACAAGTCCTATCAAAATAGCTTAGATTATAGAAATATTTACTTTAGTGATCATTACTAAAAAAAAAACCTATCGGTGAATTAAAATTAACCAAACATTTATTCATATTGTTATCTTTATGAAAAATATTTTGATTTTAAAATGAGTAAGTGAATAACAGTCATAAAGTCAATAATCGTTGAAAGGTCAAGTATAATGTTAGAAATGTATTCTATTAAAAAGTGTTTTTAAAAAAAAAACAACAACTACAATTTGAACAGTTTCTATGGTTTTAATTAATTACGTAAATGTCTTACATATTAACAAGTTATAATAACATATTGCCATTCATAATATTGGTATTCATTATAAGCTAGAAGGGAGGCCTAAATAGTAATTTTGAAAACACTATTAAGCCTTTAGGCCATGCATGGGCAACTAACGGTTTGATTCAACCCACAGTACAACGCCCTCAGTTCCTAAACATCATTACATAAATAAAATATAATCATTACTACACTTAGCATTGAAAGGTCACATAAACACTAGAGGTGGACATGAAGATTAGCTGCAGTTATTGCAATGAACATTGAAGTAACTGAATATAAAGGAAATGATTTTACACTCTACTTAAAATGAAACGTCAAGTTAAACAAATGTAATATATTGTTAAATATTTAACACTTTTAAGAATGATGGGTGGGGATCCAAAAATAACTCGCAATGGTCACTCCAATAACAAGATACGGCTCTGCCAATAGTTTTGTGACCTGATAATTGCGAACCAAAAAGTCAATATATAACAATATCATGTTATATACATTTCAAGTTTTGAGATTTAATCCAGTTTTTGTTCAAACTATTTATTTATGGAAGGAAATTGCAATTAATTGAATTAGATGGGGGGGGGGGCGGATTTTGAAAACTGATTTTTGTCCTAATTCTTTTTATAGAGGTTTTATTATGGTATTTATTTGTTTTTTTGAGCTTTTTTAGAATCCTTATTGTCTGATATACCATGGTCATTTCTCGCTAAGAACCTAAGAGTATAGCTTTGTTAGCCTAGCATTAAACTTATGCAACAATAACAATTCACTTGTTTATCTTTCATATATTTCACATATATGTGATTAGTTAAAAATTTATAAAGTCACCTGTTCAATCTTAGACTTTGTTGCTATATCTCTTGATTACATTATTCTCTAAATTACTAGCATATGTCTTTCTGATGCGTTGACTGCCGCTCCATTGAAAAATCTTTTTTTATATAATTGAATGAAGTTTAATGTTGGTTTTACAAAATAATAGAAAAGCCGAAATGCTGTTTTATAATGTAACTCATTGTTGGCCACCTGTTATTTCTGCTACATATTCATAAACAAGCAATTAAGCCTGTTCCATTCTGGACACAGGACGTGTTAGCGCATTTTCATGTTATGTATCAGTACGTTTGTTATCTTTCAGTAAATATTTGTAAATTTTGGAAATGTTTATAAATTCATTTGTGTAATGCATATATTTGTAAAAAAAAAAATAATTATAAAGACGTTTCTTTATATTTGAAAAAAAATTATTGTCTCTTAAATCTAACTACAAGTGGTTTGTGGTTACTGAAATAGGACTCATAATTGAAAACATTCTAAATTATAGTCATTTAATCGTCCGAAAACTCCGTCAATTGTTGCATAGCTCTGATACTTTCAATTAAACTCAGAACACAAGCTTACTATTTCATTTGATGAGTTTCTTAATAAATCTTGGTGAAACTACGTGCTGCAGTATTTCGCACCAAATGAACGGGTTATTGAACGTACAAGGTGTATATATAATATATAAGCCCCTTAGGAGCCCTGAAGCCCGGCCCTCAGAGGTCCTATCGCAAAATGAACTTTTGATGTACACATGGCAGGCCAAGGCCTACAAAATGATATATACATCATTGGTCTAGGACTTATAGTTGCTGAGATATAGCGCTCCTTTATTAATATAGCTTATAAGTAAAAAACGATACTAAGGCCCCTTTTACGGCCCTGAGAGGTCAGATCGCAAAATGGAAAAAAGTCATTTCTTGGCAGGCCAAGACCTACAAAATGATATATACATCATGGGTCTAGGACTTATGGTTGTTGAGATCTAGGGTGATGACGGACGGACAGACAAAACGGGGACAATAGAGCATTTTTTTTCGAAAATGCTCTAAAAAACAAAAAAAAACAATGGTTATTGAGAGAAAGAAATAAAGACAAGTTTCACACTTTTAGTTTTGACCGTGTATAACCTTTTGAATGAAACACTCTAATAGCAGTTAGCAATTTAGAAAATAACAAATGGTTTTGTCGATTTACTTTGTACAATGCCTTCTTTACATTACTTTGGCATCATCAAAGTTCGCGCATGGAGTACAGTAGAACTCATTATTGATCGAAGTCACATTGATATACAGTTAAGTCATTTGCAGACAATAAACACTTGTCTCAGATTCAGACAGGTAATTTTTGAAAAAACGTAAAAAAGGCGTAATATTATTCGTTAATTACTCGAGATTGTGTTTCAATGAAATTAGTACAAAATAGAGAAAGACATAAACAATTCAAATTACAATCAGCTTTCTATTATTGAAAATATATATTCATTAACATTTTCATTAATAAAACGAAGCTGTTTCTAATAGACTGCTTAGAATTATTTCAGTATTTGCTACAATAAAGGTTTTAATTAACACATAAATTGTCCCTATTCCTAAATAGACATTGGCAGATTAATAAACAAATTTCAACTTATAGTTTACTTTTTTTCTGAGATTATTTATTTGTAAAACATTGTTTTACATGTTTATTTAAGCATTTGATTTGCCATACTAATTTCTTTCTTGAGCCCAATTGTATCTGTTGCGGGCTCTACGGTTTATGTTATGAGTTCTGTGTTTTGATTTAAACGTGGAGATGTCAAGTTAGCTTAATGTCTGTCTCTTTTACTTTGGTTGCTTTCTCCTCTGACACTCAATAACCAATTGAGCAAGATGTGTTGTGAGCACGATGATTTATTTACAAAATGTACATAATAATGCAACAAGTCCATTAAGGGAAACATTTTCAAAGTCCACAATAAATCACTCTGCCTCAAACTCTGACTAACTAAAGATCTCTTTACTTTTCTCGTAACTATTCTCGTCGCTAAAACTCTCCCGTAACTCTCTTAACTCCTGTCCCTAAAACTAAATAATGTCCGAATTCAGTCCTATTTATATCCCTGACGTCCGTGCCCTAATTACCCTAAATACGTCACAGTCTACTTCAGTATTGTCCTTACTATCTATTATTTTTACGAAGCGTCACCTGGTCATTATTTTTAACCCTACTAGCCGGTCCAACTTCGCTTCCCGGTCCTCACACCTTTGCTGTTCTATTATTTTTCCCCACCTTGTCCGAAGTGGTTTATCACATAGTCAACCATTTTTTGTATTAATCCTATTTCTTATATATCTTCTTATCTTAAAACATCGAAGGAGATTTCTATGTCTCTAAATCTACTTTAGTTTAAAACAACTGGCTTAACTGGCTTACAGTTGTGGCTGCTCCTATAGCTCGGCACCGTGTGCGATCATGGAAGCTGCACTAAATTTTCTTGACTGACTATAAAGTATAAAAAAGTGAAGGGCTCATCGGGACAGGTGTAGTGTGTTGGATTTGTTTCAGTAAACCCATATTATAAAGGGATCGTGTAGTTAACACAACGCCCAACCGCCTTTACTCCCATATTTACAGTTGGGTACACTTTAAAAGCTGGGTGGACCTTGAGAATATTACCAGGAATTAAAATAATCCAGCGGTTCTCACTGAGATTCGATACATGGACCCCTTCGGTCGACAGTCGACTGCTCTTCACCGCTGTCACACTCTCGCCTTTGTAGACTGTTGTGATGGCCGTTGTCTGTGGGCAATCTGTTCCTGACTGGATACGTGAGGTCAAAAATTTATTTGTGTACAGCCACGTGACGATTAAATACAATACAGAACGACTCAAGTCGGGTGCGTATATGATAACCAACACTTGACTTTATTCAAACGTAGATATATAACAATATAAATAGTTCTAAAAAGAACTCTTAGCGGAGCTTACAATATGCAAACCATACGTATACTAATAACTCTAAAATAAGTTAACAGTCGGGAGTCTAAACAGACTCGTATAACGTGGGCCCCCTCGGGTTGGGGGAAATCAATTGATTAGTAAACTCATCTCAATTTATACAGTTGGCCCTCCACTATGGAAACATACATCAACGTCACGTCAGGTCCAGGTGTGCTGACCAACGGTGCCGTATGATAAGGCACGGTCGCTCAGTTATCATCTAGCCCGGCCCGAGGAATTAATCTCATGGGGGGATGATGTGGTGGATGGGGAAAGATGGATGGCACCGCCGAAGACGGGTCGTCACGAGCCATTGGTTTGATGGTCAAAATACGGGCTCGCCATATCAGACCGTGGAAAGAGGGGGGTGTAGAGATAAACAAGTGGAGGGTTGATACAACGCGGGAAGAAAAGGGGTTGGGTGTTGAACGCGGGAGGATGTCTTAAATACAGTTTGTAACAACCGCACGACTACATATGCTTAGATGAATGATTATAAATAGTTATAGTAATAAGGAAATATAAATAACAATAACCAATGTATAAATAAAGACATATATGATACATTTAAGAAATTTATTATCCAAAGTTATCAAAATAATTGGTTCAGCCTTCCTAAGTCCACAAAATACGGTTATAACATTTCACACCTTAAAAATATTTTACCAGTTTTTGATTGCTTAATGAGCGCTCTACCGACTAAAATATTTGACAGAATACGGCGACTGATACACTTATTAGGAAATAGGAAAAAAATGTGTTTAAATAGTAGCTAAAAACAGCCTAAAGGGAGTTAATTTATATATACTAGCTCATTTTATAAATAAATTCATATTAATATTTTAGATACCATCAATTTTGTGCATTGTTCGGAGAATATATTTTGCCTCAAAATATATTTAATGGTTACTGCTATCCTTAAGCATGTATGTAAAGTCCCTGTAAGGATGAGATGAAATCTCTTAGATCCTATAAACCACTAATGGGACGGATTTTATGGTGCACTTCTTTCATCCCCACCATAGCCGATAGTGCAAAGACCCAAGACCTGAAAAATTTCCTTGGTCCTCAGCTGGGATCGAACCAGATACCTTCAGGTCGACAGTCGAGCGTTCTACCGCACGACCATCCGTCCCCAAGCATGTAAATATGCAAAATATTACATTGTTGACTTCGAAAAACTGTGTATATCACTCCCTTTCCAACGTATCAACGACTGTCAAACATTTTTAAACGTACTTCTTTCCGTAATAATTGACAAGCCCATTGTACACTTTAAATAATGTATATCATTACAATCAATAAAGTCAATCCTCACAACTAGAAAGCTAATGATTTAATCTGTCACCTACATTAAAGCACAGAGTTCTTAATTCTACTAATGTTTCTTTAATTTAAAACGTCTATGGATATAAATAAGCCTTTACATAAATATAATTTTTTTAAAAGAAAAAAATGGCTAGTTATTAAACTCTACTCCCTTTTTAAATACAACTGATAGTTTGTATGCTAGTTTTCAGAAGTCTATAAGTGGACATCTGAATATATTTTTTTTTTAAATTATATTAATTATTTTTAAATTGGTTTCATTTTGTCATGAACATTCTGTTAAATGTCTTCATCATAATAAATGGATATAAGCTAAAGAGTGATTAGTCTGTGCATCTGGTTAAATTATTTTAATTATTTCATGAATTCTTTTATTCATTTTATCTCTTATGACATCAACTTACATAGGTTGTTATGGACTTACAATATGTGGGGCGGGGCGGTCAATAAAGGTTAATTCAACTTATTATTGCTTTAGTTAATTTATGTATGACCACACCTTAAATTTTTTGTAGTACAACGATGCAGATTTGTTCTAATTTCAACCATCGCAGCTCAGTGATAAATGCAAAAAAAAAAAAAAATTCCCGTAGCCGCAGTCACAACGAACCCTGAACAACATTATATAATATCAGAGGTCAATACTTAATTTACCATTTCACAAGAAGTTGATGTTTGTTTTAGTTCTATATGTTTTATTCACAATGCATATATTAATACGAAAAGTTTGAAGGTGATATGTGAATAAATAATTCTTTATTCATTGTATTTTACATAGGCCTACCAACTGTAAAAATGTCTTTTTAAATTTAGGACTTGTTGTTACATAAATATGAAAATTAAAAGAGGAATTTATTTGAAACAAAATATTCACAATCCAATGAATGATATTAGAAATATTACTTGTTTGTAGGAATTTAATGAGAGGCAAAAGGAAATTGTAGAATAGAATGGGGATCAATACAAAACCATGATTATTACACAGATGACTAACACAGTTTTTACTGATTGCATTTCTTTTTTCCTTTTAACTATTGCATCATTTGATGACAAAGATCGTTTGACTTTGGATGTAGATGAAACTTTAATAATTGTCAGAATACTACATAACGAAATTATTAATATTGGCAAGATAAAATAAAATGAAAAGGCTATGATCCATTGAGCTTGTTCTAAGATTTCATAATTTTGCGAGTAGTAATCCATTATTTCTAGTGAAATTACAGTAGTATTATCGACTTCAATATAAGTAATATAAAATGTATAAAAATAAGGTGCTTCTAAGATCATATCAAAAGCTATTATACACATTATAACAACAATGATATTAAATCTTGTTATTATTCTTGAGACAAAAAATGGAAAACAAACAGCAATCATTCTTTCAATGGAAACTAAAGTTACAAGATGAATACTGATTAATGCTGATAATTCATTCCAAGTATGTATAAACACTTTATAATACAAAGCAACATATAAACCATATGATATGTAAGTATTTATTAGAATAGCTATGATCATTAATAAAGATTGTGTCACTGAGTAAACTAAATCACAAACAGATAGTGCCAACAGAATGATATTAGTTGTGTCTTTCATACCATGTTGTGATAAAATTAGGATATTAAGGACACTTCCAAAAATGCCAGTCAATGAGAGTAACTGACCAAGAAAGCCATTTATCAAAAGGCTTAAAATTTTATAGGTTTCTTGACTGACATTTTTATATAAAATGTCATTGCTTAAACCAGTGGTATTTATTTTGCTTGCAGCATTAGTTGAAATTTAACAGAAAACCACTGTAAAAAAGATTCAGAATGTTTCATTTACAAAAAGAAAAGTAATAGTTTTGTAAAATATTTTTATTATTTTTATAATGAATAAAACAAAATTCGTTCTGTAAAGCTGCAGTTGCACACATTAAATATGTATTTAGGTGAATGTGATTTGCTTGCTTCGCCCAGATAGAACTCGGCCATCTGATCAGCACATTCTGCTATTTAACTTAGTGACAGATACAATTCTGAATTTTGATTACCCATCGCTAACACCAACAAAGTATTCATTATAATATTTTAGGTTGAATAATATTTAATATATATTAAGAGGCAGAACTATCCTAAAACATTGTTTTACGTTAGTTGATCATCTTTTGCTCTACTAGTGAAATATTCAGATACCTCAGATAAAATTAATGACAATCGGATCTAACAACAGCTATTATAAAGTCGGAAAAGTTTTAAACCCCAAAATATATTGAAATCCAAGAGCCTTTATCATTTTCTAGCTGAATTTACTTTTATGTAAAAAAAGGCACGGTTTACGTAAAGATAATAGATACGCTATTAGGCGTTATTTTTTAAAATAATTGCACCAATTTAAAGCTTTTACATGAAAGATTCCCACGGTTCTCACCGTTCTCTCAGGGTTTCTTCGATCAAGGACGTGTGCTTCAAACTACTCGACAAACTGAGCAGGCATAAAAATATAATGATTAATTATATTTTACAATATATCAAACAATTGCTTTTTAATGTCAATAGTGTTTAACTAAATATTTGCATTTATTTCTATTTTTGTCCTAATCAATTTTTATTCGGTCAATCGAAATGTTATTATAGCCACAACGATTATAATAAAAGATGAAGCTCTTTCAATTCAGTCTTATTTTTATTACAATTACTTATCATAGTAAATAGCTCATTCGTGTTCATTCAAAAGGAAATGAACTAAAAATGAATAAATTGAAACTGTCATCTTTATTCAAGCAAACATCATAAACGACTTAATCTAGAACTTTTCAACGAAAATGGCAGCTTGCATTTCATAAGTCAAAAAGAAGTGATAGTTTAAGAGCCAAGGAATGTTACGATAATTTAGAACTTTTTGTTTTGAAGCCTTGTAATTGAATGATATTTTTGCATTTTAATATTTGATATACATTGTCAAGGAGTTAAAGTTGATTTAAGTATTCATTAATTAATTTTGGTTTGTGCATGTGTGTTGATCACACTTTTCTAGTAGCTCAAGAGAGTGTTAATTTTTATATTACTATGTGACGTGGTTTTTTCTAGTTGACGTCATATATTAAGTTGCTTGGAGACAAGCTTGGTGGATTGAGAGAGTTGCTGTTTAGATTATGAAGATATTAGACACTTTATTAACTCTAGTTACATTTTAGATCCTATACGTGTAGGACAGATATTTTATTCAACTTTGAAGAAGTTATTAATTTGATTGAGACTAGCAAGTGATAGTTTATTAGATACTTCTAAGATGTGCCTATGTCATATACCTTCGTATAAAGTTTTATAATATTGTTAATGTCTACGTTCGATAATAAAATAATGAATCAGCAACATTGAATTGTGCATTGATTGGACTAGTGTTTGTGTGTGAAAAATCAAGTGACACGCTACCACAGTAACGCCTCCAACATCATAACATCATCAAACCTAACAACCTTCACAATGGTGGCAGTAGAGAAAACCCAAAGCCTACCAGAGAGACTATCCTAACGGCGCAGGCAACCAAGTCTACCAGAGAGACCAGACCAGTAGACCAGACCAGGGAACCGGTCCAGTAAACCAGTCCAGTGAACAAGTCCAATTGGTCGGACCAGTGTACCTATGACCAGTCTGCAGTCCTGACAACGCAGAATCAACACTGTTGTGTCATCTGCTCGAGATCATATCTCGGAGACACCTCTGACTGCGATAAATTTATTCTACGGTCCGGTCGAGTGTCTTATGTGTTCATACTTTGAATACATATGTTTATTGTTATTTCATCATCAAGTCAAGAGAGCTGCTTGTTGTGTTCACATTCTTTCATACTTAGTGACGTCAACACGTTCCCACCGAATTACGGAAGTAGAGTCAATGTCAAGGATCAAGATGGCCGTTTAGGACTGACTATTGTTTTCTGTGCCTCCATTCAGAAGATCAAGTCAAGACATGGAGGAAACATCACCAAAATTGTAAAGTACTAATTCAACATTTTTATATTTATTTTCCCTCATAAATGTCATATTTTCAGTGTCCATATTTGTAGATTTATTACTAAAAGGGAGGAAGGAGTGGCGACCCAAATATAGGTTAGCTAATTTGGGGCTCTATTAGGGGTATATTAGTAATTCATTTGGATCTATTGCACTTAATTGTGTCATTAGTAATTATTTAATAATATTTGGATCCACTTGAAATACTGATATCATTTAAATGTTTAGTTGTTTTTGAGTAGTTTGTTTATTTATTGTCCTATTTGTTTGTATATATTTCGTCAAATTAATTTTAACTCAGTCTAGTGTACGTCTGCGTTTTGTTTACATACATTGTATTCTACTGTTCACTATCATCTAATAGGAAGCTGATTCAGTTATTGTTTGTCCTGTAGTGTGAAATTTATAATTATACATACATTTTCATAAATATTTTCTATTTGTTTATTATTTTTGACACTGAATCCCAATCCCATGCATATAATATAGGACATTTATTTATGTAAACATTGATTGATATATGTGATATTTTAAATAGTGCCAATTGTATATATCAGTGCCAGGGAAAATTTTTTTTCCTTCTTCTCCAATATTGTTGAAATCTATTTGAATCTATTAGAAATTGTTAATTGATCATTGAAGGGTTTCTTAAATCATAAATATGGAGGTTAAAAATATAGAAGAAAATTTATGGGAAGCATATGAGAGGAGAGGTGAAAAATATGGTCTAACAGGAGAGAAACTCCTACAATTTATTAAAGAAAACATTGAAAAAGAAGAGAAATTAACTAAAGAAAGGTTGGACAGGGAAGAAAGAATAATTAATAGAGAAAGGGAAAGGGAACTTGCCAATTTAGAGAAGGAAAGGTTAGATAGAGAAAATGATAGGGAACTTGCCAGGATAGAATTAGAGAAAGAAAGACTTAAATTAGAAGCAGAGGTACAAATAAGAAAAATAGAACATGAACAAAATACAAGAAAAACAACAACAAACCATACATATGATAAATTAAAGTTGGGTCAATACAATAGCAAGGACAATAACATTGACATATTTTTAACTAAATGTGAATGTCAATTTAAACTTAACAAAATACCAGAAAGTGAATGGACCAGACACCTAATAGGAGCATTCCATGATGAGGCCCTCAATGTCCTACATATGATAGAACACCCTGAAGATAAACCATATAGTGAACTAAAACACCATCTCCTTAAATACTACAACAAGACTGAAGAATATTACAGAAACTTATTCCATAATACTGTTATCTCTGAATTAGAACACCCTACAGCTTATGTGAGCAAAATAGAACAATATTTAAAGGAATTTATTAGGGCATCAAATATAGATTCATCTGATCCTCAACAAATAATAGAACTAATGTTAGTGGACAAATTCCTAAATCTTAGTTCTGATAAATTATTTTCATTTATAAAATTAAGAAAAGTAAACTGTAAAAAAGACCTTATCTCTGCACTATCTGATTATAAGGACAGTAATCAGAATACCCCCATGTTCAAAGGTAAGGATAATACCTTTAGGGCTATCAGACACAACAACAACAACTATAATAATAATTTAAGATACAGTAGTGTACCTGGTAATATAATTTGTCACTATTGTTCTAGACCAGGGCATATAATAGCCAATTGTAGAAAATTAAAATACAGGAATGGGTACAATAATATACAGAATAATAGATACTTACCTAACAGACAATATGCTAGAAACAACAATAATAGAAACTTTAGTAGATACTCAGGACAAGACAATAGGAGACAGAGACAATCACCAAATAATAGCCCACCAAGACAATACAATGACAGAGGTAGAACATTGGGTAGAACAAATAACACACATACTGTAAATGCACTGTTGAACAATAATGGAAGTCTAGTATTTTACCCTTGCTTCCTCAATGACAAACCTGTCATGTGTCTTAGAGACACAGGAGCTAGTTGTGTGGTGGTAGATCACTCACTTGTTTCAGAGGACTGCATAATAGATACTTATGAAAAAGTCAAATTAGGTAATGGTCAAACTTTAAACTGTAAAAAGGCAATAATAGAAATTGATACAATACACCTTGGATCAGTGGAAAAATAGAAGCAATAGCGATGATAGCACCTGTGGCCCCCCTAATTATAGGAAACATACCAAACATCAAACCAGACAATTCAAGTGAATTATTTATACAGTGGTTAAGTGATAAGGAAATAAGCGTTCAGAAAACACTTCAGTCTGTCCAGAACAACTTAATTGATAGTGATAAGGTAAATACTTCTATTAAATCTATTGAAACTGTGGAAACATCGAATAAAATTCCTAGATGGAATGGAGCAGGGCACATATTAAACTATATTAATATTGTAGAAAAACATATAATAGATGTTCCATTAAATGAAAGATCAGAAATAATTAAAGATTTACTGATAGGACACAAAAAAAAGCATACAACATTGCAAAAGAAAATTCTAATAATTGGGATAAAATGAAGGAACAATTAAACGAACGCATTATTGTAGAATCAGACAGAGATAAAAAAAAGGAACAGTTAAATAAACACATTATGGTAGAATTGGATAGTACAAGTAAAACACAACATGACATAACAGAACATAAAAAATTATCACAAGTAATTAACGCTATCACTAGAGCTCAATCTATGAATAAACAAGAAGGAAGACCCAGCATAAACAATCAGGATACATTTACCATATTGAATATTACTAAAGAAGAATTTATCAAATTACAACAAGAAGATGGATCCCTGCTAGATTATTTTGACACAAATAATAAGAATAATAAGAAAGCATCATACTCAATAATAAATGATATTATGGTAAGAAAAGTTACAGGTAAGAGAGATTATGTACAAATACTAATACCTCAATCACTTAGAACAAAATTACTACAAATAACACATGACAGTCCCTTAGCTGGACACATGAGTTACAGAAAAACACTAAATAGAATTAGAAATCATTGTTTTTGGCCAAACCTAGAAAAAGACATTAAGATATATATATAATCCTGTCAGATATGCACTAAATTTAACAAAAACCCATTTAACCATAAAGCTCCCCTACAAGAAATGGACACTAACCATAAACCATTTTACAAGATAGCCATTGATATTATAGGACCAGTATCTCAACAATCCCAGAGGGGACATAAGTTTATTTTAACAGTTGTAGATTTTGCTACAAGATGGTTGGAAGCCATTCCCTTAATAAATATTACTGCTGAAAATATTTGTAGTGCCTTATTAACTATATTCACTAGATTTGGTTTTCCCCAGATTATTTTATCTGACAATGGTACACAATTCACATCTCGAATAACTCATGCCTTTACTAAAATGTTAGAAATCACTCAAGTATTTGCACCTCGCTATAGACCTCAAACTAATGGTGCAGTAGAAAGGGCCAATCAAACTATTAAAATAATGTTAAATAAATTAATTATTGATCAAGAAAGTAATTGGGATAGATATTTACCACTTATATTATTTGCATACCGGGAGATTCCCCATGAATCCACTGGATTCTCACCTTTTGAATTAGTATTTGGAACAAACCCAAGAAGTCCCTTAAAGGTTTTTAAAAATAATATTCTACCTTCTTTAGAAGCTTTTAAATTACTGAATTAAATTTATGGCATAGTAAAACAATATTATACATTAATTGTATGGTTTAAGGAACTATTTTTATATATTTTGATAGGTTATGGCACTAATAAGTATTAATAATGATTATTGGCACATAAAAATTGATTTTGTTCACTTTGAGTATTATTGAATAGCATTGATTATTATTGAATATGGTTGAATATTATTGAATAGCATTGATTATTATTGAATATGGTTGGATATTATTGAATATCATTGATTATTATTGAATATGGTTGAATATTATTGAATAGCATTGATTATTATTGAATATGGTTGAATATTATTGATTATCATTTTGATATTGAGATACTTATGAGTTGTTATATTATAAAGAAATGTTGCACATTTTTGGAGGGAGGGGAGGTGTCAAGGAGTTAAAGTTGATTTAAGTATTCATTAATTAATTTTGGTTTGTGCATGTGTGTTGATCACACTTTTCTAGTAGCTCAAGAGAGTGTTAATTTTTATATTACTATGTGACGTGGTTTTTTCTAGTTGACGTCATATATTAAGTTGCTTGGAGACAAGCTTGGTGGATTGAGAGAGTTGCTGTTTAGATTATGAAGATATTAGACACTTTATTAACTCTAGTTACATTTTAGATCCTATACGTGTAGGACAGATATTTTATTCAACTTTGAAGAAGTTATTAATTTGATTGAGACTAGCAAGTGATAGTTTATTAGATACTTCTAAGATGTGCCTATGTCATATACCTTCGTATAAAGTTTTATAATATTGTTAATGTCTACGTTCGATAATAAAATAATGAATCAGCAACATTGAATTGTGCATTGATTGGACTAGTGTTTGTGTGTGAAAAATCAAGTGACACGCTACCACAGTAACGCCTCCAACATCATAACATCATCAAACCTAACAACCTTCACATACATTAATTGTATAATATTTACGTTGAGGCATACACAAGCATTTGTTTCACCTGGGACGGCAATAAAAAAAATGCCTTCCTTTTTCGAAATGAATGACTCTTTCATAATTTCTAATTTCATCTCATAATTTGTAATAGTCAGACCATAACTAAAAATGTTTGAGACAATCTAATATACACGGTGGGTTCCTGTTAGATACGAAGATAAATTGTATTGGTGAGTTTTAATTTATTTTGACCAGCATTGTAAGCCACTTGAGGATAGCCAAATTAAAGGGCTATCTAAACATTGATAATTTTCCCCCGGGCGAGAGAAATTATCACGTGGATTAAAGTTTGTATCAAGGTGCCCGATGATCAGCGATTGTAAGGCTCTAAGATTGTCTGCCAAGCGACCATGACAGAGTTTTTGTTTTGCATATGAGGGAGATAAAAATATTAATTATTGTAATGCTTAACAGTATATTATTCTATGAAAAAACTGGCTATTAAAAGTATTATGTCAAAAATACATTTTGTTTCTGGTCCTCGGTTATTTCATTTACTTTTATAAAGATCTGACAAAATGTCTGACATCCCTGTCTACCAAACATCAATAGCGCGCCGTTTTCAGAGTGTTCTGATGTAAACAGAATAGCTTTTTAATTTTTAAGTCGCTAAATTTCTTATGAGATATGACTGTAACTATGTAGCTGTAGATATCGTGAGCAACGTATCCGAAGTTACTTAGTTACGATAAAAAAATAAATTATACATCATTAGAGATATATCAAGTGCTAGGGTAAAAGCGATTTTAAAAACGTGTTCTTACTAATAAATATCGGTTCTGTCATTGACACTCACAATTTATATACAACAGTATGTAATTCAAGAAATTTAGAACTACAACATGTGTTTGCTCTAACATATTTTCTATTTATATACAGAAAATCAACTTTTTGACGTGAAATCGTTTACGTCGCCAAGTTATTAAAACATTATAATATTATCTATTACAAACTTTTAAATACTTCTTTACTTTCTATTCATATTCCAGACATTTGCAGCAAATCACATCTTCTATCTTTGAATATGCATTATTTAGTTACATTTTTTTTTACTAACAAAACGTTAACAGATTCTTTTCTAAAACTTATGTTTGTTTCTTAATGTTAGTTGAGCAAAACTCTATTCCATTGAAATAGAAGAGTTTGAAGAATAATGTGGGTATTTACAAAAGAGAAAAGCAGAAATAAAGTTTTATAATGCACCTCATTTATGACCAATTGCTTTTTCTACTACATATTTATCTTATAAATTCAATTCTTATTAAAAGAAAGAAATATAGACGAATTTAACACTATTTACATATTACCTTTTATGACCTCTTGATTGTCTACCGCTCTAACCAAAAATATCTATTTCGAACAAAGAAATGGTTTTGTCAATTTATTTCGAACAACAACTTCTCTACATTTCTTTTTCAGCATCGAAGTTTCAGAGTTGGTACAGTCAGTAGCAATTGAACGAATTATCATTACAGATAAACCATTGTTTTACATAGAGACAGTTGAATATTGACAACAATAACAAAGCAAATAAACATTCATCTATTACTTGTAATTGTGTTTTTTTACTGTTTAATAGTCAAGATTTTTACTTCTCAAATTAAAAGTACCGTAACATTTTAAAAGTATACTTTTTTGAAATAAAACGTATTCAATCGAGACGCTGGCATGTAGCAATGATTTAAACAGGATAGCACATTAGGGTGATTAATCACTGCAAGGAAAAAAATTCTCCGATTCTAATGAATTGTGGCTCATTTTGTTTTCCTTTTGTCACGCAAATCAAGAAAAAAATGACCACATTTAGAGGTCGCTCAAGCGACCCAAAGTTTCACTGTATGAGATAATGTGGCAGTTCTGATGTGTCGCTCATTTGCTTTTGCTATAGTGCAATTTTAGTTCATTGTAAAATTAAAAGTATACCGTGATATTTGAATTTTAGATTATAGCTAATTTTATTATTCAAGTTTGATGGATAATAAAGTAGTTTTTGACTAACAACAAATTATTGAATTTTTATGGCATCCACATCAAGTGGTAATTCGCAAAGTGTATTAACAAGATATATAACTGAAGTTTGGTTGATTGGACAAACGGATTCTTGTCGGCCTAGCGATGTGTTACTACAAGAATCTCCTGTCAGAGGGTTCGACGCCAGACGAATAAATTTGAAATCAGAATTTCAATTTAGAAGTAAATGCCCATTGGTCATTCACTGGGATGGGGAGATAATGGAGGAAACTAAAGATTATCCAGAGCTGCAGTCACACGTAGACAGATTAGTTGTAGTTTTAACTAGGAAAGAAGTTGAGAAGATTTTAGGTTTAGCTATAAAACCAACCGTGCTGGTAAGGCACATGTTAAGACTTTGGGAGGTACTTGATGAGATTATTGGTATGCGTTTTGACACACCATCCGTCAACACTGGTGTTCCTAAGGGGACCAGTAAAATGTTGAAAGAGGAGTTGTTACATTTACTTGCAGACATCAGGTGCATTAACTGATCATTGGAGTAGTTTTTTCTCTGTGGCTCCACCAACAGCACTAATATTTTCAAACGTGTTAAGCAATTTTCGCCTAAGATTGATCAGCAGCTGTATAGTCCGCTGGAAGATTCGAGACTAGAGATCCGTTTATGGTGGAACACAAACACAGTGTTGTGTCATTCCTGTATAACAGCCTGTCAAGTGCCTCAAGTTACATACTACGTGAAGTTTACAGACGGATGATCAAAACCTGATTGTTGAATTATGGCGTCAGTGTAAGCAATCAACTATACCACTTTCATGCGCTAGGCACTTAACATATTGCATCAGAAGTAAATATTTTGCAGGAATTCTGCTTGTTTGCCACTTACATTTAAGTCAAAGGTTGAATCTCATGTCCTGTGAGTCGTGATACTCCGTTTAATGATCTATTGTTTATTCAAGTAGATCTCACGAAATTCTGTTATATACAAAATGGTGTCTGATGGTGAGAAACAAAATTTAAAACCATCTTTGGTACAGTAGTCCAGAGGTGCTTTTCTTGTGGTTTTTTTCTGAAAAAATTTCTCCAGATGAAAACCGCTTTATTTCTGAAGCGATGCTGAAGACTGACGATGATTGGACGGATCGAGTGTTTAAAGTGAGGGATTGCACTAACTTCATCACTTTGTAGGTACCTCAACACTATCTGCAATGCGTTCAGTCGATATTGATATCCTGGGATCAATTACCGTCATTTGCTTAAGCTAAGTGTATTGTTGATTCTTTTAAGGCGTCAATGATGCAGCCGAGCGGTCAGTTGAACTGGTGTTATCATTTAATAAGCACTAAAACGGAATCTGAAATGCAGAGATTGCTTCAAGTTGTAGAAGATCACAGACAGAGAGTGCCAAATTTGAAGATAAGTACGCTGAAGTTATCTAAGAATCGTTCAACTGAAGATCAATGTTAAGTGTTTTGTTTATGTTTTAATACATTGCATACATGAATAAACAAGCAGTAACTACTGCATATCATTAGATTTTATGTTATTTAACATTTCAACATATCTAATGTTTAATATTGATTTTAAGATAATGTTTAATTTAATGTTTATATTATAAAAATTCATGTCATTAAAGAAGATACTATAAACTTCAGTCTGGATGAGCGACCTCTAAATGCAATTCAATTTCAATAAAATTTTGCATGAAAGTATAGATATATATATAAAAAAAATAACAACAATGCAATATTAAATTAAAAAAAAATTGAATCACCCTAATAAACCATTATTTACATTTATTAATGATCTAAAAAGACACATGGCAATACATAAATGACACGGTTAATTTGCACTAAGATACGAATAAAACCCTTTAATACCTTTTATCTAAAAATTAAGGCGACTTTTTTGTGCTTGTTATTTCATTTTATATTCACAATGCACATAAAAATTCAAGGAGTTAATTTACAAAATAACTTTAAAAATGTCTTTTTAAACTTTGGACTGGTTGTTACATAAATGAGAAAATTAAAAGAGGAATTTATTTGAAATAAAATATTCACTACCCAGTATAAGATAATGGAAATATTACTTGTAAGTAGGAATGCAGTGATAGGCAAAGGATATTAAAGAATAGCATGGGTATCAGTACAAAAAACATAACTATCACACAGATTACTAACACAGTTTTTACTGACCGCATTTCTTTTTTCCTTTTTTTCAGTTGCGCCGATTGAAGACAAAAATCGTTTGGATTTGTAGGAAGATGAAACTTTGATTATCGTTAGAATACTACATACAGAAATAGTTAATATTGGCAAGAACAAATAAAAAGTATAAAGTATGATTCTTTGAACTTGTTTTAAAATAGTGTAATTTTGAGTGTAGTAATCCATGTTTTCCAACGTAATAACAGTAGTATTATCCACTTCAACTTTAACTATATAATATTTATAAAAATAAGGAGCAAAGGAGATTGTGTCAAAAGCTATTATAAAAGATATAGCAATAAAAATATTAAACCTTGTTATTATTCTTGAGACAAAAAAAGGAAAACATACAGCAATCATTCTTTCTAAGGACACTAAAGTTACAAGATGTATACTCATGGTTACTGATAATTCATTCCATAATTTTATGTACGCGTAATAATACATAGCAACATATAAACCATAAGGCATGAATGTATATACTAGAATAGCTATAACCATTACTAAAGATTGTGACACAGAGTAAATTAAATCACAAACAGACAGTGCCAACAAAATGATATTAGCTGTGTCTTTCATACCATGTTGTGATAAAATTATTATGTTAAGGACACTTCCAAATATGCCAGTCAATGAGAGTAACTGACCAATAAATCCATTGATCAATAAGTTCAACATTTCATAAGTTTCTTCACTGACATTTATGTAATCCTGTATTGTGATATTTCCAGTAAATAAACTGTTATTGCTAAAACCCGCGGAATTCATTTTGCTGCCAGTAACTATTGAAACGGCTGAAAACTATAGCACTGAAAAAAGAAAATCCGAATATTTAAATTAATATTGTGTAAAAAAATCTTCTCTGCAAATAATAATATGTTCGGTTAAATAACATGTGATGATATCGAGAGCAAAGACTGCACAGTGAAATTTCTTTATATTTGTTAAATTAAAATGTTTATTAAATGTTAATTGTTCTTTTTAGAAATTTTAACGAAAAAAAAATACTTTGCATTTTTTCAGCTTTATTTTGTTTTTTGTCGTAAACAAACACATTTTGTAAGAACTTTTCATTTATTATTTAACGCCTTTTGAAAGGTGCCCTAACTGTGAAATCCAGTAAAAGAGGTTGGTTGAAAAGTGTAACGGAATAAGAGTATATATGTTTTCAATATCCGATGTATTAAAAGAACTATTAATCATAGATCCGGCAGTATTCTAGGTGATGAGCGTATTCACTTTGCTGTTTATGTCGATTATTTTATTTTGTGTTTAGGTAATCAGGGAAGTACTTTAGTTAACAATCATATATTTTTAAAAAGCAATAAAAAACATTATAAATATTTTAACGCAATATTTGTAGTACATCGTTACCGTATGCCTTAATTAGTAAAATAAAATCTAAAATTCATTTTACTTAATTCTCAGTGGTCTGATCTTTCGGCAGTATGCGAAAAACCATTTAAATACAACAGTGGACAACTTTGCTATAATCTTTCATTGTACCCTTATAAAAAATAGTCTAAAAAGTTCCAAGTCATTCAGCCTCATTTTGATAATTTATTTGCACCTAAAAGAATTCTATATTATGTCACAGCATTAATCCTGTATAGTTCACATCGATACTGTCAGTAATTAAAATATGTTCTAAATAGTAAATGTACCACCACACTGACCACATAGACATGCCGACGAATTATATTAAATAAAGACAGTAAGACACGCCACGCAGTCAGTTTGTTTCATCTAATTTATCTTGCCTTTTTCTATAGTTCATCTTGTTGCAGCTAATGGTCAACGAGAAGGATGATTTATCATTTGTTAGATGTTTATCTTAGTTCCATAGAACAAATTAAAAAAAATGCTGAGCATCACAGTGATAACAAAGAAAAACAAATAACTTTTTTAATTAATTCAATTAGTATCAAAAGAACTACAAATTTCAACTAAATCTGTTCAAATTTAATTAAAGATTTTTGCCACGCCCATTGTACAGCCAATGTAAACATTGGCCAGATAATGTCTGCAATTGGAGGCGAGCAGACATTGGCTGTAACATACACATATATGGCTTTTACAAGGATCTAAAAAATACCTTGGTATCTCACTGACGATTGAGTCAAGGAGCTTTAGATCAACAAATACGAGCGATCAACAAAGCTCGACTATTCTGATAAATCAAATTCAAATTATAATTTTAGACATTTAAAAAAAAATCTGGCTGTTGAATTTTTTATCATCAATGTTAATATTTCAAAATGAAATATTAGTGCCCAAGATAGTTCGTTAAAATGAATGTATTATAACCCTTGGAACTTTTTTTTAACCATTATGATTTTGATAAGTAAAAGTAAAATTTTGAAACTGCATAATATCTGTTTATCAGATTGTAAAGTATGCCAGGTAAATCCTACGCAGATCACTCATTCATCAATCTAAAAACGATAGCAATATGTTTTATGATATAAAATGACATAACAGTTTATTATAAAATAATATTGCGAAAGATAGTATGCTAAGACAGAATAATTAACTGCTTACTTATATTAATACAATAAACCGTTTGTATAAAGGTAATGCTATTCAAGTATTGTATATCATTCAACTAAAATAATTATAATAATTTATTTTATTGCGAATACATACTTTTTACTATGCCGGAAAGTTGGCAGGAAGGGTAGAATTGTAAGCGGTTTTATACTTTTCAGAACGTTGCGTGGAGGCATCAAATACAATTCTAAGAGGCGCTTCAATAGCTAAATAGGGCCTACTGACAGTGTTGTCGCCTGATAATTTCGAACCAAATAGTCAACACTGTACACACAAAACTTATCTTTGAACCGCATTCTGTTATATTATATTCAAGGGTTATGGTATGTTTTGATAAATTATTGTCATTACATTTTTTGCAAAGGAGCTAAGACTATAGACTTATTAGCCTACCGTATATCTTATCTTTTACAGTTCGCTTGTTGATCATTCACATATCTCACACTGCCTAAGTGTATTATATTTTGTTATGATTAGTTTATATATTGAAAAGTCATCTGTTCAATCGCATACTTTGTTGCAATCTCTTTTGGTTTTTATTTTTTAACAAAAATATTTGTTTTTTAATTAATTAATTAGTATTTCTCTTTTTTTGTGTTAGTTCAATAGATTATTTTTCTGAATACAAGAGAAAAAAATTATAATAAGGGCTAATTGCGGTCTGGGTTCTAACGAAAGCGGAAAACAATAATTCAAAATGGCGTTTTTCTCGTGTGTCGATTCAATAAAAGTTTTTTTTTTTTTAAACTACTGCCTTAAATAGTTTGTGCTGTTTTTTAAAAATGAAAACCGAAGGCCCAAATCTGTAATAATTCAATTTTAATATTCTTTTTATTTACTTTTTTTTTGTATTTCTACAACACATTACATCTTTAAATTGCGATGATATCGTGAAAAATTCGGATCTGTTGGAAACAAAAATTAACCTAGCCTACTGATCAAACCTAAAGGAATAAAACTTTAAGCAAAGATTTTGCAGGTAAAGCTTGTAATATAATAAAGATGTAATGCTGTTCTTTAATGCATATCATTGTTGACCCAGGTTTTTTTCCTGCTATATATTCATCAAATATTATCAATGTAAATATTAAGAGAAACAAAAAATAAAGAGTTTAAACCTATTTAATTATGAACTTTTATGACCATTTAAACGACAATCGTTTTAAAAGAAATGTCTACTTAGCGCAAAGAAATGGATTGTTAGTTTATTTTGTACAATGGTATCATTATATTTCTTTGTCATCTGCGAAGTTTCAGAGTTGGCACCGGGAGTAGCAATTGAACAAATTATCTCCTTGCTCAATCAGGAAAAAATATAATGATTGATCAAAGTAACATAGATAAACAGTTAAGTCATGTGAAGACTATAAACAATTGTTTCACATCGAGACAGGTAATTATTGACAAAAGTAAGAAAGAAAAAAAAATTCTTGTAAAAAATCGTTATTGTGAATAAAAACAAGCGTTATTTGTAAAAAAAAAATTAAATTAAATTCAGATTAATAATATTATAAATATGTATTCACTGACATTTTCTTTTATAAAACCATAATAATAAAACTGCTGATACATCTTTATGTATTTACTATAATAAAGATTTTTTTAGCAGATACGTGTACATTTTACTATTATTAAATATACATTGACGTATTAATGAAAATAGTTTTAAATTGTGTTGGTTTTTTTTTTGTTCTCTTTTGTTGAAATGTGCTTTAATAGCTAGATAGGGCTCCACTGACAGAATTGTCGCCTGGTAATCGCGAACCAAATTGTTAACACTGTACAAACAGAAGACATTGAAGTGTCGCATATTGTTATATTTGATGTGTTGAGGTATTTTTTGTTAAAACTTGTTATTTCTGAAAGGGCATTTGTTAATCTTGATGCAATTGTCAAATTATATTTCAATGAATACAATTAGTTTAAAGATTGATATATATGTTGCTAGGGGGAGGGATTTTTTATATGTACCTAAGACTATATCCTTATTTATCTACTGTATAACTTATACAACTATTACAATTCACTTGCTGATCTTTCATATATCTCACACATCCTAAGTTTATTGAGTTTTTTATGATTAGCTTATTCATTGATAAGTCATCTTTTCAATTACATACTTAGTAGCGATCTCTATTTGTTACAACTTTTTTCTAACACAAATATTTATTTCTTTTTAATAAACTAAATGCTGCTCTTTGAAAAATCTTTTTTTTTTATAATCTATTTTTAGTGTTAGTTCAACAGACAATTTTTACTGAATATAAGAGAAAAAAGTATAATGAAGTTTTTTACAATAATGTATTAAAGCTGAAATGTTGTTTTATAATACACATCATTGTTGGCAAACAGTTTTGTTCTACTACTTATAACCAGATAGTATGAATGTAATTATTAGGAGAAACAAAGAATTAAAAGTTTCACACATATGAACTTTGATGACCTTTTAAATGACAACAGCTCTAACAAAAATTAAATGTTTAGAACACAGTAATGATTTTGTTAGTTTATTTTGTACAATGCTATCATTATATTTATTTGTCATCTTACTAGTCTCAGAGTTGGCACCGGGAGTAAAAATTGATAAAATTATTTCCTTGGTCAAACAGAAAAAACTAAATTTAATGATTGATCGAAGTCACATATCCAGTGGCGTCACTAGGGTTGGTGTCACCCGGTGCGGTAACTCAGGGTGTCACCCCCTCTCATGACACCCCGGTCTCCATATTTTTTTTCAGACACCGTATATATGTGCGCATGCGCGACTTTATTATTTTTTTTTCCGTTTCCGGGGTCAGGATTTTAGCGATAATTGATATCTATAGGTCAGTGTAAGTATACCAATAATTTCATTAAAATAACGCACTGGCTCCGGATACGTCTAAGACGTACTACGTATTTTTTATCGGGATACGTCTAGCAAACTTTGATGACGTCAGTAAACAGAACGAATGAGAACTCTTATTTACTGCAGACGTTGATGACGTCATTTACTGTTAATAATGGGATAGATATTTTTTTTTTCGGGGAGCATCAATTGATATTGCTCCACACCCTAACCCTAATTCTGAAAAAAAAAAACATATGTCTCTGAGAGGAATCGAACCCGCATATAGTTAGCCCTAAATGGGTCACGGCCAAACAATTAGCCCACTCTGCCAGCGCTCCACAGAAACGAAGCCACAATTTTAATATATAATCAGAAAGAATGGCTCGGTTATGCAATTTCCCGCGAAAAGAAAATAACTTTAAATCATAAGAGTTCATCTTAGACGTATCCGGAAACGGTGCGTTAAAATAATTAATAATAAAAAGTACGCAGTGTCTGTTAATAATCGGAGATATTTTAATTTACTTATAAAAATTAAATACGGCTTTGAATTATTTTAAGAATATAGGCCTAAAACTAGATATTTTGCAGTCGGGTGTCACCCCTCGTGAGGGTGTCACCCGGTGCGGTCCGCACCCACTGCACCCCCCTAGTGACGCCACAGCACATATCCATACAGTTATTTGAAGGAGAAAAACAATCGGTTAACATTGAGACAGGTAAATATTGACAAAAATTATCTTGTTAAAGTACCTGTTATTGTGAATAAAAACTAGTGATTAATGTAAAACAAAAGTTAAATTACATTCAGATTAATATTATTGTAAATATATTTTCATCGACATCCATTAAATAACCGACACAATTTATAAACTAATGACCGTACTAGAAGTACATTCATTTAATTACTAGTGTAATAAAGGTTTTATTAACTAGTACTTTTTCCTTTTACTAAATATACTTTGACGTATATATGAACATTTTTTTTTTAAATTGTGTCGATTTATTGTTTATTTACTAGTAAACAAAGTCCCAGTACCCGGACCGGCCAGTATATATAGGCACACAATTGCAGTTGAAAATGGTGAAATATACATTTGAGCGAGTTAACAATCAGTCTATATACAAAAAATACGATATCTATGTACTCGAAGTGGCCCCAAAGGACATAAACAGGTTATTGTAGCCAAAATAATTTGAGACTAGGGGCACTTAATAGTACATCAAATAAAGTTCATATGTTATTTAGTTCATCCCAAAGAAAGTAATCCTTTTTATGGGTACATAAACTGAAAAACAAACCCCGACTATTAAACTCTGAATCTAACTTTACACAATTTGCGCAAACAACACCTTATCTATCGTTAATAAATCTTCACTCATTCATAATATTTTTTTAAAATACTCCTTTCCAAACAGTTCTTCATTTTATGTTTTATGATGTTCAACATGACGTATTTTAAAAAAAAAACAAAAAAACACAGATATGTGAGTGCCTTTCAGGCTACGTTTTAGCCGGTGGTTTATTTACTGTTATACACATTGTAGCATAGTGCACTATATAGTACTAAGAATTAACTAAGAAAATATTTCCAACCCGGCAGTGCCAAACCTATTGATTTGGGGGCAAGGTGGGCTTGGCCTCTTTGGGGGGCCACTGTATTTTGACATTCGACACGATCACATGAGATAATGTACTTACTATTTAATGGAAAAAAAAATAATTCCCATCCCCTCAAGCTGCGGCCCGGGGTGACTTTCGAATTTTTACTCTTCTCCACCCACACTAGGTACGTCTCTGTGTGAAGCCCCCCCCCCCAACATAAATAAGTTATTTTTGCATTGTCAACATTGTGTACGGCGCTACTCAGACTCCAACCTTTGCAATTCATTCATGTAAAAAAAAATTTTAAAAAAATTGTGACGTAGTTTTAGGTTAGTGGTAAAGGAAGGTAATGATACATTAGATATAGACATATTATAGTAATGATAACAAACTGAAAAATATAAATATTACACTAACTTGAGATTTCCATAATGCAAAACTCGTTTGCTTTAAAATTTAGATTGTAAAAAATAATACAGAATATTTATTAATGGAACGACTTCTGTACATATTTTTCCTATGATCGTTTCTCATTTAATAACAAACTGAACACCATAATCACTACATTATCTCGAGGTATACATATGAAATTTGCTAAACATTTTGCTTTATTGGAAATTAACTCAATAATCAATTGGATGCGGCTCTGATGCACGTTTGCCATTCCTACAGAGCGGCGTTGAGTTTGCCCGCTATCATCTGCCGGGATGGCAGAAAAGAGGGTTTTAAGACTCGCCAAAACTGGCCAGATCAGAAGGGTGTGTGTTCTGCTGATCGGTCAGAATGGCTAGGCAAGGAGTTTTTCATGCCTTTCGGACAGAGGGGAGGGTGTAATGTGTGCCTGTACCTTCAGCATACTGCGCAGGTGTGCTTGAGTGGGACAGAGTTGAATGGTGTTGTATGCCGACCACATCCGTCACTGGTTTATTTGGTTGGTTTGGTTGCTTGGTTTGGTTGATTGATCGGTTGGTTTGGTTCGTTGATTAGTTGGTTTGGTTGGTTAGCGTTGACGGGTAAAACGTAATTTGTGAACGATTTGGCAGTGACGGGTTTGGCTTGGTTGGTTTGGTAGGTTGTATTGGTTGGCTCGGTTGGTTAGTTTGGTTGATGAGTTAGCTGGTTTGGTTAGCTGGTTTTGTTAGTTGGTTGATTCGGTTGGTTAGTTTGGTTGGATGTTTGGTTTGGTTGGTTAGCGTTGACGGGTAAAACGTAATTTGTGACGTGTGAAATGTAGGTCATTTCTGCTCATTATGAAGGTGGCATAAATAAGCACCTAATTAACCTAACTAATCGTATTTAAAATTCAGTAGTTAGATTGATTATGAAGGGGTTTCACATTACATCTAGATTTCCCGGGCAACGACGGGCTTTAAATCTAGTAAATGGTATGAAATATTATAGATTTAGTGACATTAATGTAGTTACTTTTCTAAAATATAAAGGCATATATATATATATATATATATATATATATATATATATATATATATGTATATGATTCCAGTGTATTTTTTGCAAAACATTTCTACAAAGTAATATTTGCTACTTAAACAAAAATGTAAGTTACTTGTATGTAAATATGTACATTAGTTAAAATCAATGTACATACATTTTTGTTTCTTCTTAGAAAATGCTATAGTCCTATATCGTTAATTGCCTATCAACTAATACATTTTAAATAATTAAAAAAAAATAATGTAAAAAAAAAAATTAAACAAGTTTTGATAACTAGCCTACGTAAAAAAATTGCACGTGGAAGAGGCATATGATTAAATATATTTATAATTTCGGGAAATTCTCGGATCTGGTGTGAAAGTGATTACCGGCTGTGGTGGAGATGAGACAAAGACGTAATATAATCTTTAATCACTAATAAAATAAAATATGGTATGACGACTAACTTAAACGCATACAGTACCTAACAAGTATACAAGACAAGTAAATGTTGCAGCCATCTTGTGTGACAAACTCTGACAGTGCATGACTTGATTTTTTGATTTATAGATTAGAAATAAATTATTTAAAGACAAATTATTCAAATATAAAGGCAATATTTTGTGTACGTTTTTTATTGTTATATTTTAAATGGACGTATATTAATGCATGCAATTTGAGGCTCATAATAAATTACATATCTCTGTTATTGTAATTTACAAACTAGCTGTAAAAATGCCTTTTTAAATTTAGGACTGGTTGTTACATAAATAAGAAAATTAAAAGACGAATTTATTTGAAATAAAATATTCTCTAACCAATACAGGATAAAAGAAATATTACTTGTAAGTAGAAATTCATTGAGTGGCAAAATAATATTGTAAAATAGCATTGGTATCAATACAAAAAACATAATTATTACACAGATAACTAACACAGTTTTTACTGAACGCATGTCATTTTTCCTTTTGACAATTGCGTTATTTGAAGACAAAAATCTTGTGGCTTTGTAGGTAGATGAAACTCTAATTATTGTCATAATACTACATAAAGAAATTATTAATATTGGCAAAAACAAGTAAAATATAATAGATATGATCGATTGTGCTTCTTTTAAGATGTTATAATTTTGGGAGTAGTAATCCATCATTTCTATTGAAATAACCGTAGTATTATCAACCTCAATAAAAGCTATATAATATGAATAAAAATAAGGAGCCATTGTGATCATGTGAAAAGCTATTATACACATTATAGCAATAATGATATTAAATCGTGTTATTATTCTTGACACGAAAAATGGAAAACACACAGCAACCATTCTTTCTATGGAAACTAAAGTTACTAGGTGGATACTGATCATTCCTGATAATGTATTCCAAGAACTTATAAACACTTTATAATACCAAGCAACGTATAAACCGTATGTATAAAATGTATTTATTATAATAACGATAACGATAACCATTAATATAGATTGAGTGACAGAGTAAACTAAATCACAAACAGACAGTGCCAACAAAATGATATTAGTTGTGTCCTTCATACCATGTTGTAATAAAATTATTATATTAAGGACACTTCCAAATTTGCCGGTCATGGAGAGTAGCTGTCCAAGAAAGGCATTGATGAATAAGTTCAATAATTTTAACATTTCTGGTCTGACATTTATGTCATGCTGCAATGTGATATTTTTCTCATGTAAATGGTTATTGCTAAAACCTGTGGTATTCATTTTCTTTGCAGTAATAGTTGACATTTAGCTGCAAAATAAGTGTACTGAAAAAATCAGTAATGTCTCATATACTAAAATATAAGTAAAATATATATAATATGTTCAAATTTATATTTTGTTAACTGAAAATGCATTTTTGCATTTGATGTTGTATCAACACATATTTACACTTCAACTGTACACACACGCACAAATTAAAATATATTTACATGTATGTGCATTGCGTGCAACGACGAAATCTAGAGCCCGACCATTTCTCCCTCTGGTCTAAACATCTATTGTTTAACGCTCAGCTGCCGAACTGAGGGTCCCTGGTTCGATCTTCTGTGATGACCAAAGGATATTTGCAGGTCAACTCCTCGCTATATCTCCTGTGGTGCCTCCATATATATATATATATATATATATATATATATATATATACACCTAGAGAGCATATATATATATACCAATCTTTAAAATGAGGAGTAAAGGCATTTGGGCGTTGTGCTAACCACACAATACTTTCATCTACCGAGCTTACTGAAACAGATGAATTATACCCGTAGGGGCTTAAGGTATTAATTTTTGTTATTTATCCCCGAATTTTCCGCTTACCCGCCCTTATTTCAACTTCTGTAAAACTATATATAAACACAGACTGATTGCCTACTCTTATTATTTCGAAATTTCATTTGTTTTTTCAAAGTCTTATTGATTAAAAGATACATATATGTATGTATAGGAGCTATAGTGGGCGCCGATAGGTTTATTTGAAAACAATTTAAAAAAACCTCGAGACATAGGCAATGAACAGAACACCGTTAAAATACAATTTTATCTCAGTACATTCCCCTCTTTTCGTGTACTTTGATAAATTTACATTTAATTTAATTTTAATTCATATAAATCCCTTAATCTTCTCCTGGTCGAGCCTTTCAATTAAATTAAAAAAAACCTTTTAAGTTCTTCAGTGAGTATAAAGCAACATTTGTGATATTTTGTTGAATATCGCACACAAATTCTTTTTTAAATATATTGACCTAATTGCTGTTCCATTGAAATAGATGAGAACAAAAATGAAAAGCTGAAATGGTGTTTTATACTGCACCTCATTTGTGGTCAACTGTTTTTTTTTCTGCTTTACGTTCAGCTTTAAATCTATGACCTTTAATGACTTCTTGAATATAGAAATGGGTTTGTTAATTTATTTGAACAATACCTGCTATACAATTCTTTGTCATCATGAGAGTTGGTAAATGAGTAGCAATTGAACAAATTATCACCTTTGTCTTTTTAAAAAAAAACAAAAAAAAAACTATGGGTTGATCGAAGTCACTTAGCTACACAGTGAAGTCATAAGCAGACAATAAACTATTGTTTCACACTGAGGTGATTATTGACACTCGAACAAAAAGATAAAAACGAAACGTATTTTGTAGATTACTTGTAATTGTTTTATTGGAATTATTTCATTTCGGAATAAAAAATAGAGTTAGATATTCAAAACAGTTTAGATAAATTATTATGGTAAATATATTTTATAAATATTGTTAAATGCTTTCAAAAGAAAATCAACAAAAACACAGGCGTAGGTTCTATAAAGAGTATTTAATAATTTATAAGCAATCAACAATTGCAATGGCCACTGTTCTCCCTGCCAGCTTCAACATCACTACACTGCTACTATTACGTCACACAGTCAATGCTTTCAATAGTAAATTTCTAAGGTGTTCTGGTATAGAGAATTCCCTATTCATCGCGCACTACTTAGAACAAGGAGAGAGTTATAACTCTTTCACTCTCAAATATGCCCGTCCCGGACAAGTAATTGTTCGCAAGATTGTCATGAAAGCTGTGATCTGTACAGGGTATTCCGTTCTTTTCATCCTAATATACTTCACCCATCACATTCAGTCTATTCTTCCAACACGTTTGATGTCTTCATCTGTAGCAGACTATTATCTTGCCTGGCTATAACCATCCAGTGATATGTGTGTATCAAAGATTTCAAAGTCCCAGAAAATGCAGACAATCATACAGTCGTCTTCAGATGTGTCAATAACAATTCCCATGTTGTAACATTTCTCAGCGTGACCTTTGCTGCTAGCTAGGATCATGTTTTTTGTTATGCTGAGGTGGTTGATTGTCACAGAGGTGGGGTGGAGATGTCCACCAGGTAGGCGGCCCTCAGGCAGGTGCAGACGTTCAGCCGTCTGATTTCCTTTTATCATTTAGCGTCCGGGATTCTGACCTCTCCGTATTGCTTCAAAAGTTACATAGGGCTCTATTGACAGAGTTGTCTCCTGGTAAATGCGAACCAAATCGTCAAAAATGTACACACAAAACTCATTGAGGTGTCACATACTGTTATATTATATTTGAGGTGTTGAGGTATTTTTGTTAAAACTTGTTATTTCTGGACGGGTATTTGTTAATCTTGATGCATTTTTCAAATTATATTTCAATGAATACAATTGGAGTTTAACGATTAATATATATCTTTATAGGGGGAGGGATTTTTAAATTTACCCCTAATTTTCAATAAACTAGTTTCGTTTCTAGCAATGCACCTAAGACTATATCCTTATAGCCTACCGTATAACATATACAACTATTACAATTCACATGTTGATCCTTCATATATCTTACACAGCCTAAGTTTATTGAGTTTTTTATGATTAGCTTATTCATTGATAAGTCATCTTTTCAATTACATATTTAGTTGCGATCTCTTTTTGTTACAACTTTTTTCTAACACAAATAATTGTTTCTTTCTAATAAACTAATTGCTGCTCCGTTGAAAAATGATTTTTTTATTATCTATTTTTAGTGTATTAGTTCAACAGACAATTTTTACTGAATAGAAGAGAAAAAAAAGTATAATGAAGTTTTTTTATTTTAAATAAAAGATTAAAGCTGAAATGTTGTTTATTTAATACACAACAGTTGTGTTCTACTACTTATAACGAAATAGTATCAATGTAATTATTAAGAGAAACACAGATGAAATAATTTCACACTCTTTTCATATTAATGTTGATGACCTTATAATTAACAACAGCTTTAACAAAATTCTATATAGAACACAAAAATGTTTTTTTAGTTTATTTTGTACAATGCTATCATTATATTTATTTGTCATCTTGTGGTTTCAGAGTGGGCACCAGGAGTGATCACCTGATGGATTATTACCTGAATGTTAATAACTTCTTTGAAAATATTAAGTATAATTATTGCAAATGGAATGTTTTTCGTGAATGTTAATAATGTAAGAATTTCTCTTGGGACTGCAAGGCGAATTTACCAAGTATAATTGTTTCTTTTTGTTTCTGGGGCAGCAGAGAATTTGCTTAACACTACATCATAAAATAATAAGAACCAAGACATTTGCTGCAACCGGGTGTTTGCAATATCAAACACTGTCCACTAGATCCAGTTGAGAAAGTTCTGCTTCCACCACTGCACTCCAAGCTAGGGCTTTAACACTGTTTGTAAAAACACTAAATCATGATGGGGAAACATAAGAAAATCCATACGATGTTAAGAGATGCAGAAGTCTCTGGCATCATATTTTTCGGTCCACAATAGACAATGACTGATGAAGCACGAAGAACTTGGGTTGCATTTAAGACCGTTGTTAATTATTTTCTTGGAATAAGTCAAGCAGAAAACTTCACCAGTATCATTGACAGGCTTGCGGAGCCGGAGCCGAGGAGCCGGGACCGCTACTTTTTGCTGGAGCAGGAGCAGGAGCCGAAAAAATCTGGCGGCTCCACGGCTCCCAAATGTTTTTTTTACAGCAGATTTTTTTTTAGCTTTAAAATTACAAATTTGTTTGTTTGTTTGCCTCCTACAATTTGAAATGTTGTCATGTTTTACGAACGCCACAACAGTAACACGCACATCACCACAATAAATCTTTAATGGGGAATCGTTTTGTGTTCGTTTTAAATCTTGCTTACCCCCTGAAATCTTTTTAATGGCATGTTATTTTGTTATATATAAAGTTAAAACAGTTTTATTTCATAGAATAATTGTATAAACCATTTAAAAATAAATTTTTACTACGACGACTAATAGAACGCGTCATTTCGTGTATTATTTGACCGCGAATTTGTAATAGACTAAAAACAAAATGGTAGCTTTCTGTATTTAACAATTTTATTATAAACAGAATATCTGAAATAGAGCAGATAAATTTATAAGGTTGTGGCTTTTCGGACCAGTATCCCAATAAAATTCGATTGTTATTCGGACCCGTGGCAAATATGCACTTAGCTTAGCTATATTTAAACTTTATTACACGGAACCCGAAAAAATAATGATACAGAGTCCGCTTAGTGGAACCCTAGACACAATTCAAACAATTATAAAAAAAATAAACAAAAACAATAATAAAGTTTATAATATAGCTACCGGTAAGCTAAGTGCATATTTGCCACGGGTCCGAATAACAATCAGACTATATTGGTACCCGGGTCCAGGCCCGTAGCCAGAGGGGGCTAGGGGGGCTGACTCCCCCCCCCCGTTCATGACCTGAGCCCCCCCCCCGTGCATGATTTGAGCTTTTTGACAAAATTTTAATAATAACGGCTATAAAACATCAATCATTTTGTTCAATTTTGTTTTAGGGGCCCGGACTGAGCTGGCCAATCAACTTTTGAAAATATTAATATCAGCACGGGGGCCCTTGTCATCCCTGTCGGTGGGCCTGTTCGCAACCTTGTAATAGTTTTATATATTGATATTTTCCGAGGACAACTAGCAACCTTAAATAAGTTAATAAAATAATATTGACTTCTGACTTCACTTTTATTTATATGTATAATAAAATAATAAAGTACAAACTCCGTGATTTCTGAGTGATGTTATTTAATTTGCAAATTTACTTTTTAGCAGAATTAATTTTATTTTAAATTGAATAATTGCGACTGGTCAATTTGTTGTTGATAGATCTGTTCTTTGTTTTCAATATTTTAAAAGAAATATCACACAAATAGCTAAGCTATATTCGTGCATCTTTGTTATTCTTCCCGGGTTGTACGTTTAACCAACAGTATAATGATATTAGTCAGGTATCTATTATGTAACAATTGTGTAGCAGAATAAATGGTCAATATATTTATAACAGGAATCAGAAATTGCTCATCCTCAATAAATTTATATCATTAAATCTCTTTACTATTTAAATTATTTTTAACAAAACTCGCAACATGCCATGCATTATTGAAACGTAGTTAAAATTATATATTTTAATTAATAGCTAAACAATCGGTACTAAAATGCACCATTCCAGATATGGAACTGCAAAAAAATTCTTGGGGAGGGGACTCACTGAGGTTCCCTCCCAAAACCCCTCCTCTCCGTTCGCAAGCTTTCGGCGCTTCGCACCTCCATCTTTGCCCCCCCCCCCCCGAACATTTCTTCTACCCTACCAGGGGCTGAATTATGGGGAGGGGCCGGGGGGCATTCTCCCCCCCCCCCGGTTATCGCAAGTTTAGGTAATACATTATTAAATTATCGAAATATTTTTTGTTCAAGGACCAATTTTCAACAATGAAAACAGTTTTGCCCCCCCCCCCCCCCGGGGTCAAAGTTTTGCCCCCCCCCGTCAAAGTTGTCTAGATCCGCCGCTGTACCCCAGAATCAGTTCTTCGGCACCCCCCTCCCCCGCCGAAAAAAAATTCTTCCCCCCCCAGTGCAATAGTCCTGACTACGGGCCTGCCCGGGTCCGAATAGTCACTTTGAATTTATAAATAATAAATATAAATACTGAAGTCTTTAAAATATTTTAAATAATGTATCAATTTACTATTGGCTGATTTGATCATTGAAATAACTTTTTAGTACTTATGAAAATGGCGACTAGTGAAACCTCGATAAAAAATAATGATACGTTTCTGGATGCACTGAAATGGTTTGTTTTTAGTAAAACCGACAATGCGTATATTTTTCAAGTTCCTGACTATGGGGGTGAACGCGGCAAAATTTGCATAACTTTTTATCAGCGGGATGTTAGTGTGGAGCAATTACAAAAATTTTTGTCTCGTGTGATACTATCTTTATAGGGAGCCGGAGCCGTGAAATTTGTGAGAGCCGGAGCCGAAAAAAAAAAATGGCGGCTCCGCAAGCCTGATCATTGAAGAACTTACTGACAGCTACAGAGCTCTCAAATGCAGAATTTCTCTAAAGGTGCATTATTTAGTGGCCTTTTGGATTTTTTCAGATTAAATTTTGGAGATGTCAGTGAAAAACATGAAGAGCGCTTTCAATAAGATATACAGGCAATGGAAAGAAGATATCAGGGATAGTGGAATGAAGCAATGATTGGAGACTCAATCTGGGGTTTGGTTAGATATGATGATTCCCTTCACAAGAGACAGAAACGTTGAAGTGTACACTTTTAGGGTTGGTTAGAGATGATGATTCCCTTCACAAGAGACATAAAAAACATTCCAATGTACATCACTAGAATATTTGTCCTAGTTTGTCATAGTGAGATATGTTCTAAATTCTTAATAATTGATTAAAATGTTTTTTAGTTTGTTAAAAAATATTTTGTATTTGCATGGTGCAATTTTCTAAGTACTAGCACTAAACAATTTAATGAATTCAATGTTTTTTAATTTAACTAAACTTTCATTTGCATTTGTGCGTCTGGAGTTTAAACCGTTGATGATATAATAAAATGGATCTCATTTTAAAATCAACACATCTGAAAAAAACCCTTGCCTAACCATTCTGTTCGATCAGCAGTATACACACCCTTCTGGTCTGGACATTTTGGGCAAGTCTTAAAACCCTCTGTTCTACCATCCAGGCAGATAATAGCGGGCACGCCACCCCGCCGCAATGTAGTCATGGTAGACATGCATAAGCGCCGCCAACAACGCTGGTGTGGTAGGCACACTACATACTATCATGCTGACAAATGAGGCGTAAAAAAATATAAAAAAATATAATTAAAAAAAATGTACAAAAATTTAAACCGTTTTTGAGAATTGCGTACTGAAAGTACACGTAGAAGACGCGTATGATTAATTCTAGTTAAAACTTCGGGAACTTCTTGGGTTTGTTGAAAGTTCCCTTACGTTTACCATAGTGCTTCCGCGGCCAATGCTTACCAGCTGTGGTGGAGATAAGACAAAATAAAAAAATATGGTATGACGAAAAAGTAAAATTACATAACACGAATACATGGCATGTATATGTTGCCGCCATCTTGTGTGACAAACTCAGAGCAGGAATTGTAGTATTGTTTTATAGATTAGAAGTAAATCCTTTAAATACAAATTCTTCAAAATGCATATACTAATACACATAATTTGAAGGTGATGAGACAGTACATTTCTCTTTTATTGTAATTTACAAACTAACTGTAAAAACGTCTTTTTAAAATTTGGACTGGTTGTTACATAAATAAGAATATTAAAAGACGAATTTATTTAAAATAAAATATTCACTAACCAATAGAGAATAATGGAAATGTTACTTGTTATCAGGAATGCAATGATGGAGAAAGAATATTGTACAATAGCATGGGTAGCAATACAAAAAAACATAATTATTAGACGCATGACTAACAGTTTTTACTGACCGCATTTCTTTTTTTCCTTTTAACTATTGCATCTTTTGAAGATAAATATCGTTTGGCTTTGGAGGTAGATGAAACTTTAATTATATTTAGAATACTACATATAGAAATTATCAATATTGGCAATAATAAATAAAATATATAAAGTATGATTAATAGCTATTATAATTTTGAGAGTAGTAATACATCATTTCTACTGACATAGCAGTAGTTGTATTAACTTCGGTAATAGCTATATAATATGTATAAAAGTAAGGAATATTTGTGATGGAGTCAAAAGCTAATATACAAATTATAACAATAATAATATTGTACAATATAATTAATTAAAAAATATTTCCAAATCGTTGCATTTTTTATTACAAAAATATAATTGAAATTTAAACTCTTCTTATAACATTATTATACTTATTTATATAATGTGTGTTATAGTACATTGCATCAAAGTACATAAAAGAAGTAGATAGAATCCTTGTGGAAAGTAACTCATTATTAATTAAATGAATTTCTTTCCAAGCTATCCAGGTCTGAGAAACGTACCATCGTCTACGGGGAAAAGATCATTGGGGTACTCTAGTAAGGAAAAAAACACTTTTTTGCGCAGGTGGTGGTACTGTGGTCAATGAGAGCTTCCGCAATCGTATTATTCACAGCTGGCGGTGATGACGGATGTGGTCGGCACACAACACCCTTCCACTCTGTCCCATTGTGTGACAGACAACTTAATAATAAAGTAATGTAACCTTATCTGCCATTGATAGAAGTGTAGGGTGCTTGCTCTTCTTACTACTCCTAACCAATGGCAGGACCAATAACACTTCGTCTTTCTGGCAGCATGGTAGGGGACACCCTGCTTAGCTGGCCAGTTGGGAGGAATACTCAAATACCATGCATGTATGGTAGAAGTAGATTTATCCTTTAACCTTGACATGTATGTTTAAAGAAATAATAAACTCTTTAAATAATCATAAAAGAGCATTTAAACACTTAAGTGATTTTAAGACATAAAATAATTGACAAAATCATGTTTATCTTCTGGTGCATGCTCGTTACTGTACTTGATTCATTTTCCAAATAATGCACAATATACCAATACCCACTTTTTGTCTGTATGGAGGCTGCTAAGGTGTCGCCGTGCCACCCGGTGCATTAGTTATCAAGTTATGTGTTTAAAGGAAAGAAACGCCACTAAGATATTTAAATCTCGATAAGACATTATGTTGCCAGAACATTTTAATATATATTTTAATATATATATATATATATATATATATATATAATCTTCTGTTTTAAGCAATAAACAGTCAAAAATAAGAACTAATTTTAAATCCACAATTTTCAATAAGCATAAAAGAAAATCATTCCAAGATTTTTTTTTACTTGGTTACGTAAGTTTTTGATAACCTGGTTTGAAATATTCCAGATTTAGTGGTATCAATTTATTTACTTTTCTAAAATACAAAAATCTCTATATAATAATATTTGCTATTTGAAAAAAAATGAAAATTTACATGAATGAAAATTAGTTAAAATCAATGTACTTACATTTATGTTACTACCTAGAAAATGCTATATATGTTAGTTGTCCCATGCTAATCGTTTCTTAATAACACAGTTTAAAAAAACAACAAAAAAAATTAAACCATTTCTGATAACTGCGTAGTGGTGTGGTGAAATTTCCCGCACGTCACTCTTAGTGCTTCGGTGGCCAGTGCTTACCGGCCGTGGTGAAGATAAGAGAAAGATATTTGCTTTAATCACTAATAAAAGAAAATATAGTAAGACGACTAAATTAAACTCACACATTGTGTGTAAGTTGTTTTTTTTTATGGTTATATTCAAAATACATACATAATACAAAGAATATGAAGGTAATAAGAAAGTGCATTTCTCTTTCATTGTAATATACAAAATAACTGTAAAAATTTCTTTTTAAATTTTGGACTGGTTGTTACATAAATAAGAAAATTAAAAGATGAATTTATTTGAAATAAAATATTCACTAACCAATACAGGATAAAAGAAGTATTACTTGTTTGTAGGAATTCAAGGAGTTGCAAAAGGAAATTGTACAATAGCATGGGTATCAATACAAATAACATAATTATCACACAGATGACTAACACAGTTTTTACTGACCGTATTTCATTTTTCCTTTTAACAATTGCATTATTTGAAGATAAATATAGTTTGGCTTTAGAGGTAGACGAAACTTTAATTATAGTTAGAATACTACATATAGAAATTATTAATATTGGCAATAATAAATAAAATATATAAAGTATGATTAATAGAGCATCATTTAAGCTATTATAATTTTGTGAGTAGTAATCCATCATTTCTATTGACATAACAATAGTATTATTAACTTCGGTAAAAGCTATATAATATGTATAAAAATAAGGACTGTTTGTGATCACGTCAAAAGCTAATATACCGATTATAACAATAATAATATTAAATCTTGTTAATATTCTTGAGACGAAAAATGGAAAACAGACAGCTATCATTCTTTCTATGGAAACTAAAGTTACAAGATGAATACTAATTAATGCTGATAATGTATTCCAAGAATTTATAAACACTTTATAATACCAAGCAGCATATAATCCATAAGGCAAAAATGTAAATATTAGAATAACTACAAACATTAATATAGATTGAGTCACTGAGTAGACTAAATCACAAACAGACAGTGCCAACAGAATGATATTAGTTGTGTCCTTCATACCATGTTGTGATAAAATTATTATATTAATGATACTTCCAAATATGCCAGTCAATGAGAGTAGCTGACCAAGAAAGCCATTGAACAAAAGCATAAACATTTTTATAGTTTCCTGACTGACATTTGTGAAATCCTGTACTGTGTTAATTTCCTCATGTAAATCGTTATTTCTAAAACCTGTGGTATTCATTTTGCTTGCACTAATAGTTGAAATTTAGCTGAAAAAAGGTGTACTGAAAAAAATCAATAATATTCAATTTACTAAAATATATGTACAGTATATTTAACATTTCAAAATTATATTTGACGTTGTATCAACAAATATTTACACTTCGAATATACACTCACGCACAAATTAGAAATTATTTACATGCATGTGCAACGGCCAAAACAGATGGTCAAGCTGTAAAACCTCGGCTGCCGACCTGAGGGTCCCTGGTTCGTTCTTCTATGAGGACCAAAAGATATTTTAACCCACTATATTTCTCGTCGTGTCTCTATACATCGTGTAGACGTTCATTATTAAAATGAACTGTACAATTCATTCGCTTACTGCTCCCAATAAAGTAACCCATTTAAAGTTTATGGAAATACCTGAAAAATGTCCTTGATTCAAAAAGGGATCTTCAGATCATCGGACGAGCACTCAGCACTGATCGACCAACGTATACAGCGATTATTTCAATTAACATTTTACTTTTACAAATATAAAATATTTTTTAAAAATTTTAATAGGGTTGAAAAAAAATATGGTATTTATGTATTTCGTTTATTGTCAATGTTTATAAAGTTAAATGAACTTTTATTATTAGCACTAGATTTATGATGTATTAAAATGCTTGTCTCTCTTTTAATTCACAACATTTTTTTATATCTATGAAGTTTCGAAACAATAAGTGTAGGTTATCAGTCTCTGTATTTTGTAGGATAATCCTGTCGGCCGAACGCTCTAACATTATGTTTTAAAATGTAAAAAATTCTTATATGATCTAGCGAAACAATTCATTTTTTAGCCCTAGACAACACATTTCTTAAAGTTATTTTCATTATTGGCGTTTAATCTATACTACTATTTTAAATCTAAGTATATACAGATTTTTTTTATTGAAAATATAAAATCTTTAGTAGACAATCCGATATATGCATATTCTGCCAAAGGCCTTAGTAAATAAACAATAATTAACTGCCTTACATCTATCAACAAATCAAACGCTGCAACTCTATTATATGGATTTGAAACTATTTTGAAATATTTATTTTATTGCTGATAAATATTGATTACTATGCGGGATATTCGGTATGTAGGGTACCTCAGACTATGGGCCACACATTACCCCGAGCTAGAGGGGGCGCCGAAAGATTAATTTGAAAACAATATTAAGCCTCTAGACTTGGGCAATGTACGGAACACTGTTAAAGTACAATTTGATCCATCCAACAGTACACTCCCCTCTGTTTATTTAATCGATACATTTGTGTTTAATTTACTTTAGCTAATGGAAAGTATTATAAACAATTTATTAATCTGATCATGGTCTGACACATCAATTAAATTTAAAAACACTGGTTTTTTTTCTAACCAAAATTTTATTTTTTTACTTTTATTTTTGACTTTAGGATGTAACATAAAATTTATTTCCATTAAATAAATTAATAAAAACAAAACACAAAACGAACTTTGCAATTAATTAAATTACTTTACGCTACAAATGTAATATTTTCCTTATCTTAGAATGCAGTAAAATGTGTATTTACATACTAGTTGAGTTAGGCTACACAATTTAAAAGAAAAACTTCGAATAAAATGTTCAAAAATAAACCTGAAAAATAAACAAAAGAAAACAAACCAAAGATGACACAAGTTAGTTATTCTCTTTTGAAAATTACCGGTTTGGACCTTTCTCCCTGGGTTAATTTGCTGCTGACAACGTTTTGTGACCCGCCTATTTTAATAGATTGAAACAAATAGTTCCCTACTTCTTCACTTTCTATTCCACCTTTCTGTAATAGAATGACGACCATTAACATGAGACATTAGCAGCAAGAAATAAAGAGTCAAAGCCACTAGATAAAAAATACTATCAATCAATAATAATGTATTAAGCGCCATTAGCTTTTACGCCTTTTATCTCATTCGGGATTTAAAAAAAAAATCTCTGTAAATGTTATGTCTGCACAGTGACGGCTACCATCGTAAAATGTCTTTAATATGAATGTATATGTTTACTCAGAGTTACGCAAATTGAAAAGGTCATATAATTATTTCTCAACATTGTATACGTGGCCGGAAAAAAAAATGAATAATCAAAAAAAGCCAATGAGAAAGCAGACATACATAATAATTAACTGCCTTACATCTAACAACAAAACAAGCCCTGCAACTCTATTCAAGTAGTGTATATTTTTTTGTGATATTGATTAAATACTATTTTTAAACATTTACATTTATTGCTGATAAATATTGATTACTATGCCGGATGTTCGGTGTGTAGGGTAGTGTAGGTTATGGGCCGCACAGTACACCGAGCTAGAGGGGGCGCCGAAAGAATAATTTGAAAACAATTTAAACGCCGCTAGACATGGGTAATGTACGGAACACTGTTAAAGTACAATTTGATCCAACCAACATTACACTCCCCTCTGTTTGTTTACATCGATACATTTATATTTAATTTAAACTTAGCTCATATAAAGTATTATAAACAATCCATTAATATCTGCTCATGGTCGGGCCCATCAATTAAATTAAAAAAAACTCACTGGGGTTCTTCAGTGGGTATAAATCTACATCTCTGATCTTTCGTCAAATATCTCACACTAATTATTTTCTAACTATATAGCTTTCTTTTTACTGACCTAATTGATGTTCCATTAAAATAAAAAAAAAACAAAAATGAAAAGTTCAAATGATGTTTTATACTGCACCTCTTTTGTGGTCAACTGTTTTTTTTTCTACTTCACGTTCAGCTAATAATAACAAATGATTATTTAGAGAAAGAAAGAAAAACACGTTTCATGCATTAAATAATGACCTAAAATGAACTCTTAAATGTCCGACAGCTCTAACAAAAATTATATATTTAGAATACACAAATGGGTTTGTTATTTTATTTTAACAATAACTGCTTTATATTTACTTGTCATCATTAGAGTTGGTAAATGAGTAGCAATTGAGCACATTATCAACTTGGTCTATTTGAAAAAAAAAACCTGTTGATTGATCGAAGTCACATACCTACACTGTGAAGTCATTAGAAGACAATACACTATTGTTTCTCAATGAGAAAGGTATGTATTAACAACCGTAAAATAGAGAAAAAAAACCAATTTGTTGATTACTCGTAATTGTTTTAATGGAATAATTTCATTTTAGAATACAAATTTGAGATATAATTATTATGGTAAAAATATTTTCATAAATATTGTTAAATACTCTCACAGGCAAATTACCAAACACTCAGAGTTAGGTTCAATAAATGGTATTTAATAATTTATAAACAATCAACAATTGTAATGGCCACTGTTCTCCCTGCCAGCCTCATCATCACTACACTGCTACTATTACGTCACACGGTAAATGCTTTCAATAGTAAAATATTATGATGTGCTGGTATAGAGAATTACCTATTCATCGCGCACCACATAGAACAAGTAGAGAGTTTTAACTGTGTCCCCCCCCCCCCTTTTTTAACTCTCAAGTATCTCCGTCCCGGATGGTCACAAATTTCCTAATAAAAGCAGTGATCTGTACAGGATATTCCATTTTCTTCATCCTGGTATATTTCATCCATCACGTTCATTCTAATATTTCCATCACGTTCGATGTTTTCACACAATTTAGTGTCATTTTCTGCAGCATGCTCCTGTCTTGCCTGTCTAATATACTCCAGTGATCTGTGTCCCAAAGATTTCAAAGTCCCAGATAATACCGACAATGATACAGCCGTCTTCCGATGTGACGATGACAATCCCCATGATGTGCACGAAACTGCTCTCGGCGTGATTCTTTGAAGCTTGTTAGGATCATGTCTTTTGTTAGACTGTGGAGGTTGATAGTCACAAAGGTTGGGGCGGGATGGATCGTAGTCGACCTCGTAGCTACCTGTATGTTCACTAGGTAGGTCCTCTCGCAGGTACAGACGTTAAGCCGTCCGATCTTCTTTTATTTTTTTTTTGCCCCCGGCATGCTGACCTGACCTCTTCATTGATGAGACCCAGCAAAATCAAGTTCTTTTTGATGCAGACAAACATGACGATGACGAAACACTTGTTAAAGTAGTAACGAAATGTGTTTGAATTTGATTAAGCTTTATGAGTAGTGACTTACTTTTATAACCAAAAAGGATCTGTCATGTTCCGAACTGAACAGAGTCACAGGTTTACTAAAACTACGCATGGAAATTACAAAAAAGAACTGAACTTTTAACTCATTCTGTAGAATTAATTCAGTGCTTTATGTCCATCCCTCTGGTGGGCCGATCCCGCTCACCAATTTAAAAAAAAAATCTCCTCAATCACAAGGGAAGCAAAGCGAACGTGCAAATAGAACAAGCCTTTGTTATGACGTATCATCTTGATGTTGAAGCCTGATAACACGAAATGATGCCTCTATTATCGCTGGTCAATACGGAGTACAGGTATGGAACTATCTCAACTGCAGAGATGGATTTCAAGTTGGTCGGGGGCCAAGTGGATTCCTGTTGCAGGTGCCACACTTTGTTCTCGTTCGGATTCTTGTGTAGATGGCATGTCCACTCATGAAGACAATGCTTCCCGAAATGGTTAGCTCATAGAGGTAGACAGTTTTATTGTATGGGATCGCCACAATGGTCCCCTTGCATTCAGAGCGTGACAGAATGTGCACACAATTCAGACCTGTAAAGGTCTTGCTGTTGCAGCGCCAAACGTTAGTACCAGCATCAGCTTTACAGTTGCGCATTTTATGTATTCGTACTGTTCATTGCTCATGTTGTTGTTTTGTCGTAATCTCTTCGATTGTTACCGCTGATGCCCATACTACACTGCCTAATTCTTTTTTGCTTTCTCCCATTTCAGGTGGGTAGAAATCAGTGTAGTATTCTAGATATACATACTTTACTATTAATGGATTTCACGCTTAATTTGTAAACATAAAGCATAAACTAAATAATTATTACAATTCACTTGTTGATCTTTCATAAATCTCACGCAGTCTACGTCTCTTGTGTTATTTTTCTACATGATTCGTTTAGGAAATTAAAAAGTCTTATACTTTGTTCCTGACTTACTGAAAAATCTGTTTCTAACTTATTGAAAAATCTGTTCGTTCAGCATATGTTTTTTTACTGAATAGAAGTGAATGAAGTATAATGTGGAGCTTGACAATATAAGAGAGAGGCCAGATTGTTATTTTATAATTAACCTAAATGGTGTCCACATGTTTCTTCAACTACATTTTCATCAACTAATATCAATGATTACTGAGAGAAAGAAATATTTTGAAACTTTTTACCTATGACATTTTTAATCTCTACAATTCTTATATATATATATATATATATATATATATATATATATATATATATATATATATAACACATATAAATGGTTTTGTTTAATATTTTGTACATTGCTATCTTTATATTCCTTTGTTACTGATCGAAGTCATATATCTTTATACAGTAAAGTCAGCAGACAATATACATGTGTTTTACATTAAGACTGACAAACATCAGAAAGATACAAAATTATTCGTAAATTAATCGTACTTGCGTTTTAATGGAGTCATTTTTATAAGATATCAACTTGCTCCAGATTTTGTATTTCGTAATACCTACGCACAAAATATTAACGATGACAAATTAATTAAATTTAATATAGATAGATAGATAGATAGAAAGATAGAGTGATAGCTTATGGGAATAGGTCGGAGATTAGGGGAATATGTGGGAGCTTATAGGAACATGAGAAAGCTTATGAGAATACGTGGGAGCTTATGGGAACATTCGGGAGCTTAAAGGAACATGTGGGAGCTTATGGCAAAATGTAGGCACTTTTTGGAATATGTGGTAGCTTACGGGAACATGTGACGGAATAATTGAACATGTGGGATCTTATGGAAACATGTTAGATAATATATATATATATATATATATATATATATATATATATATATATATAGAGAGAGAGAGAGAGAGAGAGAGAGAGAAAGAGAGAGAGAGAGATAAATAGATAGAGAGAGAGAGAGATAGCTTATGGGAATATACGGGAGCTTATGGGAATATGCAGGAGCTTTTGGGAATATGCAGGAGCTTATGGGAATATGTCAGATTTATATTTATATATATATATATATATATATATATATATATATATTAGGGTGGGTTGAAAATAAAAATGTGGCACGGAACTCACGAAAACTTTGCGTTTGCATGTGAAACCAAAGAAAATCACAAAGAAATTAGTTCTGGACACTTGTAAGTGCCCCATTTTTAATTCAGAAAATACTCGCTTTAATAGTATTGACAACCACAGCAGACTTATCAAATAATGAGACACACCTAACGTAAATCAATATTGTATGCAAATATAAACAGTCAAGCAATGGTAATTACTCACAGAATATAGGTATGTCCTTTTCTAACAAATCGTTACTGCAAAAAGTTATCACAATAATCCTGTTTTGAATCAAAACGAGGCATTAAATTGCGGGAATTTACTCGTGCACGAATAAAACCATCTCTGGCCTCAAAACCATAAACAGCTTTTGAGGCATCTGTAACCAGTTTTATGCAACGTTCCACTCCTTGAGTGTGGTTCTTGTAATTCAAAGTGAGTGGCTCATTGCTGAATTTAGCAATATCATCATCTGTCAGCTTCATCGTGAGTGGTGGCTCCTGGATATCTTCCCAGTTAATCAGATCAACGTAGTTTGTTGCATCATAGTTAATCGGCGGAACTTTAAACAGACGTATTGCAGCTGTAGATGCCTGGAGTCTTTGCTGGAGTATAATATCAACTGCTCTTGAGCGAATACTTTTGTCTGAATCAGCCAGCATAGCAATAAGAATATTTTCTGAGTGAGCAAAATATGCACTGCGACTAATGTAGGGCTTGACAATAGCAGCAGTTTCACTGGAAAGTTCTTTGAGAAGTTGAGTTGCATGATAGACATGTCTTGCGCCATATGTGCACGAGGGATTGTGCTTTATGTTGAACCAGTTTGCAGCATAGTTAGTTACAATGAAGTGTGTGACGATGCAAAGGTTAGCAGAAGGATTGTCTGTAGCAACATACAGGTGGCCAACCCTGTTGGCAAAAGTAAGCCATCGTGAGTGATTTAGGGGACCAGGCTTTCTAGCTGATAAATTTTCAGAAACAACGCCAGTTCTAATGGCTGTTACAATATCATATAAATATTTCTGGTCACATGAGAGATCAGCTACCACATCCTCATCTAACACAGGCATACTTAGTTGACTTGTGATCTTTGTAAAATTAGCAATATGTTTCAGTTCGCAATGATGAAGTTCACGACCAATGGGACCACTGAAACTCGTTGCTCCAGATGTTGGCCCATCCAGTGTTGTAAACGGATGGCGCAGTGGTAGTTCATTTGTGTGTAGCAAGCATATGAACCAATTCAGAGGACGTCCTAAAGCCACTTCTAGATGACGGATTACTCCACCTTTACTGTCGACATTTGCATTTGTACTATCACAGCCTATTGCTAAGGTACTATCACTTGCATCTTGCTCTCTAATTACAGTTACAATACTGTTAGCAATATCAGTACTTCTGCCTGATGAAGGCGTCACATGTGTCAGATAACTACTACCTGGTTCTTCAACTAGAACATAATGATTTTCAACAGTAGTGTCACCATACCACTTGCCATTTCTGTTTACTTTGACCAAAGTGGTGTCTCGTCTACCATCAAAGTAAATACTTGTGATACCTTTTGGTGACTGTCGCATATCACGTTGCAAACCCTTTCTTAAATTCAGCCTCTCACGATGTACTTTATTCTTGTCTATCACAAAGCTTTGATTCTGTTTGGTTATGAAGCCAACATCGATAAGCACTGCTGTTGCTAGGGATGCTGCAGCTCTGTCTGATATGCCTTATCTGTCTGCTTCTTTTGCTAAATTTGGAAGGGGTATTCGCATCTGACCTTCAGCTACATCATCATCACTACGACTGGATATATCATCACTAGCTACATCATCAATACTACTGGATTTATCATCACTATCATGAAGTACCTCGTCATCGCTGTCCTCTGCAACACTTTGGTCACTTGCACAACTGTTACTAGATTCTTCTTCACTAAGATTTAAGTTACTCTCAGCACTTGAAAATTTTCTTGGCATTTTACATCTTGTTTCTTCTTCAATTTTTCGTTGTAAACGCTTCTGCAATCTGGTTGTTGCTTGGAAGTCTATATTTGCCATAAACATTTTGATCATATAAAAACAACAGTTCATCTGGTGGAACTTTCAAATTTCTAGGACAGTTACAAGATATGCTTACTTGTTTTGTAGAATTGTCATAAGACATACTGCACTTACATGCAGCTATATCAAACAATGAGTCCAAAGTGGCCAGAAAGGTAGACTGACGTGCTGAACTTGATTTAGAACGAGACAGTTCTGAACCTGTTGAAATCATTGTTTCCACACGTTTGATTACAGATCGGTAGTGCATCGTTGGATTGGAAGCTTTGTTCCACAGACTGATAACAGCATCTGATACAGCTCTGTATTTGTCTTTGTTGGAATCATTCTTTCTTTTTTTCATATGCAAGAAATGCTGCGCAACTTGACGATTTGTTGGCAGTACATTGTGAGGAAGTTCACCGGCATCGCCAAATACTGAGTGCCGTGTTGCGCTTCTTGTAGCCATTAAGTTAGCTTCTTGTAGCCATTAAGTTACAAAACATTCAATTTATTGTTCTAAATAAATAACCTGCAATAGAAATAAACAACAGGCATACAAATTGAAAGCATAATATAGTTACTAAATCTTAAAATTAAGCAAGTAATAATAGAATGCATCAAGCTGAAAATGCTGGTTAACGCAATTTTCAAATTTTTAAAATGGGGCACTTCCTGTAATACAAAAACAATTAAAAATTTTTTTCATTATTTCAGAGGTCACGTGTCAAATAAATATGGAGTTCCGTAATGATATTCCAATATTTTCTCTTTTTCAACCCACCCTAATATATATATATATATATATATATATATATATATAGATAGATAGATAGATAGATAGATAGATAGATAGATAGATAGATAGATAGATAGATAGATAGATAGATAGATAGATAGATAGATAGATAGATAGATAGATAGATAGATAGAATGAGAAAGAAAAAGAGAGAGAGAGAACTTTTGGGAATATGTGGGAGCTTATGGGAAAATGTAGGAATTTATGGGAATATGTGAGATTTATATAAATATATATATATATATATATATATATATATATTCTAATAGCTTAAAATATAAATATATGCTTATATATAGATAGAGGGAGAGAGAGAAAGAGAGAGAAATGGGAATATGTCGGAGCTTTTGGGAATATGTGGAAGCTTGTAGGAACATGAGAAAGCTTATGGGAATAAGTGGGAGCTTATGGGAACATTCGTGATCTTTTGGGATTATGCAGGAGTTTATGAGAATATGTGATATTTATATATATAAATAGATATAGATAGATAGATAGATTGAGAGAGAGAGAGAGAGAGAGAGAGAGAAAGATAGAGAGGGAGAGAGTGAGAGTGAGAGTTAGTTTATGGGAATATGTCGGAGTATTTGGGAATATGTGGGAGCTTATTGGAACATGTGGGAGCTTATGGGAACACGTGGGAGATTATGGAAACATGTAGGAGCTTATGGGAACATGCGGGAGCTTATGGGAATATGCGGGAGCTTATGGGAATATGCGGGAGCTTAAGGGGATTATGTGATATATATATATATATATATATAGATAGATAGATAGATAGATATATAGATAGATAGATAGATAGATAGATAGATAGATAGATAGATAGATAGATAGATAGATAGATAGATAGATAGATAGATAGATAGATAGATAGATAGATAGATAGATAGTGTGTGAGAGAGAGAGAGAGAGAGTTTTTACGGGAATATGTGGGAGCTTATGGGAATATGCGGGAGCTTATGGGAATATGTGGGAGCCTATGGGAATGTGTGGTAGCTTATGGGAACATGCGGGAACTTATGGCAACATGCGGGAGCTTATGGTTATATTCGAGAGCTTATTGGAATATGCGGGTTTGGTTTGACATTATAATAAAACCGTCGTGCAAAGATGGTGACAGGCACTTTCGGAAGACCATCTTTCTGTCACGTTATGTATCTGCTGCCTTTTGAAAATTCGACGATCTTGACTTATTGTAAATTGTTAATTCATAAACATAATTTAGTTCATCAGTTATATTTGCACATTAACATTACGAATATCAGTATTGAGATGTTGATTTCATTCAAAATTTTTATAATGCTTTAAAGTTTGTATCCTTTAAAATCTGAATGCCTTTGGGGCACCGGTAAACGTTACACGACATAAACGATATTTTAGGCCATAACTACTTAGACCATTAGACCATTTGGCAACCATTTTGAGCTATTATAATAAAAAATTAAAAAAAAAAAGTTTTTTTTTTCACCCCACCCTACTGTTCATGTACCGTAATGTAAATATATATTTGCTCCCATTGATTACTCAAGTCAATATTTTGCCGTCCCTTATAAGCTGCTGACTCTTGGTTTAGCACCCCATTGGGTCATAGTACGGCACGGCCATGACAACACATATCTGCCACATCTTTTATCAAAATCATTATAATATATATGTATATATATATATATATATATATATATATATATATGCCAAGAAATAGCTTTTTTCCATTTCGCGATCTGACCTCTCAGGGCCGTAAAAGGGGCCTTAAAAAGTGCTGTTTTTTACTATATAAGCTATATTAATAATGGACCGCCCTATATCTCAGCAACCATAAGTCCTAGACCCATGATGTATATATCATTGTGTAGGTCTTGGCCTGCCAAGTGTACATCATTTCGCGATTTGACCTCTCAGGGCCAAAATATAAGAGATTGTTTTGCTTATATTTTAAATATAAATAATAAAAGCTAATCAAAGGGGCGTAATCATTATTTATTTTTGTAACAGTTATTCAACATGACTTACTTGTCCTTTTAATATCTTTTTTCAGATATATGCATTACACAATTGAATTTATAAACATTTCCAAAATTTACAAATATTTACTGAAAGATAACAAGCGTACTGAAAATGCGCTAACACGTCCTTCGTTTTTGAAATCCCTACATTCTGATAAAACAGGGTCGTTTCTTGCGAAGAGCATCAACCTATTGCCTCGTTAGCCTAACGTTTAACTTTTACATTTATTACAATTCACTTGTTGATCATTTATATATCTCAAATATATGATTAATTTAAAAATTGAAAAGTCACATGTTCAATCTTAGTCTTTGTTGTTATCTCTCTTGGCTTCTAAAAACAGGTAATTATTTTTTTCTGAAACAAATATATTTTTCTTGTTGATGAGTCAAGTGCTGCTTCTATGGAAAGTATATTTTTAGGATCAGTTTTTTACTGAATAGAAGTGAATTAAGTATAATGTACGTCTTTTTAATATGAGAGAATAGCCGACAAGCTGATTTATAATGCATCTCATTGTTGGCATTTTTTTTTTCTATATTTCCATCAAATAATTCCAGTGATTGTTAAGAAAAAGAAAAAATGACGAATTTCACACCTTTTACCTATGACCTTTTAAGACCTTTTAAGACCATTTTAATGTCAAACACAATAACACTAATTAGCTAATTAGAACACAGAAATGTTTTTTTTTATTTATTTCCCACAAAGCCATCTTTACATTTTTTTATCAACAAATTTTCAGAGTCGGTACTGGGAGTAGAAATTGAACAAATTATCTTCTTTGTCAATTTGGAAAACGAAACTTAATAATTGATCGTATTTACATAGTTATACAGTTAATGCATTATCAGAAAATAAGAAGTGTTTCACATGCAGTGATACAGGTGTTTATTGATAAACAACAAAAGATAAAATACTTCTTGGTAAATTACTCGTAATTGTGTTTTAATGAAATGATTTTATTTCAGAATAAAAAATAGAGCACATATAAAATAAATTAAAAAACATTGACATAAATATTATTATAAAGATATATTCATATTAACATTTTTTTTATTAATAAGACGAACCCTGTACAAGAACTTCGAAATATATGCCCTAATTAACTGCTTAGACTTATTAAAGTATTTACTATAGTAACGATTCTTTTTACAAAAGTGTTATTTATATTACTAAATAGATATTGGCGTATTAATGAAAATATGTGTTTTGTTTTGGTATTTTTTGTTGTTGTTTAGTTATACAAACTTTTTTGTATGTTTTTCATCATTAAATATGTGTGATTTTTCGTACTACTAGTTGACAGGCACAAGGGTTAATAAAACAAATACAAATGGCTCGGCACATAATTTATACATCTACTACAAATTGAACAATTGATCAATACTTTTTAAATTTATAATTAAATAATATAATTAAGTTTATTACACCTTAAAGATCTCTCAGATACATATCAACATTTAATTAGTTATAGCTTTTTATAACTTTTTATAACCTAAAATAAGTAGGTTAATAAAATGTATGCCATTAACCTTTAATGAATTATACATTTTGTAACTTTTGTAAATAAAAAATCAAAGTGATATTTTCTATGCTAGTTTTCAGATGTCTGTTAGCGAACAGTTGACTATTACTTACCTAAAATTTATTTTCAAATTGTAATTACATTTTTGTTAAATGTCTTCCAAATAATATATATTTTTATATATGTAAGCTTTTGTGTCTGATTGTGCATTTGATTAAAATCTTATAATTAGTCTGTTCTGTTATTTGTTTTATATGATATAAACTTTTCAAGGTATGTTAATTTAGAAGATTGACCATTTCCATGAGACCACTTCAAACATCTTTTAATTATTTAAAAGTTTCTCGATCATTAAAAAATGATGATGTGGTAATACAGGAAATGGTATCTGAGGATGTAGTCATCCAAGAAGTGGCGCATGAGATACTACCAATCCAAAAAGAGCCACGCAGTGATCTGAGCTCCTGTTAAAATGATGCATTTTTTAATGTATGAAATATTATGGCAGCAGCTGCCCTGCTTGTCTATAATATCCAGGCTACTTAATATATTTCTACCCACCAGAAATGGACGATAGTGAAAACGGCTTAGCCAGCCTTGACCAGGTAAGTATGGTCTGTGGATATAACAACCGGAGAGAGTAGGACAAGGACAACGACGTGAAAAATGAACCCAAACTTCATGAAAGCAACGAATGCATGGAGAAACACAACTGTGGAGCTGATGCTAATATAAACCGAAGAACGAAAAACCCGTCTTAACAGTTTAGATATATCCCGACCAATACCCTGTTTAGACCAGCGATCATTACGATATCATCTCTGAGTATCAGGCTTCAGCCTTTAAAAACATCTTGATGATACAGTAACAAGACAGGCATGAACTTTCTGCACGTATCCTTCGTTCCTATTTTGAGTGTGGATATATTCTAAATTGGGCAGCTGAATCGGCCCACCAAAGTGATTGACATATAAAATGATTGAAACCTACATAATGAATTAGCATGTCAGTTTCCCTTCGTCATTTCCATGTGTCTGTGTATTTCTGATGAATCTGTGACTCTGTTCAGTTTGGAAAATGAGATATTCTTTGCTGTTATGAAGACATGTAATAAAGAGACATTAACCAAATTCAAAACATTGTATTACTGTTACAGCGAGTTTCTGGTCTTCGGCATCTTTGATTGTATAAACAATATCTTGATTGTGTTGGGCCTCATCAATGGAGAGGTTAGAAAAATATGAAACGCTATCAGATGGATGAACGTCTGCACTGTAATAAAGCCTACCTGGGGTGAACACACAGACAGTCTGGAGGTCGACCACGACCATCCCGGCCCTCACAACGGTGACATTCAATCTTATCAGCTTAACAAAAGACACGCTCATAGCTAGCAACAAAGGTTACACTGATAGGAGGCTCGATTTCGTGAAAAATATCGTCACACCTGAAGATGGTTGTATAATTAAATCATTATCTTAGACTTTGAAATCTCTGAGACACACAAAACACTAAAGTATATTAGACTAGCAAGACATGAGCATGCATTGTAAAGGAATCAAACGTGATGGAAAGAGCAGACTTAACGTTGGGTGAAGTATACAAGGATGTAGAGAAAGTGATATGTAAAGAGCTCTCCGTTCCTGAAGGCAAAGTTGTTAGAAATTACCTGTCCAGAGCGGACAGATTTGTGAGGGGAATTCCTTAGACCAGCGCACCGTATAATTTATTTTTAATTACATAGACTGTTTGACGTTAGAACATCAGAATTATGTTGATGAATCCCGGCAATGTCGTGGCCATGCTAGTTGATCATTGTAAATAGATTATTAAAAGTTGTGTTTTTGAACCTATACATGTGATTTGGCAATTTTCATTTTAGAGAAATTACAGCATTTAACATTATCGTAATACAAAGAGTTTTAATGTTAAATATAAGAACATATTTTTTTATCGTAATTTAAAAACTAACTGTAAAAATGTATTTTTAAACTTTGGACTTGTTGTTACATAGATAAGAAAATTAAAAGAGGAATTTATTTGAAGTAAAATATTCACCGCCCAATACAGGATATTAGAAATATTACTTTTAAGTAGAAATGCAATAAGAGGCAAAAGGATATTATACAAAAGTATGGGTATCAATACAAAAAACATAATTATGAAACAGATGACTAACACAGTTTTTACTGACCGCATTTCTTTTTTTCCTTTTAACTATTGCATCATTTGACAAAGATCGTTTGGCTTTGGATGTAGATGAAACCTTAATTATTGTAAGAATACTACATAATGAAATTATAAATATTGGAAAGGACATATGAAGTGTATAAAATATAAACCTTTTAACTTCATCTAACATTACATAATTTTGAGAGTAGTAATTCATAATTTCCATTGATATAAGAGTAGTATTATCAACTTCAATATAATCGATATAATTTCTATAAAAATAAGGAACCTCTAACATCATGTCAAAAGCTATTATACACGCTATAACAACGATGATATTAAATCGTGTTATTATTCTTGAGACGAAAAACGGAAAGCATACAGCAATCATTCTTTCTATTGAAACTAAAGTGACAAGATGAATACTTATTATTACTGCCAATTCATTCCAAGAATTTATATACACGTAATAATACATAGCCACATATAAACCATAAGGCATGAATGTATATAAGATAATAACTATAATATTTAAAAAAGATTGTGTCACTGAGTAAATTAAATCACATACAGAAAGTGCCAACAAAATTATATTAGTTGTGTCTTTCATACCATGTTGTGATAAAATTATTATATTAATGATACTTCCAAATATGCCAGTGATAGAGAGTAACTGACCAAGTAGGCCATTGATAAATAGGTTCAACATTTTATAGGTTTCTTCACTGACATTTATATCAACCTGTAATGTGGTATTTTCTTCATATAAGCTGTTAAAACTTAAATTCGTGGTATTCATTTTTCTTGCAGTACTGGAAAAAAAGAAGGAATCTGGAATATTTAATTTGCTAAAATTAAAACAATAAAATTTAATCATATTTATAAAATAGTTTCTGTAATTTTTATTTCCCTAAAGAATGTTAATTTTACTTAAATATGTCTTTAAAAAATCTCTCTTTTAATGTACACAGTATCATAATATTACATATATTTCCATGTGTATTGCGTGTTACGACCTAAGCTAGAGTCTTAGCCATTTCGCTAATTGTATGCCAAAAAATTTAATAATTAGTCATTATGGGATTTGTATAGGTGTTCGGTAAGTTTATAGCACAAACACACAAATGATACGATTATTTTGAGATCCATTTAACATAAATAAAAAAAAAACTTAACTGTAAAAGGAAAAAAAAACACTAGCATTTTTCAAACTTTTATTTTGTTTTTTTTGTTGTAAAAGAATGCAAATTATTCACTAATTTCATACTGCCGTTGGTGTAAGACCATAAGTAATAAATAATAAACAAAACTCTTTTCGTAACGATATGTGCACACCGATCAATATTTTTTGTTTTACATTTTTTGAATTTACTAGTAAATCTTGGGTAGTCATTACTGTACAGTGTACATGTTATCTTTATTTAAAAAAAAATCCCCTCAGCCCTCATCTGTTTCTATAACCTCAGTATATGAAGGGATTGTGTGGTTAGCACAACGTCCAGCTGCCGTTACTTTCCCAAATTAAGTCAGGTACCCAAGTAAAGCTGGGTGGACTTGTGGGACGACTTTGCTTCAAATTTCACCTGGAAAAATTCCGAGGATCAAACCCAGGACTCTCAGGTCGACAGTCCAGTATGTACACCACTCGGTCATCCGTCCCACATGTTATCTTTTTTTTTTTTTCTTTGATCAAAATAGGTCACCAAATATACATTGGCTAATAACACAAATATTTAAAAAATATTGTATTTATTATACAAGCCTCATGTAAAATGTAAAAAAAATCTCCCATTTGCCTTGATTGGTAGAATTAACGGTTAAATTAATTCATTTTCTCCTCTAAATGGGGTTAAGCATTAACAGCTTTTAAAAATAACCAAAAATAAAACTGTCTAAGTTCCAACGGATGATTGAGTCAAGTATCTTCACATCAACAAACGATCGCTCTACACTACTCGACCAACTGAGCACGTAAATATTGAAAATTGAAATAAATTACAAAAAATGTCCAAACATTAAAAACAAAACTTTAAATCTCAGTCAAGTTAAAATAAACAAAATGTGTATTTATTCATATTTTGTTCATTATCCATCATTGTTTCTTTTTTCAACCGGTAAACGCCAAGGGGTATGGGAAAAGCTATGCACGGCAACTCAGCGAAACATAATTTTCGCATTATTAAAGTGAAATCAGGTTAGAAAAAAAAGGTATAATACAAATTAACAGGTTTTGTGCCTATATAAATTAAAACATAAAAATCACATACACATTTGTTAGATTATACAATTATTTAAGTAAATTATTATAAGCGAAGACGATAGTGAACTCGACTCACATGCAAAACGTATCGGGTTCAATCACTGGTAAAGCCATAAATATTCGACGCTGACTTAAAGAAGAGATGGGCGCTACCAAGGGGACGGATAGTCGTGCGGTAAAGTGCTCGACTGTCGACCTGAAGGTACCTGGTTCGATCAGGTAGGTGAGGACCAAGGAAATTTTTCAAGTCTTGGCTCAAGTTCCCGATATATCTCCCGTGGTGCCTCCAAGGCTATTGCACTATCGGCTATGGTGGGGATGAAAGAAGCGCACCATAAAAGCCGTCCCATTAGTGGTTTATATGATCTAAGAGATTTCATCTAATAATTACAGGGACTTCACACACCAAGCCTATAAGACCACAGAAACGACATATGAAAACACAAAGACCATATCGGTCAAGGAAATTTACAAAAAAAAAACTATTGGTAAATAAAAAACTGGACTTAGTCTGTATTTATAGTTGAAAAATAGCTATAAATAAGTGCTCTTAAAATTACACAATAGTAGACAAACATTTATTTATACAATTATCTTTATGAAGCCTTGTTTAGATATTAACATGGTTAATTTAATTACTGTCATAACGAATAGTGTATTTAAATTTGTAAATATCAATTTGTGGATATGTATAAAATTAAAAAGTGCGCACTGATTATACTCTGTATTCCCGCATTTACTTTGCCGTGACAAGTTTATATTTGAGCTAAATGCTATCTTTCTATATACTAACAAACTACAGTTTCAATCAGCTAGTATCACACAATAAAAAATTTACAGAATGAAACGCTGAAATATTTTTTTGTATTTTTCTCTTGCGCATAATCATTTAGGTTGTGAACTATTGAAGAGGAACAAATACAAAATGGAGGCATTTTTTGTAATCATTGGTGGAAGATTTTCAAAATAGTTATGCGGTTTCTGTATAATTGCATATTCTGTGTATAGTACTCACCATATATACATAACACTAGATCGCAAAGCTTTTTTTCCTTGCGGAATGCACTAGAAAGGAGTTCCGACACCTTTCGTCCCTTAATAAAAAAAATAAATGTTTACTGCTCTATATTCTAAGTGTTATTTTTTATGACACGACAAACATAAATATTATTTATGGTACCTTTTTTTTAAAGATAAAGTACACTGCTTAATAGTTAATACCTATATACTTTTTTAACCAAATTCTTATAAATTATATAATATGTATAATATAACCTTGCTATTAGTTTTCTATATACATCTCTTGTAATGTATTAATAAACACTCAAAGCAGTGCTCCCATACCCCTGGACCACTGACCGATACTAACCCTCCCCTCTCTTACATTTTTTATTATTAGTTTAATCTAATTCACAATTTCAATGTAATGCTTTGTTGCAATATCCCTTTGTTACATTTTTAAAAAAAAAACGAATATTATTTGTTTTCATACACACATTTAATGAGTTAACTGGTGCTCGTTGAAATGTTTAATGAATGGAAGTTAATTTAAGCATAGTGTGAGTATTTACATTAAAAGAAATAAACTGAAATGTTCTTTGTAATAATCCTCATTGGTGGCAAACTATATTCTACTAAATATGTTTCAATTATTATCAGTGATTATTGAGTGAAAGAACAAAAGACAAATTTTATAGTTTTTTTACCCATGACATTTTTGAATGTTTTTCGCTGTATCAAATGTCGATAATTCTTTCTTTACATTTCTTTGTCATCATCAGAGGTTTAACAGGGGGTAGAAAACAGAATAAAGATCCATCGAAGTAAAATTGCTATGCAGTTAAGTCATTAGATAATAATAAACAATTGTTTTATATTACGGGTGGGGATTGTTTACCACTTTTAAAGAGAGGGAAAAAAAAGAAAAATTATTTGAAAATTACCCTTAATTGTCTTTTAATGGAATTATTTGATATAGAATTGAGATAGATATACAAACACTTATTCAAGTTACATGTAGATTCATTTTATGGTATTTTTTATTTTCATAAATAAAACGATCAAAGTAAACCTGCTCGAGAATTATAATGTATAATATAATGCTTAGACTTATTAAACTATTTAATTTTAAGAAAAGTTTTATTGAAAATAAAATTGTTCCTATTACAAAAAGATAATACCATTTTAATAATTAAAAAAAATGTCTTTTTTTTTTGTTGTAAAATATTTTGTATATGTTTTTGCGTGTTGTTTTTTTTTGCTTGTTGTTTTTTTTTAATATGACAGTTTGTAATTCAATGCAAACACAAATAAATCTCAGGTCTAAAGAGTCGTTACACATTTACACAAAAATATGCATACTTGAATACATTATACAGGTTTTTTTTATCATAAATAGTAAGCACATTAACAGTTAACTTCTTCAAATGTGCACCTATATAAGGCACTGAATTTGTAATATAACTAATGTTATTGAAGCGTTCGTCTTTCTTTTATAGTATATTGTGAAATTAGTAAATACAAATAATTTTAAAATTTCTTTAAAATTCTTCCTCATAAAAAATGGAATAAAACTTGGTATACTTAGTCTGATTGTGCATGTGATCAAATTCAATTAATTAATTATTCAAAAGCAATTAAATAATTCAATAATCTAGCTTTTATGATTTGTCACTCATTATTTTTATTCCATATGATATCAAGTTGATACACATCGACTGATCGTCTTGTAAGTACGATGACTAATTTATGTCTGACTGTTCAAAAGTATTGTAGTAAAAAATGCGAAAGATGTGTATGTACTACAAATTTATTCAGATCTGTTCAACTAATGCAGGTCAGTGAAAACAAATGTAAAAAATGTCTCAGGTGTTTCGGTCACCTTAACCAATTAACAAGATTACTCAAAATTAAAAGTCAATCTTTTTAAATACCATTTCACTGAGATGTTATTATTTTTTAGTTCTTTATTGGTATATTCACAATGCATATACTAATACAAAAAGTATTAGATTAGAAAATATATAATTTTTCATTGTAGTTTACAAAATAACTTTAAAAACTTATTTTTAAACTTTGGACTGGTGGTTACATAAACAAGGAAATTAAAAGATAAATTTATTTGAAGTAAAATATTCACTAACCAATACAAGATAGTAGAAATATTACTTGTTAGTAGGAATTCAATGAGGAACAAAAGAATATTGTACAATAGTATGGGTATCAATACAAAAAACATAATTATTACACAGATGACTAACACAGTTTTTACTGACCGCATTTCTTTTTTTCCTTTTAACTTTTGCATCATTTGACAAAGAACTTTTGACTTTGGAGGTAGACGAAACCTTAATTATTGTAAGAACACTACATAAAGAAATTATTAATATTGGAAAAGACATATGGAATGTATAAAATATAAACTTTTCAACTTCTCTTAAGATAACATAATTTTGAGAGTAGTAATCCATCATTTTCATTGACATAAAAGTCGTATTATCCCTTTCAATAAAAGCAATATAAAATGTGTAAAAGTAAGGTGTTTTTAAGATCATGTCAAAAGCTATTTTACACATTATAACAATAGTGATATTAAATCGTGTAATTATTCTTGACACGAAAAATGGAAAGCATACAGCAATCATTCTTTCAATGGAAACTAAAGTTACAAGATGAATACTAATTATTACTGCCAATTCATTCCAAGAATTTATTTAAACGTAATAATACATAGCAATATATAAACCATAAGGCATGAATGTATATAATAGAATAACTAAAATATTTACAAAAGATTGTGTCATTGAATAAACTAAATCACATACAGAAAGTGCCAACAAAATGAAATTAGTTTTGTCTTTCATACCATGTTGTGATAAAATTATTATGTTAATGATACTTCCGAATATGCCAGTGATAGAGAGTAACTGACCAAGAAAGCCATTAATCAATAGGTTCAACATTTTATAAGTTTCTTGATTGACATTTATGTCATCCTGTAATATGAAATTTTCCTTATATAAACTGTTATTACGAAAATCCACGGTATTCATTTTGCTTTCAGCAATAGTAGAAATTAAGCCGAAAACTACAGTACTAAAACAAATAATTTCAATGTTTCATTTTTATAAGTTAAAATGATGAAATTTAATCCAATATGTATATATATATATATATATATATATATATATATATATATATATATATATATATATATACTAGTTTATAGATTTTTTTCGCTAAAATACAATTTAATTTTTACTTCAGGTCTGTATTAAAAAAATATATCTACTAATGTACAGATACTCACACATATATTAACATGTTTGTAAATTGCGTGCTTACGACTCAAGTTAAAACTCAGATACTTGGATCCTGGTAGGCGTATATTGCAGTTCTACATACTGACATATACATGTATATAATTTGTTAATTCTGTGCTAACGAATTATTTTTTTTTGGGTTAAAAACTATATATTTTATTTAGAGAGCCAGTACAACCCGTCACATTTGTTTACTTTAGTTTATTTTATTTTCTACCACGAAAGAATTATTTTATGCCTCAACTAAAATTCATAATAGGGATGGGTGGTATGATAAGGCACTATACTGCAGAGCTAAGTATTCCTTGTTCGATCTTCGCTGAGGATCAATTTATATCCTATATCTTCCGTGGTGCCTCAATGGCCATTGCACAATCGGCATAGTTGGGGAATAAAGAAGGGTACAAATGAAAATCGTAAAAGTAATGGTTTTAGAATCGAAGAGATTTAATCTAATCACACACTAAAATTAAAAGCCGAAAACACATTTACATTTCAGGCATTTTGGAATTTGCCTAAATGTTTGGTGAGGTAATATCACAGAAACTCACACACACACTATAAGCATAGCACATTTGGAAATGTTGTGTCATGACTACAGATTTTAATTTAAAAAAAGAATATCAAGTGTCTTAGACCCCGATACAACAAAAATGATAGAAATGTTTTTCAGTCCGAAGTATGAAATACAAATGATTTTAGCTATAAAATGTTGTTTTTTTTTTAATAAGTACTATTACAACGAATAAAAACAACTTTATTATCATGCGTCAAGCTTTATTTTCTTTTTGCTTTAAATGAATACATAACTTTTGATCCGTTCACTAATAACACAACGTCTTAGGGAAGGGAGTCTTAGTGGTTTAAAGACAATAACATATTTTCTTTTTAAATCGTAACGTACAAAATGGATTCTGCAAAGTATTTTTTCCTCTTTTCATAGTAAATCTATCACTTTTAGCTTGGATAGTATTCTAGGTGAGGGTCATCACTTTGCTTTTCTTTTTTTTTTCTGTTTTATTCAATCATAATAGTTCACCAAAAGTACCTTGGATCAGAAAATATATATTTATACAATATCTATTTTAATATATATATATGCCTATGCCTCACTTTACAGTTTACATTCCAACAGGCCTGAGTTGTTAAAATGAAATGTACAATTAATTTGTTTTTCTCTCCTAAATAAAGTTAGACATTAGGGTTTACACCGGGAGCTAAAATATTTTCTTGGTTGTTACTGATGATCGAGTCAAGATCAACATACGAGCGATCTACTCTACTCGGCCAACTTTTACATGTATATTCTAATTACTCAAATTAAAATTAAACTTGACCAAATTTAAAATATTTTTGTGAAATCTCTAAGGAATTAAACAAAAGTTATTGTATTTATTTATTTTCCTAATCATTCAGGTGTATATTAATTATAATTATTTTTTTCCGAAAACCGTCATATTTATGTATTATCCTATGCTGTGTAAATATTTTAGGTGCTACACTTTTGAAAAGGAAAATAATTAAAAGGCGCGTTTTTTAAATTTTAAAATAGTTATCTCTATCTGTAATATTAAATTATGTGGATTGTACTCACCATAGATATATAACACTAAAACACATTTATAAATACACGGCAGCCAAATCTTTGCTCTTACTAATATCTATATATGTTTTTTTTTATTTTATAAAAGACTTCTAATTAATATAAAATAGTAAATAAATGCCTTTTGTTGACGTAAAATCCATTGTTTGCCTATGTGTGACTGATTGAAGAGTAGATACATTTCTTTAGTTTTCATTATAACCTAGTTATTATTAGTCTTAATCTAACATTGAAATACTGCACAAAAACTGGAGACGAGCATCAAGAGTAGCTGCAGTGAATACATTGAGCATTTAATTAACTGATGTATAAGGTATTCTTTAAGACGAGTCGGAGTACGCGAGATGTAATTTTGTGTTACCAAATATCGGACCAGAGAATTATTATCCCTATTTAATTTCTAATAAAAGCTTAAATGTAGGTTGCTAATGGTTGACAGCACACCACTGCATTGTAGGTGCTTATCAAACACTTTGAAATTTAAAATCGGCCCATCAGAGTATCCGAAATGCTATACTGAAATCATTGAAAGGGCAGCAGACAATGATTAAAGATCTTACATACTAATAGAACATTAAATGTCTGGTTAGAAGTATGTTTTATATTATGAAGGGTCTCATAATTTCAGAACGGTGGATTGGGGCTCAAAAATAACTCAAAAAACGGTGCTTCGATAGCAAGGAAACCTGTAATGGCTGGATAATATACGAACCGAATATTCAATAATTTTTAAACAAGACTCATTTAAGTATTATAATGTTTTAGAGTTGGAGATGTGTATCAGTTTTTACTAAAGCTCCTGTGTGTGTGTGTGGAGGAGGGGGAGAACCAGGTCCGTAGCCAGGTCAAAGTAAGAAGGGAGGCATCAATACCCAGCAAGGGGGCACCTTTACTTTTTCTTTACTTTTCCTCTTTTTCTTCTTTTTTAAGCGAGGGGGGGCACTCCACACCTAAGGGGTGGGGGCACGGCCCCCAGTGCCCCCTGGCTACGGGGCTGAGGATAACTAAATGATTACGTTATAATTATTCCAATACAATGATTACAATTAAGTGGCGGGGCTTGAAGATTTATATTTAACATTGTATTTGGTAAGGGGTGGAGGTGGGCTTTTAATGGTGTTATTATCTTTATAAGCATGTTTACGATTCATTTATATTAATACACAAGGGCTAATCCTACCCAAAGCCTAAGACTATACACTTGTTGACATAATACAAAATTTATATATAACTATTAGAATTCACTTTTTTATCCTACAATTATCTCACATAGCCTACGTCTCTTATAACATGTTTATATTATTACTTAAAACATTGTCACATGTTCAATGTCTGGGTTCGTTGCGATCTCCCATGGTTATACGTTTTTCTAAAAAAAACTTTTTTTTCAAGACACATACATTTCATTGCTACCTCATTGACATTTTTTTTTAAAATAAAACTAAATCAAGTATTGCATGGGTTTTTACAATATGATACAAGCCAAAATACTTTTTTTTTATTATGGAACACGTTAGAGGCCACCTGTATTATACTACATATTCATCAAATAAAATTGACTTTTTATTTAGAGATATAACAAAAGACGAATTTAATACTTTTCACCGATGAACTTTTGAATGTTTATCGCTGTGACAAAAAAGTATTTATTTAGAACAAAGAAAATGTTTTGTTAATTTATTGTTAACAATGCCTTCTTCACATTTCTTTATCATCATCCAAGTTTAAGAGTTGTTACAGGGAATAACAATCGAACTAATTATCTCCTAGGTCTGTTCGGAAAACAAAACTTAATGATTGATTAAAGTGACATAGCAGTACAGTTGAGTTATTAGTAGACAATAAACAATTGTTTCAGACTGAGATATATTATTTTATAATTACTTCTAAAATGTGTTTAGTAAATAATTTCATTTCAGAAAAATTAAACATAGATATACAAACTATTATTCCAGTTACATTTATATTAATTTTATGGTAAATGTATTTTTATTAATACAACGAAGAAAAATCATTTCTAGAATACAATGAATAATATACTGCATAGACTTATACAAATATTTACTTTAAAAAAGATTTAATTAACAATACTAACAGTTCCTAATAGCCTACTAAATAGACATTGATGTATTAATAAACATAATTTAAATTGTGGTTTTGTTTTTTTAGTTGTAAAATATATTTTATAAGTTGTTTATATTCTAATGCGTGTTGTTTTATTTCCCGTTGTTTTATTTAATTTGACTGTTTATCATTCCATGAAAAAGAAAAAAAAATGTAAAGCCTCATGAATGTGACACATTTACAAAAAAAATTGCAGACTAGTATAAATTTGTACCGAATAGTCATTATACATGTATAGATGTTCATGAAAGCATAATATGTTTGGGTCCCATTACGCTGGAAGGAATAGATGGCTTCAAATTTCCTTTTATGAATGAAACCAAAGAAACATCACAAAATTAACAAAAAAAAAATGAATGTTAAAACATTAAAATAATTAATTTTCTTTTTATTAACCAGTTAATTGTTTTTTTTCAACTTTGGTTTGTTGCGTCAGTTACAACTTTATGTTGCGTCAGTTACACTGAACATTTTATATTGTTAAAACAATTTTCAAAATATAATAAAAATTTTAATATTATTTTAATGCAAACACATTTTATGAAATAATAAACAATAAAAAAATCTTTTTTAATTTAGAGATCTTAGAAAAATTACTTTCTTTTTGAACTGGGTAAAAAAAGGTTACGTCAGTTATGAAAATATTATGTAAAACCTTTTCAATAAACATTAATTCAAAGTTAGATTGAATAATATTGGTTTTAAAAAGTCTCTAATTTAAAAAAGTCTCTAATGTCAGAATGCTAAATTGTTTTTCAAAATGTTAAGTCAGTAACGGTGTAATTCACATAATACAAAGAGTTTGAAGGTGATACATAACAAACATAGTGTAAAATGTCTTTTTAAAACTTAGGTCTGGTTGTTACATAAACAAGGAAATTAAAAGAGGAATTTGTTTGAAATAAGATATTGACTATTCAATACAGAATAGTAGAAATATATGAAGTAATTCAAGGAGAGGCAAAATATTATTGTACAATAGCATGGGTATCAATACAAAAAACATAATTATTACACACATGACTAACACAGTTTTTAGTGACCGCATTTCTTTTTTTCCTTATAACAATTGCGTTATTTGAAGACAAAGATCTTTTAGCTTTGAATGTAGATGAAACTTTGATTATTGTTAGCATACTACTTAACGAAATTATTAATACTGGAAATGACAAATAAAGTGTATAAAGTATGTATATTTGAGTTTTTAAAAGAATATCATAACTTTGAGAGAAGTATTCCATAATTTTTAATCACATAATAGTAGTATTACTTACTTCAATAAAAACTATACAATATGTTTAAAAATAAGGAGCCTCTATCAAAAGCTATTATACACGTTATAATAATATTAAATCTTTTAATTATTATTGACACGAAAAATGGAAAACATACAGCATTCATTCTTTCAATGGAAACTAAAGTTACAAGATGAATACTGATTATTACTGCTAGTTCATTCCACGAATTTATAAACACGCGATAATACCTAGCAAAATATAAACAATATGGTATGAATGTGCATAATAAAATAACTATAACCATTAGTAAAGTTTGTGTCACTGAGTAAACTAAATCACAAACAGACAGTGCCAACAAAATGATATTGGTTTTATCTTTCGTACCATGTTGTTATAAGCCAATAATAGAGAGAAACTTCCAAGAAATCCATTGATCAATAGTTTCATCATAGGTTTCTTGACTGACATTTATGTCATCCTGCAGTGTGATATATTTCTTGTATAAACTGATATTGCTAAAATCTATCCGTTGTATTCATTTTGATTGCAGTAGTATTTGAAACAAGGCTGAAAATTACAACACTGAAAAAAAGATCAAGAATGTTTTTCTTTTTACTAAAATAAAAAAAAATGAATTGTAATCAAATATATGTAAATTTTTTTTAAATGCATTTCACTAAATAAAAAAATTGATTCGTTTTACTTGATGATGTATCAAAAAGAAAAAAAAATCTGAAATCTGAGAAATGTACTCCCACTAACAAATTTAAATATATCTAATATATGTTTGTGTGTTGAATACTACGATACAAGCTAGAAATCTGTTATTTTGCAATCCGGTCGATACATTCAGTAATTTTACACTATTTTAATGACACAAAATAAAATAGGTTTTTACCCATAGCAAACAAAATACGTTTGATTACTTAATTTTTTATTATCTTTTTCATAAGTAGAGAAATATTAGATGCTTTTACTAATATGAATGATTTTCGGATTTAGCCATTTCGCAAATATAAAGCAGCAATCATTTTTGTTTTAATTCTAGGCATTTTAAGTAGTGTGTGGTCCAGAAAAATGCGACGGATTCATAAAAGCACGCTTGGAATCGAGATCGAAAATGCCGAAAATGCCAAAACTGGACACCAAAGCTCAACATCATTTGTAGCTATAAAAGCAAGTTAGACAGTTTCCATGTGTTTTCCCTTCAAATATATGGTTCTTTTTACATGTAACGTCTGTATAGACTATTAAAAAGGTAAACAAGAGCATGAATATGTTGTATATTGTGGAGATCGGACCCCCCCCCCTCCACCACAGTACCCCATATTACGTCCCTTTCATTCCCCACCCTTAAGCACAGTTTAAAGTGACCGAAATCAAAGCCCTATTGTCAGGCTTTTATGTCCTTAACGCCCCGCCCCCTATTCTTCTTCCGAAATCAAAGCACCACTGGACTCTGGTCAAGCTCCTGAGTCGGGCTTTGATGTGCGTAACGCCCCGCCCCCGATCGCCTCCCGAGATCAAAGCCCTACTGGACTCAGGTAAAATCTCAGAGTCAGGCTTTGATGTCTGAAACACCCCTCCCCCCCCTATCCCCACCCACCAGATCGGGGACCAGAAGTTTGAAGTTAGTTTTAGTTAGTGTCGTATTAGAGTTTGTATGAGATAGTCGTGCTGTCACGAGTAGTTGTTAATAAAGTGTACTATTTTATATTTCCAATCAATAAGTGTTGACTTATCTGTGTGTTTCACTGTGTGTTTATTGATTATCTACAAAAGAGCCCGTAACATATATATATACATTTCGTTTTGTAAAGATTATTGCTTTTTTATCGAAATATGCCTATATTTTAGATCAACTGTGGAACCTCAAGATATTGTTTAAATTGACTAATTTTTGCCACATTACTAAATGCATGCGGTAACAACTTTTTATAGCTATCCAAACAAGATATTCAGAAACCTTTTTTTTTCACTACACCCTAGTGACTGCACGTTCTCCATTATGGATAATTTATCTATTGCTAGCTCTTTTTTTTCCTCGAAAAGTAACTTTCTACCTTTACTTTTTAATCTTCCAAGGATTACATTGCATTTCAAACCTGCTATTAATACATGCCAGCCACCTATTACGAAGAAAAAGATTATACCAAATATGTTTTTCAATATATCATAATACATAATAGTGCATGAAATAAAATTAGCAGGCAAAAAAAAATCAATGACAGCTTTTAAATTGAATTTAGTGTATTAATCTAAAAAGTTTCCAGATATTTAATAAGACATTATTAGTCTCCGGGAAGAGATTAATAGACTGCATATTTAATTTCTAAGAATGTATATATAAACAGTAATGAAATACGTTAAGCAGCCTTCTAGGGATATGATGGCAAGGAAGGAGACAACACAAACTCAAACCAGGGTTCGTTTTTTGTTAAGTAACGTAATATTATAAACTTTAAATTTTTTTGTTAAAAGTAAAGGTGTGGATGATTTTTCAAAGACCACATTAAAAAAAAATATTACTGGTACAAATCAAACTGAAGGTTAAGCTACTTATTTCTATGTGTCTATCAGTTTTCCTATACATAAATCAACTTTCTATCTCAATGTAAAATGATACTTATCTTAAATCCCGAACGTAAGTTTTACATATACGCTAGTAAGGTAAATACAAAAGACACTGATTGTATTTGATAAAATATAGATGGAAAAATTCAGTATTTACAAAAAAATGAACATGAACAATAAGATATTTCTGCTCGCATGTTTTCTTGTTGGAATTAATTCAACAGTTGAACATATTTATTCACTTGCTAATGATTCTTGAAGAACTTAATGGTTATCTAGAACAGTTTTTAATATGATGGCTGCACAGATCACCAGAAAATTTAATTTGAATGTTATTAATACAAAAATAAATATTTCAATTCCCATATCAACTGTATATAAGTGCAGATCTTCCGGCACAATGATCTACATATTATAGCAGGGGTACATTAACTTTCTCTTGGTTGAAGATGAAAGGGAATTAAAAATATAGCTTCCATTAAATTTTTGTTCAGACTTAAAATCAGAGACACTTATATTTAGATCAATTTTTTATTTCAAAATTTTAAAGAAATATCATACCCGATGTCTACACGTCACTGGCTATTTAATAAACCTGTTTTTATTTAAACTCTATCACTTTCAACAGTCAATCTGTCTATCTCCAATAAAATACTACTAATTTCTAAGTGGTCTACAATAGAAACACCAAAAACAAATTGGCTGAGAAGGCACGTTAACTTTGTATTAATGTATTGCAAAATGCTTTCAATGCTCATCTTGCAACTTTTCTCATCTATCACCGAACTATGTAACAATTATATCTGATTTGACTGTTTTCAATTTACGATTGCCATAACATGAAGCACACTAAATATATTTATTTTAAAACTAGTACATACCTCTAGAATAGCAAGATGGTGTAGTATGTGTTTTAAATATAACATTTTATAACATGTAATTCATTGATGATATACATTTCTTTAAAATTGCTTCTAATTGTATGTTCTTATACACACTGATTCTTATATATCAAATATACAATAATAAATATTTAATTTCTTTTATTTAATATGTATTGTTGCTTTTTACATTGTTGATTTCAATCATTTGCGCCATATTTTCTATAAAGTAGATATAAGATACATTCATACCTTATGCATACTTCATTCATACCTCATTTAAAATGTATCAAAGGCTTCATTCTAAGCAAAATGGCTTTGTTGGGAAAAAAAAAGATTCATAAGTAATCTTAACAAACTACATCAACTATGAAAATATAAACAACAGACATGCACAGTGATTGTTGCTCATTTAAATTGATCGAAGTAAACTAAACACATTTACTTTGATTGAAGTAAACTAAATACATTTATTTTGATTGAAGTAAACTAAATACATTTACTTTGATTGAAGTAAACTAAATACATTTACTTTGATTGAAGTAAACTAAATACATTTGCTTTGATTGAAGTAAACTAAACACATTTACTTTGATTGAAGTCAACTAAATACATTTATTTTGATTGAAGTAAACTAAATACATTTACTTTGATTGAAGTTATATTACAGTGATATAAGTGAAATAAATACATCTACTTTGGATGTAACTGTTTTTTTTTCAAATAGTATAATATTAAATTGTTAGATTTAGAATACTATCATAGCCAAAAAGGAAATTATGCACTTGATTTTAATAACATATGAGCTGTAAAGGGTTATCGAAATGAACTAGTTTTATTTGCTGAATAAGCGCTATGATTATGCATACCGATGAACATAGTAGCCAATTTCAAAATTGTATGTGTTTTTTGTTTCAAAATACTGATGTCTAAAAAATAGATCAAAGGGAGCTAATTTATATTATCAAACACACAATCTGCGAAAAATTAATATAAAATTGCGATATTAACATTTCAGTAATAGTAATTAGTTAAATTTCCATAAGCTGTAATGGGACATTCATATGTTTCTATAACCTAGGCATATGAATAATTATGTGGTTAACACAACACCTAATTAGAATTATGGAAACCATCAATTTCTTTCATTGATCGAACAATACATCTGTTTGCCCCAGATATATTAACTACCATTTATCCATCCGGATTCTATTATTTATTTCGACATCTGTCAAATGAAATTAAAACTCCCCCCCCCCACGTCAACAAATGTCGAAGTTTATGAGACACCCTCCCGGACTTATAAAAGAAATAAACTAAAAACATGACCAGTTATTAAAATAAACTAAGATTCCTTTTAGTCTTGGAGGCACCACGGGAGATATAGCTGGGATTTTAACAACGACACAAAATATCCATTGATCATGAAGACATGATCATCCGTCCCTATCGTGAAGCATAGCTGTTATCAATAATTTAATTTCAATCAGTAGGCATATTCATGTCAATGATTCAAATTTAACGGCCGCTCATTAACACTGTCGGCTAAGCCTCACAGAAAAAAAAAAATTAATGTTACTGACCCCCCCCCCCTCGTACTTCTGTTATTAACGCGCATGTGTCACGTTAGTGTTACGTGAAACTAGTAGCCATAAAAAAAAACATTTATTAGGAGGCGTCAGTTCGCGTCTTCGGGGGTGGGGGGGGGGGGAGGTAAGTCGCAAAGTTTAGATCACTGGTTCTCAATCTGTGGCTGATAAAAAAGAGAGATTTGAAATGGGTCGCGAAAAAAAAAACTTAACGAATTAAATAATATCAATAATATTTACAATTAATTTTTACCTGTTTTTAAGTGGGCCTCCGAAACCAAATAGGTTTTTATGTTGATCTATATAATAAAAGTTTGAGAAATACTGCTCTAGATCATTTAATATATGTATCGTCTATTTAGTTTCAACGATAACATGTTCATGTAAATACATACGCAGATTTCCCTCATTATGTGTAGTTTTCGAATAGCATGGGACCAAAGTAAAAGAGAGAAAAAATTCTTTTCATCTCTACTTTCAGACAAAAACATTCTCCTCCCCCACACCATTTATTCATTCATGTTCCCCCGCCCATGAATAATACCTTCTTCCCATGTTTACAAACTGGACGAAGGAGCGTTTTGTCTGACCCCACCCTGTACTTAGTAAAATGTATTTCCTGCCCCCACCATGATATTGCCTGGCCCCTGCTGTAGAATGCCTGGCCCCTCCTGTAGAATTTTCACGCTACGGGGCTCTGCGAAGGAGTGACCTACAACACCATCACGTGATGTAACTTCTAATTTGGCTGGTACTGGTCAAAGATCATTTAGATGGGCTGGGAGGGGGGTTAGAAATTGTGAATGTCCCTAAAAAAAATACATTAGTAGCCTCGCGGTGACTAAATGAACAGATATTGTTAAACTGTAGTAGTGTTGGGACATTTTATTTCATAATTTAATTTTTTTTGTTAATCAAAGTTAGAAATTGTTGAGGGGAGGGGTGGGGGGGGGGGAGGTATACTTTCTCAGTATATTCGTTGAATTCCTTAAATTACCATCACGTGAAATGCTTTTATTTTTCTATTATATATTTAGACTTATCTGGTCTGAGAAGGTGTCTATCCCTTTCCACGACCCTGATGTTAGGGCTTCCATAGTTTAACTTTTACATCAGTAAACGGCATTAAGATGAGACATAATATCAGCAATTTCTGTTTACATCGCATATGTCTATTGTGGTATTGGACGTTAGTTTTTTGTGGTTTTTGTTTTGTTTGACATGGTTGAATAAGAAGGAACGTGGCCGGGTATGGCATACTGTGGGGGGGGGGGGGGGTGACCTGTTAGTGAGTGTACCAGTGTTACCAACATTTAGATAAAAACTACTGAAATAGTTAAATACAGACCGCATTAGTAAAATAAAATCAAGTCATTAAGTAACTTGAACAATAAGAATCTAAGCAAATATTTTTTTAACATTTTTTTGTAGTTAAACTGGTATAACCTACATATGAAAGTTGATTGAAAGCAATTTTTGTAAAACTTGCGGAGGTAGAGGGGGTTGTCAGCCCCAGGCGACACTTAATCTGATAAATGTGGTGGCATTTGAAAACATTTCAAATTATTTTGCGAACGGAGTGGACTGGCTATTGGTAACTTCACTTCTTTCTGTGAAAGGTAAAAAAAAACACATAGTTACAGCATTGAATGAAATGAAATGAGTATATCCATAATGTGTTGTTGTATATTGGTTTTATGTCCATTTTAAATAGTGTATTTCTGTACAGAGTGTAGATAACAGTAATGATTTAGAAATTCAACCACATAATAAAGATTTCAATTTGTTTATACAATTTCCTTAAATTACAATCTTTTTGTTTGAACATAGACTGTTGATTAACATAAAATGTTAAGTTGTATAATAACATAGGCTCTATAGGACTACAGAGTCTTCCAGTCACCATAGCCCGCGGTAAAACCAAACGAGACTAATTGTAATTAGCAAAGTATATATATATATTATAGACCATAAAACAATTCATTCATGGGGTCGGGGGAAGGGGGGGCACAAAAGTCAAAGTGCCGCAAGATTTATTAGTTTGGTTCTCTTAGAATCATGTCGCAATTTTAATATAGATGTAAATTATTTTTTTAACAACATGTGTGCAGCTGTGCGTTAATTTCAGTTGTTCCATCTGACTATCTTGTTGTCCAGGCCATACAGGGCTGTTAGAATAAAGTCTGAGCATCAACCCCCTTAAGCTGTGTTTTTTTTTGGTCTACTGTTACATCGCTGTCCATTTGTTCTAAGATGATTTGTTATACGCTAAAGAAATTAAACAAGGGTATAAATGTTCAAGAGTTTGTATACGTCGTATTGTGTGTATCGGACATTTGTCTTTACACGGTTGAATGAGCAGCGTCTTGGCTGTATGTAAGGGGACGGTGTGTCCAGTTTATCCTTGGACCAGTGTTGCCAGATTTTAAACACATAAATACACAATCTCAGATAAGTAAATATCTGAAAAGACTAAAAAGATTTATCTAACAAAATTCAACAATGTACATCTAACTAATTTCAAATTGTATGTGCAGGTCTTAGTATTTACAAAATTTTAAATGTTTAAGTCATTATAACCCCACCAGTTCAGCTAAACTTCTACCGATGATGTCCAACGCCTTTTTGGCAACACTGTCAGAGGACAGCTCGGAGTCATTGTTTTGACCGTGTGTTCCTCACAGTGAATTGTGTAACATGTGGACATTGTGTACTTGTCGTCTAGTTATGCGATGGTTGATTTAGTTGTTCACTTTTTTAAAATATGTTTGGATAAAAAATGATTAAGACTTTACTGTATACATAGAAGTCATGGATGTGAATATCTCGAGGTATAACGTGTTATACATTTATTTTAATATAATTCTTTTGTATTTTTTTCTTTCTATAGTAAGCGACACAAAACATTTTTAACTTTTGGAGATAATGTGTGTCACTAAATCGTTGAAGACAATGGCAGACTTTAGTCTAATGAAAAACAGAGTGTGATTGTTTTATTTATCTTTGAGTTCAAAACAGATAAAGTGCATTTAAAATCCTTGTAGGTTTAAAAATGTAATAGTGATATTTTAAAGACATAGAATATTAATTCAATGGCTATTTCGGCAACACTGGACATGGGGGTGAACGAAGGTATTAGTTTGACCCTGTGGAACTTATAGTGTGTTGTGTAACACGTGGACATCGTGAACTTCCGCCTCGTTCTGGAAAGGTTTATCCAGTTGTTCGTTGTAATATGTAAACATGAATTCTGAAGGTTATAGGCTATATATTAGCATATGTTGAGATAATTGAAAACAAAATTTAGTTCATAATGTATGCTTAAAAATCAGCAATGGGATTTTGTTTTTAATATTTATATAATTCTAAATTTACATTTTTTTTTCTTTTCATAATACAATGAGAGGTCAAATATTTTTCGGTTTTTAACTTGATGTGCCCCGCTTAGACACTACAAACATAAACTTTTAAAGTCTAATTAGAGACATAAAACCGATTCCAAGATTCACTTTTTACTGTTTAAATTCAAATCTTGTAAAGTGTATTTAAATAAAAACTTCTTAACAACAAAACGTGCGTATCAGCTTTATATTCGAGACTCAAATAAACATGTCTCAATTTCTCTAAAGGAATCAGTTGATCTATCACAGATGCCAATATAAATGTATCAACCTTTCCAAAGAAATCAGTTGATCTGTCACAGATGCAAATATAAATGTATCAACTTTTCCAAAGAAATCAGTTGATCTGTCACAGATGTAAATATAAATATCTCAACTTTTCTAAAGAACTCAGTGCCTCTGCCACAGATACAGATGTACAAATCTCAACTACTACAAAAACTCAACGGATCTATCATAGATACAAAGCCAGTAGGCAAGTTTATTTTCTCGACTATTCTTTACTTCTTAAGTACCCAGCTTAATTAAGTCATATCTTGGTTTTCGTTGTCTTCAATTGACAACTGATTTGCTTTTCGTTGGACTGGCTTTTTGTTTACATAGAACATTTTAAAAATATTATATTGCTATCTAGCTATCTACCTATTCAGTCACCAATCTATATTTTTATGAATAACCTATGTATTATCTTTCTATTTATGTCTAATCAAATTTTATATCTAAAGATCACTATATATATATTATTGTAAGAATTAGTCTGTGTGCAAAATAGAATGTTATTCAAAATATGCATACATATATTATCTAAACTATCACACTTTATGTTCCTAATTAACTAGATTATACAAACAGCTGTTTTTACCAAGTATTTAATTACCTAAAAGGTGCACACAAGTATGATTGAGCTTATCTTTAATTCCACTCAAATGGGATACATTAACATAGCAATGTTTTCTCTACCCTTATACCATCGATTTATTTCAATGGTCTTTTCATTCTCTACCCCACCCCCTCCTACCCCATCATTTATATTTAATGTTCCCATTGTTTACTTAATTTTTAAATAGGAAGCGCCATACAATGCTCCACTCCCATACAAAATACCTCTTCCATACAATTAAACACCGCCTCCACTCAGTGTGCAACCTTTCTAAAGTGCACCTTCCTAAAGAGATTTACGACCTACATAAGACTACAGTAATTCTTTTAATATTCTAGTGAAATTTTTTTGCGGCTCATCAGCTGACGATTTTTTTCCGTTTAAATCAAGAAATAAAAGTCGTGTTCAAATTCGTTCCGTTTTTATTCACTCCACCAAATTTGATAAGCATAATTATCATAATATTAGTATAACAATGAGCGTTACGTCAAACAAAATACAAAAAAAATATTTGTTAATTTATTTGCATTGAGCTTAAATTAGCTACCAAGTATTTGTGTTTTTGCAATTTCAGATTTCAAAAAGTGTTTCCTTTGAGGTTTTGGAAATGATAGTTGAACTTCTGAGCAGAAGGAGAATCATTTAATCTTAGTAGGGAAAGTATTTTAATTTAAAACACAATATTCAAGTTAAGTCCACTTTTTATTCAATAGATTTTTTAGTCAAATTTAGCATTTTTCTTAACTTAAAGAATGTTTACTAACTCTACTAAACCATTTTGTTTTTTTATTTTTTTTTACACAATGTGATCTTAATAATTGTTTCTTATTTACGGAACTGATAGCGATACCAAATGCCTTATCAAGATTAATTCCTATGTTCTTTAGAAGTGTGCAAATACTGTACTTGATGCATCATTAGATTCCATGAAATACAACTCCTTTACTACATGCCTTCTGTCTGGTACCAAAACATTAAGGCAACATTCTGAAATTATGATGGATGATCAAAGGCTACGAATTTTTATATTCTTATTAACAAAAAAATAAAATATTTGTTAATTTATTAGCATTGAGCTTAAATTAGCTACCAAGTATTTGTGTTTTTGCAATTTCAGATTTCAAAATGAGTTCTCGCTGAGGTTTTGGCAAAGATAGTTGACCTTCTAAGCAGAATGAGAATCATTTAATCTTAGTAGGGAAAGTATTTTAGTTAAAATCGAAATATTCAAGTTAAGTCCCCTTTTTTTAATTGCTTTTGTTTGTTAAATTTAGCATTTTTCTTAATTGAAAGAATGATTACTAACTCTACTAATCCATTTTGTTTCATTACTTTTTAAAAAATGTGTGCTTAATAAAGTTTGCTTCTTCACAATACTGATAGCCATACCAAATGGCTCATCACTATTAATTTCCATCTTCTTTAGAAATGTGCCAAATACAGTGCTTGAAGCATCACATTAGTAGATTTTATGAAATACACCACCTTTACTACATGCCTTCTGTCTGGAACCAAAACATAAAGGCAGCATTCTGAAATTCTGATGGATGATCAAAGGCTAAGTATTTTTATATTCTTATGAACAAAAAAAAATATTTGTTAATTTATTAGCATTGAGCTTCAATTAGCTACCAAGTATTTGTGTTTTTGAAATTTCAGATTTCAAAAAGTGTTCCTTTGAGGTTTTGGCTAAAACAGTTGACCTTCTGAGCAGAATGAGAATCAGTTAATCTTAGTAGAGAAAGTATTTTAGTTAAAAACACAAGATACAAGTTAAGTCCCCTTTTAAATTTTTTTTTTTTTTTAGTTAAATTTAGCATTTTTCTTAACTTGAAGAATGTTTACTAACTCTACTAAACCATTTTATTTTTTTTAATTTTTTTTACACAATGTGATCTTAATAATTGTTTCTTCTTTACAGAACTGATAGCCATACCAAATGCCTTATCAAGATTAATTCCTATGTTCTTTAGAAGTGTGCAAATACTGTACTTGATGCATCATTAGATTCCATGAAATACACCACCTTTACTACATGCCTTCTGTCTGGTACCAAAACATTAAGGCAACATTCTGAAATTATGATGGATGATCAAAGGCTAAGTATTTTTATATTCTTAATAACAAAAAATAAAATATTTGTTAATTTATTAGCATTGAGCTTAAAATAGCTACCAAATATTTGTGTTTTTGCAATTTCAGATCTTAAAATGAGTTCTCTCTTAGGTTTTGGCAAAGATAACCTTCTGAGCAGAATGAGAATCAGTTAATCTTAGTAGGGAAAGTATTTTAGTTAAAAACACAATATTCAAGTAAAGTCCACTTTTTTGATTGCTTTTTTTAGTTAAATTTAGCATTTTTCTTAAGTGAAAGAATGTTTACTAACTCTACTAATCCATTTTGTTTTATTATTTTTTTACACAATGTGTGCTTAATAAATTTTGCTTCTTCACAGAACTGATAGCCATACCAAATGCGTCATCAATATTAATTTCCATCTTCTTTAGAAGTGTGCCAAATACAGCGCTTGATGCATCACATTAGTAGATTTCATGAAATACACCACCTTTACTACATGCATTCTGTCTGGAACCAAAACAAAAAGTCAGCATACTGAAATTTGGATGGATGATCAAAAGCTAAGTATTTTTATATTCTTAGTAACAAAAAAAAAATATTTGTTAATTTATTAGCATTGAGCTTCAATTAGCTACCAAGTATTTGTGTTTATGCAATTTCAGATCTCAAAATGAGTTCTCTCTGAGGTTTTGGCAAAGATAGTTGACCTTCTAAGCAGAATGAGAATCATTTAATCTTAGTAGGGAAAGTATTTTATTTAAAAACACAATATTCAAGTTACGTCCGCTTTTTTAAATTTCTTTTTTAGTTAAATTTAGCATTTTTCTTAAGTGAAAGAATGTTTACTAACTCTATTAATCCTTTTTGTTGTATTATTTTTTTTACACAATGTGTGGTTAATAAATTTTGCTTTTTCACAGAACTGATAGCCATACCAAATGCATTATGAAGATTAATTCCCATCTTCTTTAGTAGTGTGCCAAATACAGTGCTTGATGCATCTCATTAGTAGATTTCATGAAATACACCACCTTTACTACATGCCTTATGTCTGGTACCAAAACATTAAGGCAGCATTCTGAAATTTGGATGGATGATCAAAGGCTAAGTATTTTTATATTCTTATTAACAAAAAATAAAATATTTGTTAATTTATTAGCATTGAGCTTAAATTAGCTACCAAGTATTTGTGTTTTTGCTATTTCAGATTTCAAAATGAGTTCTCTCTGAGGTTTTGGCAGAGATAGCTGACCTTCTGAGCAGAATGAGAATCATTTAATCTTAGTAGGGGAAGTATTTTATTTAAAAACACAATATTCAAGTTACGTCCGCTTTTTTAAATTTCTTTTTTAGTTAAATTTAGCAATTTTCTTGAGTTAAAGAATGTTTACTAACTCTACTAATCCATTTTGTTGTATTAATTTTTTTTACACAATGTGTGCTTAATAAATTTTGCTTTTTCACAGGACTGATAGCCATAACAAATGCCTCATCATTATTATTTCCCATCTTCTTTAGGAGTTTGCCAAATACTGTGCTTGATGCATCACATTAGTAGATTTCATGAAATACACAACCTTTACTACATGCCTTCTGTCTGGTACAAAAACATAAAGGCAGCATTCTGAATTTTGGATGGATGATCAAATGCTAAGTATTTTTATATTGTTATTAACAAAAAATAATATATTTGTTCATTTATTAGCATTGAACTTAAATTAGCTACCATATATTTGTGTTTTTGATATTTCAGATTTCAGTAAGTGTTCCCTCTGAGGTTGGGAATTTACACAAAACTATGTCACTTTTCAAGCTGATTACCGCTTCTTGCGACAGAAGGTGTTAGCACAGGCGAGAACCCACGTCGGCCTCGCATCAGCTGGAATAAATTATCAAATTTACACCAGGCAAGATGGAACTCACGTACGATATATACTGTTATAGCATTATTTCTGATACCATAGTGGCGCAGCATTCTCGCTTCTGCCTGCAACTTCATCTGCTACGAATGGGCAAATACTTGGTTCGATTCGTAACACTACAATGAAGCGTCCTTTTATGAACTGTTTACCTCACTCATCAAGATAAAATGCAAGAAGGCACTTAAGTGTTTAAAGACCCATTGGTCAGTCGAGAAGTGAATAATTGACATTCCCAGTTCTAACCAAATTGCTAGACGTGCTGTGAGAATGACGGCGGAACTTCATGCGAAATCGAGAAAAATTGAAATTTTGTACATTCTGTAAATATTATTAACTGATCTGTATCTTATTTGTTAATAAAAGTTGATTAATTATTATTAATACTCTTTTGAATTAAGCTTAAAAAAAAAACAAGTCCTTTATTTTCACTTTTTTCTTCCAAAAAATGGGGAGGTGGGGGAACTTTTTAAAAAAAAAATTAAAAATGCGATTGATATTCTTAAATTACACATAAAGGTTCCTCGATTGCAAGTGGTTTCACAAATTTTTTTTTGTTATTACCCTAAACAACAGATATGTCTCCATAATTGACTATTCTGAGTGAATCTCTTTCATTCATTTATTGGTAGCTTGTCCACTCCTTTAAAATGCCAAAGCCAAATTTCCTGAATACCAGCAACACAGGTTATTCTTTCCCTGATCCATTCATCGGTCATAAGTTCTAGGGAGTAATTTTGAATGCTTGCAACTTGCTGGCCGTTGATGCAAGAAGTTTTCACACTCAATGGGTTTTGACCAGTGTTACAACCCAATAGGTCAGCTCGTGGTCTAGGGGTACATTGGCAAGAGGGTCCCCCTCCCAAAGGTCCCCTTAGGGACACATTGACATATATAACTCACACAAATCCGTGACTTTTGATAAAATAATAGAACAAATAACTTTAATGCAACTCATAAAGGATATAGAGAAATATAGCTATGTGTCGGATGCCATCACCCACCTAGTTATATCAATACAACATAAAACTGGAATATGGCCAAATACTAGCTTATTACCATACACAAAGTAAAGAATGTTACAAACATGAAATATTAAATGGCACTGTCCAGTAACCTCTTAAGCATGGGCCGTCCAGGTCTAAGTACCTCAGGGCCGGTTAGATGCAATTCCAGCAGGCCCAAATAGTTGTCATTTAATGAGGGTCATCGAGGTGCACTTCAGGTGGGGCCGACTAGGTACAATTCCAGACTGGGTACACTCAAATCAGGGCCTACATGTAACAAACAACATCATGTACAAAATAACTTTACAATGCTTTTTTATATTATATTATACAATGTATTGTCTAAACTACACAACATACATCCAGGTCGGTCATCCTTCCACACATATACCAAACATCATGTATGTGAGTAAAATAGGTACATGGCATAGAGCGAATTAAAAAAAAATGTATCACATCTATGTGCTGCACGTCACTTGCACATACAAGCTCTGTTCCCTCTAAAGCTGTTCACTAATAGAGCGCACAAAAGTTTCGTGTTACACCTTGCGCACAAAAATGTGCACATACCTTTCCCAACATACACACCGACCTGAACCCGTTCAACTACTCTATGCTAACTTGACCCACACAAAAAGATAACTAACAAAAATTATAAAAATAAATATATACAAACTATTCTAATATATACACAGCATGGCATACATTATTCTTTACTAAGAAATAATGTATGACTCAAAAGTCAACATTTCTGTTTGCATTACTAAAATTAACACACAAAAAAATAAAAATAAATAATAATGAAAGTTAGACACATCCGGACAACGTGATTGCGATTACATTTTGGCGACCAACCAGGTGTTTAACAACAAAAATAAAAATTTTGTAAAATTAGAGACCAAAGCATAATACGTTGATTGCTATAACATGCACTTTTAAAAATACCAGTGGCCTGTGATTACATTATATTTTTAAGGCTGTACCACAAAGGTATTTGGACATGCGCTGCATTCTCCAGACAATAGCAAGACGCTCCTTTTCAATGATTGCATATCTGTGCTCTCTCGGCAACAGTTTTCTGCTAAGAAATCTAATAGGGTGAAGAACTCCCCTCCAATTTCTGAAGTTAACAGCAAGAGATACACCTTATTAGACGCGTCCGTCTGAAGAATAAAGGGGCCTATTAGGGCGTGCCAAAAAAGAATAGGAGAGTGCAATAGACAAGTCTGCAATCTATCCAATGCTTCAGCCAACTTTTGTGGGCATTCCATTCTCTAGAAGTTTAGTAAACGACCACACTAGGTCCGCGAAAGACGGAATAAATTTACTATAGTAATTTGTCAAACCCATTAGACTACGTACCTCCATTTTGTCTGTTGTATTTTAATATTCAATACTTTTTCCACATTGTTAGAGTCTGGTTGTAATTTTCCCCACCCATAACATGTCCCATGTACCTGATGTTATCATAAACTACTTCCAATTTTCTAGGATTTACAGTAAAGCCAATCTCCTTCAGTGTATTAAATACTTCATCAACAGATTTCAAATGATAATAAAGTATTTATTAAAAATTCAAATGTCATCAAAATAATATATAACATTTCCTAACCCATTTACCAGGTTTCTGATAGTTCTATTAAAAAACAAGCAATTAAGCCTGTTCCATTCTGGACACAGGACGTGATAGCGCATTTTCATGTTATGTATCAGTACGCTTGTTATCTTTCAGTAAATATTTGTAAATTTTGGAAATGTTTATAAATTCAATTGTGTAATGCATATATCTGAAAAAAAATATTAAAAGGACAAGTAAGTCATGTTGAATATTTGTTACAAAAAATAAATAATGATTACGCCCCATTGATTAGCTTTTATTATTTATATTTAAAATATAAGCAAAACGGTACATAACAAACTCTTATATTTTGGCCCTGAGAGGTCAAATCGCGAAATGGTGTACACTTGGCAGGCCAAGACCTACACAATGATATATACATCATGGGTCTAGGACTTATGGTTGCTGAGATATAGGGCGGTCCATTATTAATATAGCTTATATAGTAAAAGACTGTACTTTATAAGGCCCCTTTTACGGCCCTGAGAGGTCAGATCGCGAAATGGAAAAATGTCATTTCTTGGCAGGCCAAGACCTACAAAATGATATATACATCATGGGTCTAGGACTTATGGTTGTTGAGATCTAGGGTGATGACAGACAGACAGACAGACAGACAAAACGGGGACAATAGAGCATTTTTTTTCGAAAATGCTCTAAAAATCTAGGACAATTAACCAGCCCAAATGGCACATACTTAATTGGAAGTGCCCTCCTGGCACACAAAAAGCAGTGTACTTCTTACTAATACTTTCAATTGTTATTAGCCTATACACTAATTTAGATGTATTTTTGTAAAATACTGAGCCCCAATGAGCTTTTGGAATAGATCTTCCTGATTCTAAATTAATTCCGCATTAAACCGAGTTATTTCGTTAACCTTTCTGAAATCAACGTTCCATCCTTTTTCTTAATCAACACCAATGGAATGCATACGGAGAATCAGACTCTTCTATGATATCCATTTCTATCATTCTATCTGTCTCCTTATTCAGTGTGTGTCTCATTTGGAGAGGCACCACATAAAGTTTGAGTGTTGTTTGTTTCTCTGTAGTCAACTACGTTTCAAGCACCTTCACATGAGCTTTGTCTGGTATATCTGTTGTACTTTCTTTATACTTCATTAGCCATTCCATCATTTTTTTTCTTTTGTTCATGGTGAAAAAAACATGTATGCAAAACACCAAAATTTTTTACTAAAACATGCATTAAAAATCGATTACACGCATTTTTCCATATAAACAGAAGTTTAGAGAGGAGAAAACAAATGGATTGAGAAGGTCTTTAAAAAACGTTGAAAGTACGTAGAAAATGTAAGATAAAAATTTAACTATAACCAAGTATTTGAAGTATAGATAACATGAATTACATCACTAAACGCTTTTATAATCAAAGGATCTAGGTATAGGCCTACGTTTTAATTAACATTTTTTAAAATAACTTTTTAATAAAATGTAACTATTGTTTTATTGGTTTGCACATATTTCACAATTATTTCTATCAGTATCAATCGCAGTAAGGGATATCACTTGTCTTTTCTCATACTCATTTCCACATGGTCTTATACCAATGGCAGTTTGTATGAGGACGAAGAGAACTATCACAATGTAATTTTAACTTCCGTAGCCTTTACTGTATTTAATATATATCACCAAAGGAAAACACGCATAACACAATCAACAAAATCCTTTTGAAGATACAAATCACTCTTTAATTAGCACCATCACGGTATCATTTATAAAACACTGACTACAACAGCTAATTGCCCACGTCTACTCTAATAACTGGACATGAACTAACTTACACACAGTCCATATATACACACACACACACCCACAGACAATACAACTCAGTCTCCAGTTACACACTCGTACTCTCCCCTGCCCATACATACCATACCGTTATCCAAACTCACAGCGCACACAGTCACTCTGTGACAAGAACCACATCCCGGTTTCTTTTAGACAAAAGTACATTAAGAAACAAAGTGATTGATTGTCTAATTATTAAGATGTAATAAACGAAAGTAAATAAATAATAAAAAAAAAATAAAAAACGTCTTTAGTTTGAGCTTCAAAATGTTTATCGAAGAGCCACAGTTTGCGATTAGTGCTATAGAACTATGTAGAGGCAAAGGTGAAATACTTCTTGATTTTGTAATTATTATTATTGTTAGAGCTACTGTATTGTTTAATTTTGTGTCTAGAAAGAAAAGATTTTGATATGTGCGTCTAAAATACAAAAGTCATGACATCAATTACCTTAGAGTTCTTGAAAAAAATTTTGAATCTTTCAAGTTAACAAATGTAGTCTTAGATTTCAACTTGTATTACCAATATTCCATTAATAAAACATACAACCAGCCTTATAATACCGTTCCGTTTTCTAAAAACAATATTTACATTTAGTTTTCTTCTATCTAGTTTTAAATGTTGTTATGTTCTTAAGTTTATCTCTTATTGATTCGGTAATAATAAGACTGAATTATGATCTCAATAATCAACATATAATAACACCCATTTTCATATTATAAGTTTATTTTTTACTGAGATTACATCGTTTTCAAGCGAGACATCTTTTTTTATCAACTCTGCATACAAAAACGCCACCTACTGGATCAACACTATTTAAAAAAAAAAGTTAAATAGCTTTTCTCCCCACAAACTACATCTGTGTCTGGCCTACTCAATGATCTGTTTAGTGTTTACAATCATTGTTTGTTGTCTAGAAACTAAACGTTAATCAATATTGAGGCTACAATAAAAAATGTCAGCAAACAAGTCTCTCTTTGTAATAAACTCTGTTACTTAACGTTATTGTAATTTTCTCTAAGAGAAACTTGAATCGAAATTTCTTTTAACAAGTTTAGAATAGAAGGGAAAATAATTATGTTAAATGCGTAGTTTTGTTTTTTTTTTTGATGTAGTAAAACCTTAATTAAACAGCAAACAAATTTAATAAAACTCTTTACTTGGTGATAATTAAGTTTGTGTGTATATTCCAGAAACATAATTTAAAGAATTAATAAAAAAGACAAAAAGATTAACATTAAAATGTCTAACAACCCATTATATATGGGCATATATTAATATAACCAAACAACAATATCATTACAGATATGTCACTGATTTGCTGCATCATATTATCCATTTACCGTTCTGAAGCTATTTATTCCCACATTTTACAAGTCAATGAAAGAAAGAAACATTATTTATACAAGTGGAGCCAGATAACAAAGTTTCATTTATTTAAAATAAAAAGCCTTGTTTAGATCAATGCAAATTTTATAGATAAACAAATAAGACTTTAATAAGATAGAAAAAAAATCAAGTATTTAATCTGTATACAACATTACGATTTTTTTTTATTGTTTCTATAAACGTATAGAAGTTAAGTGTTAGTTTATTACTTGGTTACTGGTATGTTCATAGTAATTCGGAAGAATTCAACATTCAATATATGTTTTTGATACCTTTAGAACTGACAATCAAATAATAAACGTAAGACACATTTAAAACTCTTATTATATATATATTTTTTTTTTAAAATTTTACTAAAGAAAATGAATAACACAACTTTCTATCAGGAACAGATACCGTTTAAGGACGAAATAAGTATGTACATTAGGGTAGATATCTTTAACGCCTTGAACATATTTATTAACTGTTTTCTTGCCCAGTTTCTTGCTATATTTGGTACACTCGGATGTATCATTAACATAATAATTTTATCACAGCATGGTATGAAGGACACAACTAATGTCATCTTGTTAGCCCTGTCTGTATGTGATATGGTGTATTCAGCCACACAATATTTGTTTGTAGTTAGAATTATATTTTCTTTCTTCGACAAACTCATACAACGATATCTGCTTATGTACTGTTTCGCTTTTCTGGACTCTTGGAATGCACTTGCTGTTATCATCAGTATTCACCTTGTAACATTTGTTTCTATAGAAAGAATGATAGCTGTGTGTTTCCCTTTTAGCGTTTCCAGAGTATTAACACGACAAAATATTGTATTTGTTATAGTTTGCATTACAGTTTTTAACTGTTTATTTCGAGCACCACTGTTTTATAGGTATTACATTCATTTTTTTACATTCGACAATATTACTTTACCAACTTTAGTTCCAATGGACTATTTTATAGATCACTTAGAAGTCTTTGATCAGTATCAATTTATTATATTATCATCGTGTCACTTGTGTTTACCTATAGTCGTTATCTCAATATGCAGTATCATGACAATATGTATAATTTCAGTCTCCTCTAAAACTAAAAGCACTCTGTCATCTAGTGAACTGATAGTCAAAAGAAAAAAAGAAATGCGCTCAGTTAAAACTGTTTTAATTATTTGTTTATTGATAATGATTTTAGTTCTTTTTCCAATGTTTGTCTATAATTTAATTATGGCATTGAATGTTATACCTTTTCTAAAAAGCGCTGCTGCTGATCTGGTCTATTGGTCGGTGAATGTCTTATTTTAGTTAAATTCTTCATTTAATTTTATTATATACGTGACAACCAGTTCAAAATACAAAAAGACCTTTTTTAGACTCTGTCGCTCCATATTTCAAGTTCGTCAAAATTCTACATTGTCCTCAAGTTATAATTATGTGAAAAGTGGTAAATAATAATAATGACTAGCTGTACCCTGCAAAACCTTTGCATAGAGTTATATCCCTTTAGGCTTGATCGTAAGGCTAGGTTATTTTTTTGGTTTCAGGCAGAATATATGTTGTATTAATTCTTTACTTTCGATTTAACGCAGAGCCCAAATCACTTTTTATATATTTTGCTTAAATATTAACCGCCATTTCCAATAAGAATGTTATCACCATATATGTAATTATAATCAGTGACATAAGTCTATACATACATGTTAGAAGTATTAGATCTGAAAAATAAAGTACACATATCATTAAATTTAATAACAAATGTTTTTTTTTTTTTGCTGACACTCGTGTAATGTATTCATTAAACGTATTTTAAACATTTGAAAAGTTATATTTTTAACACATGTTTGAAATAGTGTGTCTTTATTTTTTTATTTGATTTGATTTACCCATCGTAAAATTGTAAAGGCTTACACGAAATAGTACTAATTACTTTTCTAGATAAAAAAAAAATTAGTAGCATATTCAAATGATATATGAAACATATTTTAATCTTAATAATAATTTCTAACTCTTTTTAACCCTAATGCAATACATGTGATGACTTTATGGTGGTTTAATGCAAAAAAATAGACTTCTTTATACGTAAATTGTATATTATCACTATTTACAAATAAATTATGCTGAGAAATAAAAATTTAAAATATTTCTATAATTTTTTGTATAAGTAATATTTAAAATTGTAGTAATCCATTGTAAGTTAGCATGCTGCTCATAATTCGAGAACCAATTGTTTCAAACCTTAAATATTTTCCGACAGCCTGCAATACGGTAAAGCTGTTCAATGTTTCATCATTTATATTCTAATAACCTGACCGTATTAGAATTTATTAAAATTTCGAAAAAAAGAGGTGCGAAGTTTTGTTATACTTATATAGGCATTAAATTGCAACAGATATTGTCCAACATATTCGATAATTACACCATCATCATTGTAATTATAAAAATGTGCCTAGAATATTAACTTGTTTAGATTTACATGTTTATCAAATGTATATAAAATATTTTTCTTTGTTTAAGTATTTTGCAGGTCCAATATTTAATAAAAAATTTTGATTTATTACAAAAATTGCTTTGATTTATATATTGGTATATATTTATACATTTGTCTTTGTGTGAGTGATTTTTTTTTTGCTTTCACTTGTGTATTTCATTACCTATCATTGATCACCGATGTGGTTTAAATAAAATATGAATTTTTTTACGGGTTAGGTTTAAAAAAAAATAATTCAAATATATTCGAGGCAATTGAAGTGTGTGTGTGTGAAGTCCCTGTAAGGATGATATAAAATCTGTTAGATCCTATAAACCACTATTGGGACGGTTTTTATGGTGTCCTAATTTCATCCCCACCATAGCCGATAGTGCAATGGCCATGGAGATACCGGGAGAGATATATCGTGAACTTGAGCCAATTGAAGTGCAGAATTCTTCAATTTATGAATTCGAAGAATTGAAGATGAGGCCCATCCATATAGTCGTTACTCTTTTTATAAAAAAAAAAATTGTCATTATATTGCCATACCGCAATTTTGCAGGGCTATCTTGGCTTATAAGCGCAGTAGCACAGTGCTTAAGACCCACGACCTTAAAAGGGCAGCAAATTACTAATATATATATATATATATATATATTTATATATATATATATATATATATATATATATATATATATATATATATATAATACCACAAATATATCAATAAATATATTGGGAAAAATGAATTTTTGTTTCATTCTGTAAGGGAAATATTTTTTTTTTCCAATATACACTTTCTGAGTTTGTAAAATTTTAACATCTTCATCATATTCCAAGCAAATTTGTTTGTATTTCATTTGGTATAAAAGACGGACATCTCGCGTCGTTGAACGAAAATGTTTTCTTTTTTGTTTCAGCTTAGAAAACGTAAGTTTGCATTTTGAATATGTGCCTAATAATGCGAAATAAACCATTACAGCATTATAACATTTTCTAATAATGCAACCAGTTTATCGTATATCAGGTGCTTAATATTTTCATTCACTGATTAACTGTCCGTGCACCGGCATAATAAACCCACATCAGGTAGCTAGTATTTACTAATATTATTAATGCTAACCAATATCCAAGTAGTAACAATGAGCTAATAAGAGTCCCTTGAATTGCTATTTTTTTTATAGAGTTCAATATATATTTAGTGAAGCGAAAAAACCTAATTAAACTTACTGTATTTTAATCAGACAGTCTACCACTGTAAAAAAACGTTCTACATCAGCTGAACAAGCTGAAAGAATGTAAATTCCGTTCTGCCAAATGATCTATTGGAAAATATATTGTACGATATAATGAATGTCAATCAAAATACTGGCATTTTCTTATACGGATTATCTGGCACATGTTTATTTCACGAAATTCAAGAGACTACCAGAATGAAGTAATATTTTCACCAAAGTGATCAATCGTAATACATTGAAGAAATTGCTCAACTCCATTGCCATTTTTGAGAGCCACGAGAACTATAAGTAAGAGATTATCTAAATGACCTGATTCAGGGGTTTGAAAAAATAGTTACTCCGTAATCATAATCTTTTATAATATACAATAGACATATCCTGCTAATAACACTGCCATTAATTTCCCAAAAAAATCGCGTGTTTGATGAAACCGTGCAGTGTGAGACCAAGAAATATAACAACAAAAGGGGATGTCTTCCATAATTTTAAAATCGTTTTTTTTTAATTCAACAAATATTTTTTTATTTGTTTAAAAGTACACACAAGCAAACATAAATACTCTTATTCAATTGAAAATTATTTTAATCCTTGTCCGTATTCAATATAAAGTGGCGAGAGCGACTTGTCTATAAAACGGCAACCATTGATGAGCAAAAGTTGAGTAAACATTCTTAAAAGTATAACTTTTCTTGTTTAGTTATAGGTCAAGTCTTAGTAAATGAAATATATTTTAGCGTACAAATACGTTTCTACTAAAGAGTAAATTGCTCTCTAGAGAGGGAGTTTATTTACTCTTTTTATGCCACATTTCGTAGGCCCACGACGACCTAACTACGGTCCTTTCAATATGGCATTAGTAATACTAATGTTTAATGATATTCATTACTAGCTTTTTTTAGATTGTAATATTGTACGGCATTTTTTTTTAAATATAAGACAAAGTACATTTTTGATTTATTCTCTATCATCTTGAGTTATTGAATTTATCAAAGCTGAATGACTAACAAATAAATCAAGTCATTAACTATTTGTTAAATATACAAGTCAACTGTGTCATGAGTTTCTAGCAATACATATTTACCACGGGAAATACTTTATTTTAATGTATAGTTAATGCTTACAGAATGCTTAATTAATTATACATCATTTTGCTACCTTGCTTATTAAATGGTAAACATTCAGTTGTGCAAGGAAAAGAATCATATCGTTGAAATCACACTATTGATTTCACACCTTAGATTTTAGACGTATATCCCACTAAGTTAAAATTCAAATAAAAGTATTAAAACTATATGATTTACTAAAGCATCAGACATTGATAAATGTTCTAACTGTTGTAATGTAGGCCTATAATTATCTAAATTCGAATGATAATTATGAAACACACACACATATATAGGCTATATATATATATATATATATATATATATATATATATATATATGATAACAGCGATAGTTTATTTACATTTTGAATATGAAATAACAAATGTACGAAATAATACAGAAAATAGTGTTATGTTTTCATTTTAAAACGAGCTATTTGATAGTGCTGAAGAAACCGATGCTGCTGCAGTTAAGTCCAGAATTTAAAGTACCACTGTGAACGTGTCCTGGAATGTTAAAACCCAAACAGCGGACTGGAGCTCCACTACTACCTGGACATGTACTTGTTGTATAGGTCAACTTTGTGTACTCGTAGGATTCATTAGCCTCACAAATTTTAAGATTGTTCATGAGATAACCAAAACTTATCTGTTTATGGCACCCATGAGGGTGAGACACTATAAAATTTAACATAACGTCATGTCTATTTGTGTATTTTGACCTAACCTGAAACCAATACTTATGTCGGTCTGCCGCCATGTTGTAAAGTGTATCTCCTAGCAACGGATCACACGTGACATATTTCAACAAACAACTGTCATCGTTGATATCAATAATATGTGCGCTGAGCTCGTCTATGCTTACTACGTGACTATCCTGATCATCATAAAACATTTTGCAGGACGTCCTTTTGGTTTCAATGTCATCAAAGACCACATGTGCGGCTGTAGACAGAGATATCTCCCACCAGAATGTGTTGGGTTTGTCCGAATATTGGCATTTTTTACATGGACATGTTTTGGTTGACATTACAAATGAACTCTCATGTTTAATTCCAAGACAATTAATTCTTGTCCACACTCATCATAGCCTTGTCCATTAATAAAAAGTATGACCACATTTATCTCCCCCGTTCCATATCTCAAATTATTTTTGTTTCTCAGATTGTAAACGGGATAAGGGATTTAGTTTTGGGCCAAAATGCTGGTCTGTTAGGGCTGGTCATTATTACGTCAATTCTTACTGTCAGATCTGCAATGGCTTTTATCAAGTTATATAGGTCAGGGTCCTGATAACCTTCAGGTAGATGTTCAATGTTGAATTTGTTAACGAGTATGTATTTTGAATTACCTGGATTCTTAAGACAACCAATAAAGTGTTTATGTAAGTCAGACTCTCCACTTTCTGTCAACTGAATTTCGTGTGTAACTGTAAAAAAAATAAAAAAAGACAAACAGATTCTTAACTTTGACATATAGAGTAATTATTATTTATCTCTTTGCTGGAATCATTGAAGAACAATGTATTAAAATTTAAAAGAAAGAAATTGTACACATTCAATTTTCTTTCTACACAATGTTGTTTTTTTGTTTTTTTTTTAATTTTTCGATAAATGGTAATTTTTTTTTTTACTATATTGGGATCATAATCAAACCTCTTCACTGTAACCTAAATAACCTGATAAACAAGTTTTGGATTTCTTATATGTCATTAACGTTTTCAGAATCAGTTTTTGATGCTGATTTTGAATCTGTAAATCGTTTTGCTCTATCAGCTCAAATTATTAATATATTGCCGAACAAAGTTTTTTATGCGCCCAAACAGGAATAGACTGCTGACAGCATGATTTTATGCACACAAACGCACGCACCTGCGAGTACAAACATGTTCACAAACACACATACCTCGTAATTATAAACGTATATTGGCAATGTTCTTTTTTTCTGCAGTTTCAGACTTCATAAAAGGAGCAGTGAATGTGGCAATTGCAAGTTGTTTAAAATATGGCGACCAGAGGATGCGTCAATTCACCGGATCTGTTTTGCTATGTGTGCGCCGTTACTGAAGAAAGCTTATCAACTTTATTTTGACTCGAAGGTGGATTGTGGTAAGTCGTGGGCACCACAGTTCATCTGTTCGACATGTTCATGCAACTTGCATGGTTGGATGAGGAAGGCAAAGAAAAACAACCACATGGCATTCGGAGTTCCTATGATATGGCGTGAGCAAAGCAATCACTCCACAGATTGTTATTTTTGTTTGGCAAACATCAATGGAATTTGTTATAAAACTCATACAACTGTCAATTACCCAAACGTTCCATCAGTTTCAAAACCAATTCCACACGATCCTGTCATTTGTCCAGTACCACAATCGCCTGTAGAATACACAATAGACGAAGAGAAGGATGAAGAAAGTGATGTTCCATCTTGTGCCGATGACTCAGACCCTGACTACAAAGCTGCCGGAGAAGGAATTCATTTGATGAATTATGCTGAACTTTGCGACCTTGTGCGAGATCTGGCGCTAACAAAAGGCCAAGCTGAACTTCTTGGTTCACCATTAAATGAATTTAATTTGCTTGCACCAGGTACAGCTACAGCAAACTTTATTCACAGGCATAAACAGCTTGTTCAATACTTTGATGTGACTGGCAGTATTTGCCACTGCACAGATGTTGACGGCCTTATGAGAAGTCAACACATTGTTGAAGATTGGCGACTGTTCATTGACTCGTCAAAGACTAGTTTAAAAGCAGTATTGTTGCACAATGGAAACAAATATGCTTCAGTACCAGTTGGATATTCTGCCCTTATGAAAGAGACATATGAAAACATGTCGGAACTGTTGGAAACAATACGTTATCGCGTGTACAACTGGAATATCTGCGGCGATCTAAAAGTAATAACTATTTTGATGGGAATGCAGACAGGGTACACGAAGTACATGTGCTTCATATGCGAATGGGACAGCCGAGATAAGAAGTACCACTATACAAAAAAGAATTGGTCGATCAGAGACAGAATGCAACCAGGAAACAAAAACGTTCTTCATCAACCGTTGGTTGATCGTGACAAAATGCTCATGCCACCGCTTCATATAAAATTAGGACTGATGAAGAACTTTGTCAAGGCATTAGACAGCAAATCCGATGCATTTATATACCTATGCAACAAGTTTCCAGAGCTCAGTTATGCTAAAGTCAAGGAAGGTATTTTCATAGGTCCACAAATAAAAAAAATCATGGCCGATGAAGACTTTCAAAACACTTTAAGTCATCCTGAAAAAGATGCGTGGGTGGCATTCAAGTCAGTCGTAACCAATTTTCTTGGAAATAAGAAGTCTGTCGACTATGAAACAGTTGTAAAGAAATGCATTAGTGCCTACAAACACTGGGATGCAATATGTCTCTGAAAATTCATTTACTCGATTCACATCTAGACTTCTTCCCAGAAAACCTAGGCGCAGTAAGCGATGAACATGGCGAACGCTTCCACCAGGACATTTCTGTGATGGAGTCACGCTACCAGGGCCGGTGGAGTGCAGCGATGTTAGCTGACTACTGTTGGACTCTACAACGCGATTTGCCAAGTACTCAGTACAAGCGGAAGTCCACAGCCAAGAAATTCAAACCATGAACATTTTAAACATTTTACACATGCATTTGACTTTAAATGGAATATATTTTTAACATATAATTTTATTAGTTAGAACAGATTTCATGCCTGTGTTTAATATTTTTTTACATTTACTGCAAAAGAGAATATATGGTTTAAAAATTTCATTTTTATACATATTGGAGTATTGTAACTATAATAAAAAAATTAAGATTGCGGATTTCTTAAAATTGAAGGCTGATAGAGACAAATGGTTTGCATATTCGAAATCAGCGTGTGTAAATTGAGTATGATGGGTACCAAGAAATCCACGATAAATTATTTTTTGTTTTCCAGTGTAATTAGACGTTGTTTTATCATCCTAACAAAACTATAAAAAAGGACATTTCAGAAAGTCTACTTTACCTGTAATGTTTTCATCGTCTTCTGGCACAGAATCTACCTTAAGTATATAAAAAAATGTGTTAATAAAACCTAAGTACAAATAAGATTGACTTATGCAAAATTAAAGTTAGATTGATCGAACTTCGGTAATGATTTAAAGAATTTTTCTTTGCATGAATTCACTTCGTTTTATAAACTTCAAAATACGAACAAATTTTAAAAGTGCTCTGGACTTCGTATTTCAAAATACAATACTTTTATTTGGCATTTAACAACATCATACTCTGACCTGATTTTAATTAAACCTCATGAGCTTTGAGAGCCAGGATACCATCATACTAGAAAGTAAATCTGATCAACGACATAAACATATGGGTGATTATGTATACATGATATATTTCATCCACATTATTTAAATCTTTTATTTCATTCACATTATATATATATATATATATATATATATATATATATATATATATATAATGTGGATGAAATAAAAATTGTAAGTCAGATTGAACTAAAAGTATTATCATTAGATATCAGTATATTGTTATGTATTTAAAAACAAAGTCCATTTATATCAAATGATAAACATTAGGCTGGTACAAAATGCATTCCTAAATACAAATAAGTAAGGAATAGTTCAACGTAAAAGAGGAAAGAAAAATTAAATTTGTCAATGTTATAGAACTATATTGTTATTTTATTTTTAATGCGTTTTTGTTTAGTTCTGATTGATGAAAATGAAATAATGTGTTCTTTCTCAGCTTTTCATAGGGATTTTACATGACCTTTCAACGATAAATAAAGCACACAAAATCAATAATGCATAAAAGTGGGACAGACATATTTTATTGTAAATTGGTTTTAGAGTTACAACCAGGAAAGCATTTGATTATAACAGATAATATTTTGCATAAAATCAATAAATATATGTTGTGAATTAAGTTTCACAGGTCGATAGATATTTTATTTATGTATTTTATGTTAGGCCTATGTGTATTTTTTTTATTTTAACACAACACATAATCGGGCTATGTAAAGGGCTATGCGTATTTTATAGCTATAGATTAGTTTGGTCAAATATATTGTTTGAGCTAAAATAGATCGAATACTTGACACTTAAGATGATTTATTATTATTTTTTTTAATATCATGATATATTAATTTAAAGTTGTTGTATTTTCCCCATGAAACATGACTTTCTACACAGACAAATATCGATTTTTTAAATGTATGCTACGACATGAATCAACAAGTTACAAATCAAACAGATAGTTTACCTGCTATTAGGTTTATTAATGTTAACATTTTTAAAATAAATATTTGATAGTTGCTTTAAGACAAGTAACATTTATCGCATTTAAACTAATATTCTACTGATTTACAAAAAAAAAACTGTTGTAAATAAGTAAACAATGAAGTTGTCTCATTTTCTAAAATAAGAAAACAAATAAAAAATTGACTATGAATATTCACGAATCAAATATGTAACATTTCCTGAGAGTAAAGATTTTTCTTTTGAACCAACTCAATACAATACAATATTATCAAATGTCTTATCATTTCTTAGTTTTTAAGAGAACGTATGTCAGTTGAGTTAATGAAATTATTCCTGAGTTATCGGGAATTTCTCAAGCATTATCTGGTTTTAATATAGTCAACGGTTATGTCATCGGGAATTACCTAAACATTATTGAGTAAATTCATCATACAGTTAATAAAACTGCTGTGAGCTATAGATAACCCCAAAAAAAACCAACATAAATGTATTGTTTTTTAACATTTATTTAATTTTAACATAGTATTAAATTAGAAGCATTTTAACTAAATACACTTATAGCCTATCATTTCCATTTTGATTAATGAACAATTCAAATGCCTGATCTGCATTCTAGGAAATCCATGTATAAACAAATCGAACAACAAAAAAGGTAAACAAATAATCAAACGTAAGTGTTGAACAAATATGGCAACAAATAACACAACACAATTTCCCGTCTTAAACTAAGTACATCAATTTTTGACTTATTTACAACAAGTTCTTAAGTTCATACATAAATTTTATTACATTTTATTTTATTTATAACATTAGGGTGCATTTTGTAACTATAATTCGTTCATAACGTATCACACAACACCTATTTGTTTACCAATGTCAATAATCAATGTCTGCACTCTGCACAACCATGTCAATAGCGTCTCGTCTAGATAGTCAAGGTCTGAAATATCATGTTAAAACTAACATCGCCGTCTAATCTTGATAGTCAATTTCTGATGACACACACGGCACCATCTTATGACACACATATCACTGTCTCGAGGCACATCCGGCACCGTATCGCGGCACACCCGCCATGTCACACATAGCATTATCTCATGGCATACTTCTTTTACTAGTGAAGCTAATTGTAACTGACAGTTTTTTTTTTAATTAACTAATTTTACTTTTAATACTTTCAAAATGTTTTTCTTTTTTAAGTAAATTGTGGAATTTTATTTTTAAAGAAAAGGCTTATTGATGTAAGTCACTTTATTATTATGTAGGCCTACTTGACTTTATTCCTTAAACACACAAAGGGCTCTGCCATGCAGCGCACTCAGTTTTGGGAGACCTTTTTCAATCCTCCCCACCTCCTGTCGGGTTGCAACTTTTCATCAGCTCGCAAAACCTTCTCCAAGAAGTCTTTTGGTGACCAACGTTTCTATGGCCTTGGGGGAAGGGGGTCCACTGGAGAGCTATTTTCGTGATGTCTTCTGGAGGCTTCTGAGTGAGTGGACGATCTAACTCCATTTTCTACTGGACTTCGCCATAGCCATGTTCCAGGCCCTGGAAGAGTAAGGAGGTTAGTTTGACGTAGGGCAAGCAACCCAATCCTGTAAAAAAAAAACTGCTTCTGTAACCAATGCAATAGAAACTAACATTAGTATGTACATCCTACTAATTAAGTAGCTATCTTGTAGTCCGTCCGGCGTGAGGGAAAGCCGTCTCTATAAATAATCGATGACGTCATTTCCCGATGGTACAATTTTTTTTTGCAGAATGGGAACGCCGTCGCGATAAATAAATGACATCCGTGAAATGAAGTCATTTCCCGATAGAATTTTTTTAATTTATTTTCTTACTAATAAAGCCGAATAGGACTTGCGAGCGGGTGCTGTATCGTGTCACACCAACTTGCATTTGTATTGCAAAATCACATAATGATGTAGTTTTTTTTTTAATTTTTCAGTGCATTTTTATAAAAGCATATTTTTAATGCTTCGTTTTGATTTTAACATTGAGAAAATTGGCACCCATATCTTTACCTAATGGTGTTTAGTTTGGTTTGGTTTGGTTGGTTGGTTTGTTTTGGTTGATTTGGTGGGTTTGGTTTGTTTGGTTGGTTGCTTGATCGGTTTGTTCGGTTGACTGGTTTGATTAGTGGTTTGGTTTGGCTTGTTATCGGTGACGAGTAAAAAGTAATTAGTGACGGATTTGGCTTGGTTGGTTGGATTGGTTGACTCAATTGGTTTTATTGGTTGATTGGTTAGCTGGTTTGGTTGATTGTTTGGTTTGGTTGATTTTATTGATTGGTTTGGTTGGTTTGTTTTAGTTGGTTGTTTGGTTTAGTTTGGTTGGTTAGCGTTGACGGGTAAAATGTAATTTGTGACGTATGAAATTTAGGTCATTTCTGCACATTATGAAGGTGGCATAAATCAACACCTATTTAACTTAATTAATCGTATTTAAAAATTCAGTAATTAAATTCATTAGAAAAGGGTTTCAGATTACACCTAGATTTCCCGGGAATTGGCGGGCTTAATTTCTAGTTTAATTATAATTGTTACAAAAATTACAATTATCTCTCGCTTTACTATTATTTTACTTTAACTTTTCTGGTGGTTTTTAAATTTAAAACATTTTAACTAGTAAGTCGTGGAGTCCTAAAATTTAGTCAGGAAAGAGAAATAATAAAACAAAATAAATATAAAAAGATTAACAAATTAAAACATCAACAGTATTAACAGAAAAAATGAATATAACACTTGGTCAATTTAACATACTAAATAAAAGAACAAACAAATTGGAATGGATGTGTAGCATGTAGTGATGTGTTTACTTATTTTGTATTACTTTAATATTTTTTTTAATCAGAAGGTATTCTGAGATTTTGTATGCACTACGATACTTGGTATGCTCTTAATTACTATCCTTTCTTTGAAATTAACGGCAGACAACTTAAAACATATAATCCCGTGTAAAGAGACACATAAGTGACAAGTGAAGCCTTTCAAAAGCTAAACGAAGCCTACCAGAATGTTTTCCTGTCTGCGGGTCAAAAACCGGCCATTTTTCGTCTAATCTGTAGTAGTGTCACTCTTAGAAAATGTCGTGCCATTAAAATGTCGTGTATACGAAATTACAACTTATGTTAATTTTTTACCTTTATTTTTTATAATAAAGAACACAAATCACAATAGCTAAGAAATTAGTCAACAGCAATCAGTATAAGGCAATATGTGTGCAACAATCTGTATAAAGTAATTCGTCTACGACAATCTGTATACAGTAATTTGTCTACGACAATCTGTATACAGTATTTCGTCTACGACAATCTGTGTACAGTAATTTGTCTACGACAATCTGTATACAGTATTTCGTCTACGACAATCTGTATACAGTAATTTGTCTACGACAATCTGTCAACCGTAATCACTAATCAGAATACGACACTCAGTCTATGACAATGTGTCTACAGGTGCGTCACTATGGTTTGTGTCAACCGGTGCGGAGAATTTAGGGTGTCACCACTCTCTCTCTCACGACTTCCACCATGTACAATGGTAGGCCTACATATGTCGAATTTTCCTACACTAGAACTTAGAGAATTTACTTTAAAATACTTTAGCGATAAAAAAATATATATAGTATTACTGACTGTATTTCAGAAAGATGTATTTTCATTAAACTGAGTTTGTAAACTACGAATCCGATTTCATGAAACCACGTTGTCACGGGTTGTGACTAATCTGTCGAAACCATCCCCTTACTCCAACCCTTAACTTAATAGTATTACTAACGTTAAGATGTATATTATACCATGTACAATAATATACGTTCCCGTTCTCAAGTTCCCCACCTTTCTTACCCCACCCCCGTAATTGCGAACCGAAGTAGCGGTTAACAGAAACACGTTACATTCTTCGCGGGATTCGCCCTGGTCAATTTGCCGACAAAGGGATGGATGTCCAGTTACTACGGTCTTTGTCTATACGACGTACTTCTCCCCCCCCCATCTAGGCTCCACCCCCTAATTTGAAAGTTTGAAAGAAACATATATTATATTTGATTGGCTACGGGTCACGTGGAAGAAAGGGATATGAAGAATGAAATATAGATTCTTGGAGAGTCCCAGGGGTGGCCGGTCGCAATTAGGCTGAGTGATAGTGAGCCTATTGATGTGTCTCTGTTTGAGAGAAGTGAGAAGGAAATTGAGAGAGAGAGAGAGTTAACTAGTGATAGCGTCATTTGTTCCCATTATTCATTTTATATTGGATTATTTGCTGCAGTTTGAATTATCTTTGCTTATGATAAGTCACCAGATCCCTGTTACGGACTGGTGCCTTTGTATAATAAATATATCTTGGTGGAATTGATTATTCGTCACTTATTATACGTTTAATTGTTGGTGAGAATGTGTGTGGTAGAAACACAAATACAAATACGAGTCATCATTGAGTCAGCCCTCATACTCTTAGCAACAAGCCAAGGATACCCTCAAAGGGGTCCTCAACATCTGAGAGGCTCGTCTCGGGATCGAACCTTCACCTGAAGTAGTATTCTGCACTAACCAGGCGGGGCCGAAGCTGATTCAACAATAGACTCGGGGGGCTTAATCTCTGCCACAACTCTCCAACAGGCCAGTTCTTCATCAGACTTGGCCGGTTTGAAACGTGAGTAATAAACGCTACGTTCACTCACGTGTATCGTCGGAGAGAACCAGAAGTCTACAATTCTCCAACAGGCCAGTTCCTCATCAGACTTGGCCGGCTTGATACGTGAGTAATAAACGCTACGTTCACTCACGTGTATCGTCGGAGAGAACCAGAAGTCTACAATTCTTCAACAGGAGCAGTAAGTGCCACGCTTACTCACATCGTCCGAGGGAAAGTACAGACGAAGTCAACAAGACAGTAAAAGAGAAAGCCGCACTGTTATCGGCGAATAAATAACATTTAGACTATAGACTTTATGCATGTGTGTAAGATTGTGTACGTGGAAGATATTTCGGATTCTGTTGAAAGGAGGGAGGAAGCGTCAAGGTAAGCCCTTTTAATACACTTCTTTGATTGTGATCATTAGTGAGTGCTCTGACTGCGTGTTAATCTGCACGGCGAGCTTTGTCTGGGTTAACCGTTACTCATCTTAGGCTCGTATTAACATCACCAACCATGAAGTCTATGGAGGAGTACGTACAGTACTTCATAGGCTTGGGGTGCGATGTTAATACGGCCATAAAACACGCTAAATTCGAAAGGGATAGAGAGGTGGAAGAGGCTAGGCTAGAACGAGAAGCAGAATCTGAACGTGCTAAGCATGAAGCAGAAGCTTAACGCGCTTGAAATGATGAAGAGGTGGAGTTAGCTAGGCTAGAACGGGAAACAGAATCTGAACGTGCTAGGCACGAAGCAGAAGTTGAACGCGCAAAATACGATAGAGAGGTTGAGTTGGCTAGAATAGCTGCCGAGCAAAAGGCAGTTCAAGTAGCAGCAGAAAAAGAGGTGGCCCTAGCACGGTTAAAGAGGGAAGGGGGGCCGGCAAGCCCAACCCCAAGCAGTCAGTCAACGACATCCTCCAAACCCAAACTCCCCAAACTTGACGAGAGGGACAATATAGACGCCTACATTCGTAGGTTTGAAAGATACGCTCTGTCCGCGGGTTGGGAACGACATGAGTGGGCCCCCTGCTTGACATCACTACTCACGGGACGGGCCCTGACGACAGCTACCCGCTTGACGGCTGACGAGTTAAATGACTTTGACTCATTGAAGGCTGCCCTCCTAAAGTCATACGACTATACGGAGGAAAGCTTTAGACGAAAGTTTAGGGGGGCCCATTTAGAAAGAGGGGAGACCTACCCCCTATTTGGTGCACGTCTAGCCGTCCTCCTGACGAGGTGGGTTGAGCTCAGCGGGACGGAGCCGACCTTTGGTGGCCTAATGGACCTCCTGCTCAGGGAGCAGCTGATGAACGGGGCCCCTAGTGGGCTACAGGTGCTCCTAAAGGAGCGTAAGCCAGGGACATGGGACGAGATGCTCACCTTGGCCGAAAACTACAGGGAAGCTCATGTGGGCAAAGGGGTAGAACCCACAAGGGGGGGGCCCTCGAAGGGAAACAACCTACAGGAAACCCCATAATGTACCCTTTAAAAAGGAGGGACCCAAACCAGAGGCCCCCAAAGGTAATGGGAGGCCCAATGTTCCTCTCTCTCTCTAATATATATATATATATATATATATATATATATATATATATATGTATATATATATATATATATATATATATAACAAAAAAAGAAATACAAACTATGAAAGCTAATTTTAGAATAGCACAATTATATTTTGCTGATCTAGAGAAGACTGTAGACATCACTTGTCTTGATTACAACATTGATGAACGCTTAAATGAAATAAGAATAAATAACAATGTTTATTACATTATATAATCCAACATTTTATTTTCCGTATTTTTCATTTTATTTATGTAGCCATTTTTTTTATTATATATCGTTTTTTTTTTTCCTCTCATTTATCTTATTTTGTTCTCATTTATTTCACACAAGTACATTGTATTATAGAGTATTTTCATTCGTTTTTTTTTAATACATTTATACTAGACTAAAAATCACATCCTACAATAATTGATAAGGGTAATTATAAACACCGAACATCTTATGCGTCAAACTATTCATCATTTATGTCATATAATCTAACCAATTCAAAGTTAATAATATACCCACTTTCTGGTCAGAAAAAAAACCAAGATTTATGCACTTCAGTACCTCGTTTAGCCACAAGGACATGGGCCAATGATACACACAATTTCTCCTATGCAAATAGGCTTGGCTGGGGATCAAATAAAAGCTAGGCTTATACAATTGTGAGTGTTATGTTGACGAACAGGAAATACTTACTCTGAGACTTATTTACATTTACAAATATTAAAGATAGCACACATAAATTGATATAAAAACCAATAAAAAAAACCCGCCGATTTTTTTTGTGCCCCTTGCACCATAATATGACGTGAACTCTTGCACCATAATATAACGTGAGTTCTTGCACCATAATATGACGTGAGCTCTTGCACCATAATAAAACGTAAGCCCTACCACAAGACTTTACAAGACTATACATTGTATAATACCGATGAGCCACTAATATGGCGTTCTTTTCTAATTGTTCTTTATTCCATCTAATGTCAATTAATGACACGTAAAGATCTAGTTCAAGCCTTTAGTGCCATTCAGCAACCCTTGTTTATTGAAAGAATATGAAGTATATCATTTGGATGGTTAAAACTACAAACGAGACGATGTTTTCAGTGCTCTTTCGTCTACCCATAATAGTCTGTAGTGGAATAGGCCATGGGTATGCAACGGGATGTAAATGTTGGTGACCTGGACTTACCGGTAGTCTAACTCGCTACGAAAGAGCCACACAGCCACTTACCTATGGTGTTAACCATGGACGGCTGGGTCACAATTTAATGGATACAAAAAAGTCATTTCGGCATGGTCAGATACATGGGCGTAGCTAGAATTTTTTTTTCCAGGGGGGGGGAAATAACAACTTTATGACATTTTTTTAAATGTAAGGGGGGGGAGCAAATGCCCCCCTCTTATATGACATTTTTTCTAAATGTAGGGTGGGGGCAAATTCCCCCCCCCCCCCATGAATACGCCCATGGTCAGATATATATTCAGCAGTGAACAGTGTGATAATTGATCAATGAACTTTTTAGAAGCTAGTGTGTTGATTGTTAAGTAATTTGCACAGTAAAAAAAAAACTACCTGTTTACATATAACAACAAACAGATATACATTAATTAACAATATGTCAGTTCATACAAAAAGGCAAACAGAAAGATACATATTAAATAGAAAACGTGATTTAAAGATAATGTGTTGAATAGTTAACTATAAATGATACTAATTATTTTCTAAATTACGTATTATGTAATGTCTCAATTGTATATGTTACCATAAGCCATAGCTGCCAAGTAGGCAAGGGTGGTCACAGCAATAACGACTTTAGCGGTGAAATTCATGGCTTACAGCTGGAATTGAAACTTTTACAATGTGGAGATTCGCCCTTCAGCGCAGGATATTTAATATAATGTAGACACATGGCCTAATTTAAAATGTTATCTTTCTTCACAAATAAAACATAAATTGCACCTTATGTCAAATTTCCCTTGCTCTCTAACTACAGTACTACAGTACTAATGCTTGTATTATAAACAACTATTTTCACAAAAAGATCGAAAGGTAATTAAAAATAATGTTCAGCTTAAATTCTCCCCAGCTCTACCTTTAAATCGAATTCACTTTTTTTTTATTTTTAAATGATCCTTTCTACATAACATTAAAAAGTTGTCTCTGACGATATCAGACAGTATAATATATATATATATATATATATATATATATATATATATATATATATATATATATTTATAACAAAATGATTTTAATAAATCCAATATAGAACTTTCTAGAAGGTTGTTGTCTTGGATCCTTCGTATTAATTGATTTATTTGTTTATTTCTGTAAAGTTACTGGAAATGTTGACGCCCTAGGATTCAATGGCACGGGCACAGGACGCGTGCACGGAGACCCACTTAACACCACGACAAAAAAAAACTGTATAACCATTTTTAATTCACTTACAGACCAAAATTTGTTTTTTCTGTAACATCTCCAAACCTTTGGCGTCAGAGGCTATAATTTGAATGACAATGATTTCATAATACACTTAAATGAATGGTTTACTGTAAATTTCAAAACTTGGGAGATAAGCTGGAAGTGTTTCAACTTTCATTGTAAAAACATTATCTTTATTTTTTTATAATATTTTTTTTTTTAATTTTCAGTTTTAATATAATATGGTCACATAGTTGTATGTATATTTGTAACAAATTGATAAAAAAATATTTTTGGAAAACATTTTTATGTAATCCTAGTAGCAAACATAATAAATAATATCAAACTAGATTAAAATTATTTTACTGATATACACTTTAATTATTCATTTACTAGAGCGAGCAATACTCATTTCATTATTAAATGTCTTATGCAAACACATAACATGTTATAGTTCTACTAAACAATTTTTTTTTGTGTGAAAATAGATGACGAGTAAACTTTGTTATAGCCGATAGCTTTGTAAATGAGTAAGCTAAATATTTTATCCCGATAACTCATTTAATCAAAATATATAACTATGACAACTCTATCAAAAGTATTTCTTATTTACATATCATACATGTTGAAACATTTTCATCTTGATTCTCAAACCTTTGCATTGAGCAGTATGGCACCATCGAAACAAAACGTGTGTGCCCACCGCAGTTCCAAGAGATTGAACCTTTCAAAATGCATATTCTCAATAGGTTGCTACTTATATTAAAAGATATTGATGGGTTATTTGTGCTTAACATATGAAGAAAGGAGTCAAAAGGGACAATAATAATTGAAGAAAATCTACAAGGAGTGAATTTGACATTAGTTGTTCCAAGAGATTGAACCTTTCAAAATACGTATACTCAATAGATTGCTACACATGTACTCAATAGTTGCTACACATATACTCAACAGGTTGCTACACATATATTCAATAGGTAGCTATACATATACTCATTAGGTTGCTACACATATACTCAATATGTTGCTACACATGTACTCAATAGATTGCTTCACATATACTCAATAGGTTGCTACACATATACTCAATAGGTTGCTACACATATACTCAATAGGTTGCTACACATATACTCAATAGGTTGCTACACATGTACTCAATAGCAGGCTTGCGAGCCGCCAAATTTTTTTTCGGTTCCGGCTCCCACAAGTTTGACGGCTCCGGCTCCCTATTAAGATATTATCACACGAGACACAAATTTTTGTAATTGCGCCACGCAAACATGCCGCTGATAAAAAGTTATGCAAATTTTGTCGCGTTCACCCCCATAGAAGGCCCGAAGCGTGCGGGGGGATCGGGCCCCCCCCTGCGTTTTGTCTGGCTTCCTCTGCTTATTTGTTCTACTTAGCAAAATGTATTACCTGCCCCCCCTGCTATTGCCTGGTCCCTGATGAAGAATGCCTGGCCCCTGCTGTAGAATTTTCACGCTACGGGGCTGCCCCATAGTCAGAAACTTGAAAAATATACACATGTTGGTTTTACTAAAAACAAACCATTTCAGTGCATCCAGAATCATATCATTATTTTCGCCGAGGTTTCACTAGTCGCCATTTTCATAAGTAATTAAAAGTTATTTCAATGATCAAATTAGCAAATAGTAAAATGATACATTATTTAAAATATTTTAAAGACTTCAGTATTTATATTTATTATTCATAAATTCGAAGTGACTATTCGGACCCGGGTACCAATAAAGTCTAATACTTATTCGGACCCGTGGCAAATATGCACTTAGCTTAGCTATACATAAACTTTATTATTGCTTTTTTTTATAATTATTTGAATTGTATGATTTAATCGTTACTCAGTGTCTAGGGTTTCACTAAGCGGACTATTTATTATTATATTTTTTCGGGTTCCGTCTAATAAAGTTTAAATATAGCTAAGCTTAGTGCATATTTGCAACGGGTCCGAATAACAAACGGATTTTATTGGGACCCGGGTCCGTATAGCCACATCCTTATAAATTTATCTACTCTATTTCAGATATTCTGTTTATAATAAAATTGTTACATACAGAAAGCGACCATTTTGTTTTTAGTCTATTACAAATTCGCGGCAGCCCCGTATGTTGAAAAGTGTACAGCAGGGGCCAGGCATTCTACAATAGGGGCCAGGCAATAGCAGGGGGGGCAGGTAATACATTTTACTAAGTAGAGCAAATAAGCAGAGGGGGGCAGACAAAACGCAAGGGGCTAAGCCCCCCCCCCTGGCCCCCACACACGCTACGGGCCTGATTCGCGGTCAAATAATAATACGAAATGACGCGTTCTATTTGTCGTCTTAGTAAAAATTTATTTTAAATGATTGATACAATTATTCTATGAAATAAAACTGTTTTAACTTTATATATAACAAAATAGCATACCATTAAAGATTTAAAACGAACACAAAACGATTCCCCGTTAAAGATTTCTTGAGGTGATGTGCGTGAACGCTATCATTTTAACGCTGTTAAGGTTCGTAAAAATAAAAACATTTCAAATTGTAGGAAGCAAACAATCAAAAAAATTTGGAATTTTAAAACTAAAAAAAAAATTCTGCTGTAAAAAAAAAGCATTTGGGAGCCGTGGAGCCGCCAGATTTTTTCGACTCGGGCTCCAGCTCCGGCTCCAGCAAAAAGTAGCGGCTCCCGGCTCCTCGGCTCCGGCTCCGGCTCCGCAAGCCTGCTCAATAGGTTGCTACACATATACTCAATAGGTTGCTACACATATACTCAATAGGCTGCTACACATGTACTCAATAGGGTGCTACACATATACTCAATAGGTTTCTACACATATACTCAATATGTTGCTACACATATACTCAATAGGTTGCTACACATATACTTATTAGGTTTCTACACATATACTAAATAGACTGCTACAGATATACTGAATAGGCTGCTACTCAATAGGTTGCTACACATATACTCAAAAGGTTGCTACACATAAACTCAATACTTTGCTACACATATACTCAATAGGTTGCTACACATATACTCAAAAGGTTGCTACACATGTACTCAATAGGTTGCTTCACATATACTCAATAGGCTGCTACACATATACTCAATAGGTTGCTACACATATACTCAATAGGTTGCTACACATGTACTCAATAGGTTGCTACATATGTACTCAATAGGTTGCTACACATATACTCAATAGGTTGCTACACATATACTCAATAGGTTGCTACACATATACTCAATAGGTTGCTACACATATACTCAATATGTTGCTACACATATACTCAATAGGTTGCTACACATATACTTAATTGGTTGCTACACATATACTCAATAGGTTTCTACACGTATACACAATAGGTTGCTACACATGTACTCAATAGGGTGCTACACATATACTCAATAGGTTTCTACACATATACTCAATAGGTTGCTATACATATACTCAATAGGGTGCTACACATATACTCAATATGTTGCTACACATATACTCAATATGTTGCTACACATATACTCAAAAGGTTGCTATACATATACTCAATAGGTTGCTACTTATATTAAAATATATTAATGGGTTATTTGTGCTTTACATATGAGGAAAGTCTATGTATGACTACATACGGGTGCTTTAGACTAAAACACTGACAAGGACACCGCTTGCAAATAATTGGCTGTTATTTATTTAGCTGGCAAATGCAAAAAGGGAGACATTATTCAATGAAAAAAATAACTGTCTTCTTCTTTCTTTCTTTGGCTCTACATCTCATTTAGGGTCCTTGCCTGCCATACTAGTCTTCTCCACTTTTCCAAATGAAAACTGTGCTTAATGAAAAAAAATGATTGTCTCTGACACAACTGCAGCAAATACTTGAAGAAGAATTGGTGCACTCACACTGTTACAGAGACACAACAAATGTTGGATTGGAAAAAGCTGTACATTGGATGATGTCACCACATTTTAGATACAATATTGAAACATGTCATGAATGATCATTTTAGTACATCAAAAACTTCACCATGCATCAGCTACTCGTTTGTTTCAACAATAGCAGAGAAGTAGAAAAACTCAAAACACCATTTGATAAATCTGGAGCACCACTGAAGAAATCAGAACAAGAGTGCTTGCAAAATGACATGGCTTTAATATAATGCTACAGGATTTTCAAAACTAGAGGAAGCTTACTAAAAGTAAATTTTCAATCACTTCCAATAATCAGTAATGAGAGATGGAACTCAAGTGCAATTTATTTTTTGTCATCATTCGTTCTGATGAGTATCTGCAAACAGCTATGGCATGTGATTTCATCAGTGGTACGTGGGCTGACATCTGGTTCACTGCCCAGTGTTTAAATACTAACGACTTTGATAATTTATCATAAGCTTGTAAGCAGCATACAATGTCTTTGAAGTCATTAAAGACTTTATGGTCCACAGATCCAACTTCTATACCAACGAAGCTTTTCTTCCACTTGCAAGTCCATTGAAAAATTGAACATAAAATTTCTTCTACTAATACACAATAGAAAAGTATGTTGGAACATTGTAACAATTATCAATATTATAATAATGTCACTTTTATTTGTAATGGTGAAACCTTTATTGAAATAGTTGAAAATGTGTATGTTATAAAATATTAGTGTCGATTGGAGGGTAACTTTTTTATGCAAAACAAAAATTAATCGTATTTTCTTTATTTGTGCTACAAAGCTCCACCAGATATGAAATGGGAAATAGGGTTATATTTTAGTCACACCCCTAGTGTACACCAACGAAAATAGATTGAAGGTAAAACAAAATAATGCCACTATACTGCAGGTATCAAGACTTCAGTTCTACTTCCTTTCTCTTATTTTCTCCTTATATTAAACACACTCTCTCTACCTCTCTGTCTCTCTTACAAATATTCTCCATCTCTTTCTATCTTACACACAATTTTTCTCTTTTTTTTTCTTTTACACACAACACACTCCCTGTCTCTAATTACCTTAGACACAAAACTATCTCTCCTTTCTCTCTTACACACAGTCTTTCTCTCTTACACAGTCTCTCTTTCCCCTTTACACGGTCTCTTTCTCTTTCTCTATTACACACATTATCTCTCTCTCTCTCTCTCTATCTATCTATCTATCTATCTATCTATCTATCTATCTCTCTTAACAGTCTCTTTCTCTCCCCCCAGCATATGTAATATAAAAAAATCCGTTTTAAATTTAGAAAGAGGCATAGGAATCTAAGTAATTCAAATAAAGTCCACCAGGCAAATTATCCGAAGATTTATTTTCTATCTGGAATATTTATATTCAAATGAATGGTTTTAAACTCTTCTAGTGATTTTAATCCTCTTCTAATCTAATATGTTTTTAGGGACTGATAGCATCTGGTAGAAATTCTACACGTCATTTCATACTTTATTTTATCATAGCACAGATGATACTTGTAATGAATTCACTCAAAAGCTGTTTATACCTGGCACCTGTCAACTGAAACCTTCTCCATGCTGAAAGTCCAGCCATGTAACGGATGTAGAAGTCCACTGACGGGACGTTACCAGCCAGAAAGCTGAGATTTAAGAGCTGTCAATAGTGACATGTTGTTTTTCTGTGTGTAAAGTATTTGACTATTTAAGTACCAACTGACTAACGAACAGTAGAATCATCCGGACATACTGTTTCAAGAGGTGAGTTTAGTAACTTATTTCTTCTTAATAATGGAAATGATGAAACAATTTGTACTACGTTTAGGGATGGGTACATTTTGCTTTTAGGTGTCGCATTGCTGGACTAAAAATAAACCTGCGACTACTGTAGCTTGGGCTAGAAATAAGTTGTGTATGTCATGTATTTAAATTAATGTAAAATACATGTAAATTATATCGCTGTCCACCAAACATAGCTTAGTTTGCTGGAGAAATAAGAAATATATGTGTGAACATAACTTATAGAACACATTTGTTATATCAATACATGTATCTGATAAATGTGTATGTGAACTTGTTTGTATTTACTTATATATATATATATATATATATATATATATATATATATATGTATATATATATTTATATATATATATATATATTATAATGTTTAAATTGGTAACATAATAAATGTATTTTCTAGTCTCGTAATAAGCTAAAAAATTATCACCCTTTTATTATGTATTTATATAAAATTTAAAATTCTGAAGAAGTCTATAAATAATATTTTATATTAAAGATGACGACATGCTAGTTTAAAGGAATAAATACGTTACATAGAAAATAAATAGATTGATAAATTAATTAATTTAATAGAAGATGATTGATTAACTGACAGATTGGTTATGATCGATCGGAATAGCAAAGTTACATAACAATACGCGATTTTGGCGCTCTTTAAATTGAAAGTAAAGATTTAATACAACAGTATCCCAGTTTAAAATACAAACATGAAAAAATCGGATCTGCCCGAAACCAAAAAATATATCACCCTACAGATCAAGCCTAATGGGATATAACTCTATGCAAAGGTTTTGCAGTGTACAGTTAGAATATATATAAAATAGATGTATCAATTACTGAAATAAAGCTACAATGATATATGGTAGAAAATCAGAGACATCGACAGAAAGATCTTTAAAAATCAATTACATGATAGAAAATACATAATACAAAGAATACAGATAGCTATAATTTTCTGGATACTATGAATATATAGATGTTAGATAAATAATTATATATATATATATATATATGTGTGTGTGTGTGTGTGTGTACATTTTAGATAGAGAATGATTTAAACCATGGATATGTAAATGACAGATTGATTTATTGTAACGGATGTAGCAGTCTACTAACAACCAGAAAGCTGAGATGTCAGATGAGATAGAAGGCAGTTAGATAATGATAGAGAAATTTTAGAGAAATTATGATATATAGATTAATGCTAGATTATATTATATGGAGAAACGTTAGAGAGATTAAAATTGTTCATAATCCAATTAGATATATAAATGCATTAATGCATTCGGTTCTATCTTTGAAGAAGATCTACCAACATGTTCAGAAACATTGCAGCCAAGATGGTCCTTGTCAAGGTATGCACGCTCCTAATGGTCCTAATGATCAATGTAACGAATACAGGGGCGGTAACAACAAAAACTTGCTCTTCCAGTCTTCTGCCAGCTCATCAGTATGGAACCTGTGGTAGTACTGCTATAACAGAAAAAATTCTAAGTCTGTGCTATAGCGGTAATGATTACAGACTCAAACGAGGTAAGCGTTAGAGATCTGCAGTGTTTATTATTTTGTTACTTTGTCTTTTTACAACGTTTTTCTTAACTTCACTTCTTGTCTGTCCGCGGAATTTCGCAATCCAATTTCAAACCTCTTTCTGATAAGCTATAGCTCTGATACTTTCAATATAACTCAGAACTCGATGACAATGCAATATTCTTATTATTTCATTATGCTTTGATGAGTTTCTTAATAAATAAAATTAAATATGTAAAATTATCGTGACTGAAGAAAGAATATTCTACTGCGCCTGAAGGGGGAATAGCACTGTAAAAATGTCAAAAATATGGACTTTTTTTTCTTGCATTTTAGGTACTTAAATATGTTAGCAATCATATTCTATACACATTTAGTATCGCTAATTAATTTAAATTACTTTTAAAAAATATTTTTATGTCTGTATCCTACAAGTTTACAAAAAATCACAAAATCGCCCATAACGACATATTTTTTTATCATAGCAATCGAACTATTTGAGGTGGCATGTTTTATATTAATGTTTACAGTACGATGACCTGATTTCAACTAACGTGCTCTTTATATCTAACAATAGCCTCAGATGAAGAAATGTCTGATAGAACTAACTACTATTGACCTAGTTAATTATAACGAATTATTTGATTTGATGACTCGTGTAATCCACCAGACTGCGCGCGACGGGTTCCACCAATAGTATTTGATAAAATAATGACGTGACCAGCAAAAACAAAAATTCAAAATGGCGTCTTGCTCGCGCGTCGATTCGATATTTCTTTTTGAAAAAATCTACAGTTTTAAATAGTTGCTGTGTTTTTTTATTATGAAATGTAAATGTCACAAATATTAAATAATAATAATAATAATAATATATAATATCATTCAAATTTTTTTAGTTTTTATTACAACTGATAGCATTTTAACTCAGTCAAACGTAAACAATAAGACTGTAGCGAGCACGTTCGTAAATAGCAAAGTCAATATAATCGAGCAATTTATTTAAATAAATAGTACATTAAAATTGTCACTTACATCGTGTGACGTGAGGTTGTCCCCCCCCCCTCTGGCTCGGTGGAAAACAATAAAAAATAAAAAAATAAAAATTCCGGCCGTCGTTCAACGGGCTTAAAACACTTTTTAAGTAAATATTGAATAAATTGGTATTTTTAAGTAAATATTTAATAAAATGAGGGAACAAAAGACTTAATGTAAACGTTAGTGATTCTATCAGTAAGCAGACTGTTTCCCGTTCATCACTCGCTCACAATTGCTTTGTGGTTGTTGACAGCTGAGTTTAATTGTTTTGAGTTTAATTGTATTGAAAAGTGGACGAGACTTACTGTTCAAAAAATGGTCGTCTGTTATCTATAATAATTATGTATTAAGATATATTTGGAAGGCTATGTTGTTCTTGTGTCCACACTAATTCAATTTTTTTTATAAACAATAGAAAAGTTCACTCGTCGTTCGACGTGCTAAAATACTAGAGAGATAGAGAGATTTAAAGATAGATATAGATAGATAGATAGATAGATAGATAGATAGATAGATAGATAGATAGATAGATAGATAGATAGATAGATAGATAGATAGATAGATAGATAGATAGATAGATAGATAGATAGATAGATAGATAGATAGATAGATAGATAGATAGATAGATAGATAGATAGATAGATAGATAGATAGATAGATAGATAGATAGATAGATAGATAGATAGATATTCTTGCTAATTAGAGAATTTTTTTTTTCTATTTTATTCTCACACAGATTCAGAAGAAGTTCTGGGCACTGCTGCGCTGAATAAGGAGAACGCTTTAACTTTTTTAACCAAGAGACAAATTACTAATATTCATTGTGAATGTTGTTTAAATCAGTGCAGTATGAATGAGTTCCTGGATTATTGTCCTTGATTGGATTTAAGAACGATACACAAGCTTAAATTTAGATCTGTACTGAGTAATTTAAAAAAAAATATTAAATAACTAAGTTTTAATAAAAAAGACAATTTAAATTTGGTATGGATTTATTTTCCCAATAATTATTACTACTGTTGCTGTGATTTAATACATATATTTTAATTATATACTATTTCAATTTTAAATAAAAATATGATATCAATAGTGCATGAACAAGGCATGCATTTATTTAACTTCTCGCATATTTGTGTTATTATATAAAATAAATCTAAAATAAAAAAAAAATCCTTCCAAGGGGATCCATTGATTTCCCTTCTAAAATACCCCCCCCCCCCCAAAACCTCTTACCACCACCATAAGGGGGGCCCAAAAAATCCCACCCACACACCGCCCCCCTTTTTTTTCTTTTTCTTTAAATTATTTTAATATTAAAACAAACTCAAGAAGAAGGGGTTCCCCAAATTTCCCTTTTAATCTTTTTTTTGATTTGGGAAGCCTTATCCCTCTCCGCCCTTAAAAAGACTCTGTTTTTAACAGCTTCCTGTTGTTTTTATGAACATTGTGCAGACGGAAAATAGGTAGGGGATCTGTATATGAGCAAAGTTGTATTATAGTTGTATTAAAGTATTTTATATATTGTGTACTGAACTGAGTTCTGAGTCAGTAAAGTAAATATAACATATTTAGCACATATAAAAGTTGACGTTACATATTTGGTGAGCATATTAAAATCAAAGTAACACATTTGGCGAGTCTACCCTCAACGTATAAATCTTACGTAAAAATATATATTAATATATATAATAATTTCAGTAGATCCAATATAGGCCATGCAGAAAGGCTGTTGTCTCGGACCCTTCGTATTAATTGATTTATTTGTTTATTTCTGTTAAGTTACTGGAAATGTTGACGCCCTAGGATTCAATGGCACGGGCACAGGACCCGTGCACGGAGCTCCACTGATGACCACGTCAAAAATAAAATGTATAACCTTTTTTATTTCACTCTTACTTACAGATCAGAATATTTTTTTTTCTTTAACATCTCCAAACCTTTGGTGTCAGAGGCTATAACTTCAATGACAATGATTTCATAATACACATAAATGAATGGTTTACTGTACATTTAAACACTTGTGAGATAAGCTGGAATTGTTTCAACTTTCACTGTTTTAATATAATGTGGTCATTGTCACAGAGTTGTATGTATATTTGTAACGAATTGAGAATAAAGTAATTTTGGAAAAAAAATGTGTAATCTGTGTAGCGAACATGATCAATGATATCAAACGAGATTAAAGTACTCATCTCTCTTAATTATTTACTGATATAAATTTAAATTATTTATTTGCTAGAGCGAGCAATATTTATTTCATTATTGACAGTGTCTTAAGAAAACACATGACATGTTGTAGTTCGATAAAAACCAATTTTTTTTAATCCTGTAAATAGATGATGGCTAAACTTTTTTTTATAGCTGGTAGCTTTGTAAATAAGTAAGCTCAACATTTTATCGCAATAGCTAATTAAATCAAAATTTGTAACTATGACAATTCTTTCATGTATATTTATTTTTTACATATCTTGCATATTTAAACATTTTCATCTTGATTCTCAACCTTTGCATTTGGCATGATGGCACTATCGAAACAAAACGTGTAGTTTTACAGTTCCAAGAGACTGAACTTTTCAAAATACATATACTCAATAAGTTGCTAATTATATTATTTGTTTTTATTAAATAGGGATATATTAGCTACATCTGGGTGCCCTAGACCTGTGTATGACTACATCTGGGTGCCCTAGACCTGTGCATGACTACATTTGGGTGCCCTAGACCTGTGTATGACTACATCTGGGTGCCCTAGACCTGTGTATGACTACATCTGGGTGCCCTAGACCTGTGTATGACTACATCTGGGTGCCCTAGACCTGTGTATGACTACATCTGGGTGCCCTAGACCTGTGTATGACTACATCTGGGTGCCTTAGACCTGTGTATGACTACATCTGGGTGCCCTATACCTGTGTATGACTACATCTGGGTGCCCTAGAAAAAAACACTGCCATGGTCACCGCTTGCAAATTTTAGGCTTTTAATAATTTTCAACGACAGGAAATTTTCTGACCCTTCCTCCCCCCTCAACAAAGTTGTCACCTTAGCAATGGTAAAACAAGTCCAAAGTAGCCCCCCCCCCCCCCCCCCCCCCCCCCCCCCCCCCCCCCCCCCCCCCCCCCCCCCCCCCCCCCCCCCCCCCCCCCCCCCCCCCCCCCCCCCCCCCCCCCCCCCCCGGCCCCCCCCCCGGGGGGGGGCGGGGGGGGGGGGGGGGGGGGGGGGGGGGGGGGGGGGGGGGGGGGGGGGGGGGGGGGGGGGGGGGGGGGGGGGGGGGTACAAGGTAATGCATCTTTAGCGACATTCTGCATTTCATATCTGTGTACCGTACAATTAAGTTTTCCACTAGCTCTTTATAGTTATCACTCTTATTGCTGCCTAAATAGCTATGAAAATCATGTCTAAACGCAATCCATGCTTCTTTTTCATTGTGTCTTGTCATGTTGGTTAGGGAAATAAGGTGAATATTTCGGTTCCTTGAAATCACAGTCATCACGAAGTTCATCTGGTGTGTCTAAATCAGAATGATATGCAGCTGCTTCTTCAATTGAGGTGGGATAGGAACAGGCAATTCATCACTGTGTGGAACTGGCCCAGTCGAAGAGGGTATACTTGGATAAACAAAAGTCAGCCTATCCTTCGGTTTTTTATACTTTGAAATGTCAACCATGCAGAAATAACAGTCATCATGATGATTCGTCGGTTCTCTCCATATTCTCGGAATCGAAAAGGACATTGACTTTTGGATTCCACGCAGCCATCCATCCAGAGTTGATCTGCAGCTGTTACAACTGTTGTGTGGTGCCCTTGATTTGTCCTGATCTCCCATATCCATGCCAAAATAAACATGATATATAGTAAAGAATTTTGTACCACTGACAATCTTGTGCTTAGTTTGTGTTGGACTAATATATAATATAGTAACCACAAACATAACAGAATGAGTCAGGACAAAGCTTGCAGGATCTACTAGACATATTCACCACTTCATATAACAGTTGTAATAAGTTAAACTGAAAATAAACATAAGAATATAGCTAACTTATTCTCTCAATAGCATTTGTTAAGAAAATTGTACCAAAAATGTGCTAATATTTATAAAAAAAATGATTTACCTGAATACCTAAAAAAACCAAAATCAGGAAAAGTAATATTAAAAGTGGGTTTATAGAAAAAAGACACACAATATACAAAGCCACTGACAGTGGCTCGTTGAGAGAAAAACAAATCCACGAGCCACTGTGTTATAAATGCATCACACTTATAGGAAAACTCCGAAATATATTTACGCCTACGCTTTTTCTCAGGAAATCTTGATGATAGAGCAAAACCAATGGCACCACTGAAATCAGCATACCAAAATTAAGTAAGAAACATTAAAAAATTAACATAAACAAAAATGTTGTTACATTGTGTTATCAATATTATACTTGTGTCACTTTTATTGAAATAGTTGAAAATGTGTATGTTATAAAATATTCGTGTCGATTGGAAAGTGAACTTTTTTATGCAAAAAAAAAATTACCCATATTTTCTTTATTTGTGATACAAAGCTCCACCAGGTATATTATGGGGATAAAGGGTTATATTTTAGTCACACCCCTTTTGTACACAAACGATAATAGATTAAAGGTAAAAGAAATACTGTATGTATAAAGTTTTCAGTTCTATTTCCTTTCTCTTATTTTCTCCCTGTATTAAAAAAAACTCTCTCTACCTCTCTGTCCCACTCTTTCTATCTTACACACAATCTATGTCCCTCTTTTTTTTTCTTTTGCACACAGCACACTCTCTCTGTTTCTAATTCTCTTACACACAAAATTCTCTAACACTTTCTCTCTTACACACAATATTTCTTACACACAGTCTCTGTTTTTCTCTCTTACACATAAATCTCTCTTTTTCTCTTGTAACAGTCTCTCTCATTCTCTCTACATACATTCTCCCTCTCTCTCTCCTACAAGGTCTCTCTTTCTCTATTCCACACTTTATCTCTCTCTCTCTCTTACACACAGTCTCTTTCTCTCCCCCCAGCATATGTAATATAAAAAAAAAAAAATAAATACGTTAAAAATTTAGTAAGAAGCATAGGAATCTAATTAATTCAAATAAAGTCAACCGGGCAAAATATCCGAAGATTTTTTTTCTATCTGGAATATTTATATTCAAATGAATGGTTTTAAACTCTTCTAGTGATTTTAATCCTTTTCTAATCTAATATGTTTTTTAGGGACTGACAGCATCTGTTAGAAATTCTACACGTCATTTCATACTTTATTTTAATAATGCACAGACGATACTTGAATGAATTCGCTAGAAAAGCTGTTTATACCTGGCACCTGTCAACTGAAACCTTCTCCATGCTGAAAGTCCAGCCATGTAACGGATGTAGAAGTCCACCGACGGGACGTTACCAGCCAGAAAGCTGAGCTTTAAGAGCTGTCAATAGTGACATGTTTTCTGTGTGTAAAATCTTTGACTATTTAAGTACGACTGACTAACGAACTGTCAAGATCATCCGGACATACTGTTTCAAGAGGTGAGTAGAGTAACTTATTTCTCCTTTATAATGAAATTGATGAAACACATTTGTACTACGTTTAAGGATGGGTACCTTTCGCTTTGTGTTGTCGCATTGCTGGACTAAAAATAAACCTGCGACTACTGTAGCTTGGGCTAGAAATGTGTTGTATATGTCATGTATTTAAATTAATGTAAAATAAATAAAATTACGTCGCTCTCCATCAAACATAGCTTAGTTTGCTGGAGAAATAGGAAAAAAATGTGTGAACGTAACTTAGAGAACACATATGTTATATCAATAAATGTAACAAATAATTGTGTATGTGAACTTGTTTGTATTTACGTTAATATGTATATAATGTTTAAATTGATAACATAATAAACGTATTTTCTAGTCACCCTTCAATTATTTATTTATATAAAATTTAAAATTCTGAAAAAGTCTAAAAACAATATTTCATATTCAAGATGACGACGTGCTAGTTTAATGGAATAAATACGTTACATAGACAATAGATAGATTGATAAATTAATTAATTGGTAAGAAGATGATTGATAAACTGACAGATTGGTTATGATCGATTGGAAGTTATATAACTATAAGCGATTTGGGCTCTGCGTTAAATCGATAGTAAAGAATTAATACAACAGTATCCCAGTTTAAAATACAAACATGAAAAAATCGGATCTGCCCGAAACAAAATATCTCAGCCTACCGATCAAGCCTAAGGGGATATAACTCTATGCAAAGGTTTTGCTGGATACAGTTAGAATATATATAAAATTGATGTATGAATTACTTTAAAAAAAGCTACAATGATATATGGTAGAAAACGAGAGACATCGACAGAAAGATCTTTAAAAAAATCAATTACAAGATAGAAAATACATTATACAAATATTATGAATCTATAGATGTTAGATAAATAATTATAGATATATACATTTTAGATAGAGAATCACTTAAACCATGGATATGTAAATGACAGATTGATTTATTGTAACGGATGTAGCAGTCTACTAACGGGACGTTACCAACCAGAAAGCTGAGATGTCAGATGAGATAGAAGGCAGTTAGATAATGATAGAGAAATTTTAGAGAAATTATGATATACTAGATTAATGCTAGATTATATTATATGGAAAAATGTTACAAAGATTAAAATAGTTCATAATCCAATTCGATATATAAACTCAATAATGCTTTCGGTACAATCTTTGAAGACGATCTACCAACCAGGTCAGAAACATTGCAACCAAGATGGTCCTTGTCAAGGTATGCACGCTCCTGATGGTCCTAATGATCAATGTGACGAATACAGGGGCAGTAGCAACAAAAACCTGCTATTCCAGTCTTGGCCCAGCCCATCGCTCAGGAATCTGTGGAGACGCTATCACAAATACTATTATATACCTGTGCAATAATCAACGTAGTAACGATAACAGACTCAAGCGAGGTAAGCATTAGAGATCTGGAGTGTTTATTATTTTGCTTCAGTATTTTTTTTGTTACTTTGAATTTTCATGAATAAACTGACTGATTGGAGTCATGAGTGAGTGGCCAACAAGTCATGACTGAGTGGCCAATACGTCATGAGTGAATATTACGCGTTAAAGTTTCTTGGACGTTTCTACCTATCTTTTGCTTTTATGGTTATTATGTAAAGATGGCGATTTTAAACCTATACAAAACGTTTTTTTTTCTTTTAGATATTTTAATGTATTGTATGTAAATGGTTGGCAGTGGCAAATAGAGGAGAAAGGGAACAATGGGGACATCATGCCCGGCGATACTCACAAAGGGGCGCCAAATGGTATATTTTACATTTAATATTATATGGTTTTCGGATAAGGAAGGGCGCTAATATGTATTGTGCCCCGGGCGCGAGTTAAGCTCGCTACGCCACTGAAGGTTGGTGTCACCTAGTGCGGGAAACTCAGGGTTTCACCGCTTATACACGACCCAAGTCTTCCATCAAATTTCGAATTTTCCTGTACTAGACCGTAGAGTACTACTGTCTGTATTTGAGAATGACATGCGATATTTTCATTAAACTGGGTTTGTAAACAACGTTTCCGATTTCATGAAAGCATGTGACTACATTTTAACCCCTCAGTGTTCAAATATCATGGAGTGCGTACCTGACATACGTTAAAGAATCGAAAACGTCTGGGTTTTGGCTAGCCACACAAATCTCTCTATTAGTTCGATGGAATATAATTTTACAACAACACACAAACCTTAGTATTCCAGATTGTACTAAAAGCCTTATATTGAAATATTATTCAATAATACTGCTCAAATTCACCACAAAAGAGATGAACACAGTCATCCAAATAACACTTAAAAACAAACTATTCAAAAAGAAACAATTACAATTTATTACATCTATTCATAAAAGTTTTATGGGACACTATCTTTCCGGGCAACGCCGGGTATAAATGCCAGTATCTAACATTTTAGGGCATTCATTAAACTCATGACACTTCTGAAAAAATACACAAATATAGAAAGTTCCCTTTAGCTCCTAAGGGCTCATCGGGGCAGATGAGGTGTAGAATTCATCTGTTGCAGTTACCTCGGCATGTAAAGGGATTGTGTGGTTAGCACAACGACCAGCCGCCTATACTCCCCCAACTTTAAGTCAGGTACCCATTTAAAGCTGAGTTGACTTGTTGACTTTCACCTGGATCTGAAAAAAACCAAAGCTCTCTCTGAGGCTCGAACTCAGGTCTGTCCGATCGAGTCGAGCGTTCTATACCGCACGGCTACCAAAATCCCCTATACACATATATAAAGTATCCAAAAGTTTAGAAATACATATTTACAGTAAATCTATCTATCTATGTATCCAAGAGACGATGCTAACAATGTTATCGTAGGAAAGGAATAATATCATTGTTGAACTTTTTAAGAGTGGGGAAACAATAAAGCAAGACAAATTAATTGCAAATGTATTGACCGCTTGGCGTGTCTGACTTTTTCAATTCAATTTCAACAGATTCAGGTTAGACATGTAGCATCTTACGATAATGTTCACACCCTCACTTCAACATTACATGGTCGCACCCAATTGTCAATTGCTATTTAGAGAATTTTTTTTTCTTTTTTATTCTCACACAGATTCGGAAGAAGTTCTGGGCACTGCTGCGCTGAATAAGGAGAACGCTTTAACTTTTTTAAGCAAGAGACAATTTGTTGATATCCATTGTGAATGTTGTATAAATCATTGCAGTGTGAATGAGCTTCTGTATTATTGTCCTTAATTGGAATAATAACGATACACAAGCTTAAATTTAGATCTGTACTGGTTGATTTAAAAAAAAATATGATATCAATAGTGCATGAACAAGGTATGCATTTATGTAACTTCTCACATATTTGTGTTATTAGATAAAATGAAATCGAGAGTATTAAAAAGAATATCTATCATTTTGTGAGTCCGATTAGTATTTTTTATGCCTTCAGTTTAATTACACTCTACCCCACAGAGACTTCGGTTTAACTACCCTGTACCCCTTAGAGACTTCAGTGGTTCCTCTACCCCACAGAGATTTTAGTTTAACTACCCCGTACCCCTCAGAGACTTCAGTGGTTCCTCTAGCCCACAGAGACTTTAGTTTAACTATCCCGTACCCCATCAGAGACTTCAGAGGTTCCTCTACCCCACAGAGACTTCAGTTTAACTACCTCGTACACCTCAGAGACTTCAGTGGTTCCTCTACCCCACAGAGACTTCAGTTTAACTACCCCGTACCCCTCAGAGACTTCAGTGGTTCCTCTACTCCACATAGACTTCAGTTTAACTACCCCGTACCCCTCAGAGACTTCAGTTTAACTACCCCGTACCCCTCAGAGACTTCAGAGGTTCCTCTACCCCACAGAGACTGCAGTTTAACTACCCGTACCCCTCAGAGACTTCAGTGGTTCCTCTACCTCGTACCCCTCAGAGACTTCAGTGGTTCCTCTATCCCACAGAAACTTCAGTTTAACTACCCCGTACCCCTCAGAGACTTCAGTGGTTCCTCTACCCCACAGAGACTTTAGTTTAACTACCCCGTACCCCTCAGAGATTTCAGTGGTTCCTCTACCATAGCTATACTATACATCTAAGGCAGCGTTTCTCAAAATATTTCTTGACTATTCTCCAGAGTGTCCAAAATATGTCCGCTGGTAGCCCTCAAATGTAAAGCAAACTGGTGACCTTCTTCATCATCTTGGTTGTTTTTAAAACGAAAATTACTTGTCGTTGCGTACCCCCTGCATGTCCTTACCCGTACCCCATGTGGTACGCATTCCCCTAGTTGAGAACCGCGGATCTAAGGGGAGAATCCAGAAAAGATGATGTAGATTATGTCACCCAATGATGATCCGATCAACAAGAGAATCCATACTAGACATCATGAATGTCTTCAGACAAAATAGCAGGATGTAAGGGAATGTTATATTTTGTTTCATTTAAATATTTAGCAATGGAAATTAATAAAAGAAAAAAAAATGAATTTCATGAAATTAACAACCTAAAACAAAATATTTTTTTTCATCTCATTCTGACACGTACACGTGATCTTAGAGCCAAACGTAAGATACATTTAGGGCACTGGATAAAATGTAAGATACATTTAGGGCACTGGATAAAATGTAAGTTACATTTAGGGCACTGGATAAAATGTAAGATACATTTAGGGCACTGGATAAAATGTAAGATACATTTAGGGCACTGGATAAAATATATTTGGAATTTTAGGAGCTTAGGCTGAATGCTGTCAACGCAGCTGCTTTATTTTTTTGGTTTCTAGAAATCTTTTACAGCCTGTGCCCCCCAATGATGTAACCAGGTACTTTTACAGCCTGTGCCTCCAATGATGTAACCAGGTACTTTTACAGCCTGTGCCTCCAATGATGTAACCAGGTACTTTTACAGCATGGACCCCCCAATGATGTAACCAGGTACTTTTACAGCCTGTGCCCCCAATGATGTAACCAGGTACTTTTACAGCATCAGCCCCCAATGATGTGCCTAGGTACCTTAAGAATTGCACATAAAAAACCTTCCTAATGGTATTTAATATCTCTTAGACTAATAGACCATCGGGTCAAATGAAGTGTAAATTCATCTGTTTTTGAAACCATGTCATATGAATAGATTGTGTAGAAAGCACAACCACCAACCAACTTTACTACTAATGCCATGTACCATTGTAATGTAAAAGTAAAGTAAAGTTCCCTTAAGTCCTTAAGACCTGGATCTCACTGAGATTCGAACCCAGTCGAGCGCTCTACACCCTTTATATTACATTCTCACGTAATCCCTATTACCTGGCGTGTCTCGAATAAGCAAGCCGCTATAGCAAATTACTTGGCACGTTTATCATTTCAGGGCATATGTCAGAAGAGAAGAATATATCGATTTTTCATTAACCTCAAACGTGAATCTTTTTCATCAACCTCAAACGTGAATCTTCCCTTAAGCCCCAAAAGACTGTTTTAGTAAACTCGGCATATAAAGGAATTGTGTGGTTAGCAAAACGCCCAGCCGCCTTTACTCCCCAACTTTAAGTCAGGTACCCATTTAAAGCTGGGTGGACTTGGAGAGCAGGACCTGAAAAAAACCCAAAAAGGCTCCCTGTAAGGATGAGATGAAACATGTTAGATCCATTAAACCCCTTTTGGGTTTGTATATCTTCACAAAAGGGTTTCGTAAGGACATAGACAGACACAGATAGATAGACACATTGTTATATATATATATATATATATATATATATAGGTAGATAGATAGATAGATATATATAGATAGATAGATAGATAGATAGATTTTCATATAGATAGATAGATAGATAGACATATAGATAGATAGATAGATAGAAAGATAAATAGATAGATAGATAGATAGATAGATAGATAGATAGATAGATAGATAGATAGATAGATAGATAGACAATAAAGAATAGTGTAACGTTAGGTCTATAGATTAACGTTATGTATTTTTCTAAAAAATTTATACACTCAATGAATGAGGCAAAGTCCCACGATTCTAATGGCATTTATTATACGATAAGAAAAACATACATGAAATGAAAGCACATTAAAGCAGTATTCAAAATGCCTGAATAAAAATATCAAAGTATTTTGCCGTCCCTAAAGATTGAAGTAGAAATACTTGATCAATAATAGATTCTGATTTTATACAATATAACGTCTCTTTTAGTATACTACAGTCCTGAAGGATTGAAGTAGATATACTTTAACAAGTTGCAAGTACCCGACTTTGCCCGGGTTTAAAATAAGGTTTTCTGCTTACCTTCTGTTTTCTCCCTACCCCCTCTCTCCCTTCCTCTCTCCCTTTCCCTCCCTCCCTTTCTCCCTCCCTCCCTCCCTCAAATCTCTCTCTCCGTCCCTCTCCCATCTCCCTCTCTCCCCTCTCCCCCTCCTTCTCTCCCCCGGTCCATCCTCCCCCCTCCTCCTTCCCTCTCTCTCCCTCCCTGCCCCCTCTTTCTCTTTATCTCTTCCTCCCATTTCTCCCATCCTCTCCCTCTCTCCTTCCCTCCCCTCTCTCTCCCTCAATAACCCCTCCCTCCTTTCTCCCTCCCTCCCATTTCCACCTCTCTCTCTCCCTCCCCCTCTCTCCCCCTTCCTCCCTCCCCTCATTCCCTCTCTCTCCCTCCCTGCCCCCCTCACTTTTTATCTCTCTCCCTCGCTCTCTCGCATCCACCCCTTTCTCTCCCTCCCTACCCCCTCTCTCCCTCCCTTCCTTTCTCTCTCCCTCTCCCCCTGCTCCCTCTCCCCTACTCCCTCTCCCATCTCCCTCTCTCCCCTCCTTTTCTCCTCCCTGTCCACCCCTCTCTCCCCCTCCCGCCCTCCCTCCTACCCTCCCTCTCCCGCCCTCCCATCTACCCTCCTCTCTGTCTCTCTTTATCTCTCTCTCTCTCTTTATCTCTCTCCCTCCCCCCTCTCTCTCTATATATATATATGTATATTAGGGTGATAACTATTTTCATTATTTTTTGTAACGAAACTGAAACCCCTCACATTCGAGGAACAATTATATGTAGATGACAGTAGCAACATTAATTTTTTTTTAAATTGAAAAAAGTTCCCCCTATTTTTAATTTTTCGTTCACATATCGCGCAGTTTGAACTCGCCCCAGCTTGGGGTGAGTTCACAATATATAACTATTTCATTATTGTTATAACTTCTTTTATTTTCTGTTTCAGGTGCAAATATATAATATATATTCTGGAATATTTTAGAACATTGTGGAATATTTTTGAATATTTTGGATAAACTATCTCGTTTTCAGTGCAAGATTGCAAGTCTTACTGTCAGGATAGTGAAAGTAGATAGACATGGATAGATAGAAAGACATATTGTTAGACAGATAGACAGATAGGCTAAACAATCTCACACGGATGCCTACAAACCGTCAAATTCTTGGAAACTTCACTTTTCTGTTCAATAGCCAGAAACGGCGACTGGATCGAATCAAAATTATGATTACGGATATAGAATTGCTTTGGAGGGAAATTCTAGACTTTCCACTATTATCCAGCGCACTCATCAGAAAGAAACTCAATTGCCTGATTGATTTATATGACAAAAACAAAAATTTACTACAACACTTTCTCAGTTATTTGATGTCACCAACGTTAATGGAGAGTGGAAAAGCACGGAGGATAAAGAACTCTACCAGAGGCAAGTTAAGAGTGGAGGAAAGATTGGTTATTCAATGGTCAAACAAGCCCCTTTGGAATCAATCCACCCAAGAAAACGAATCCGACTATCAAAAACCCAATCACAAGCCAGCTCTTCTCAATCGCAACCTATAGAAACACATACAACTGTCTCAGAATCTTCGGATTCTGAAACCTCTGCTTCTTCACCCGACTTGCCAACCTATTCTTCCACGTCATCTTCTCCTGAATGCAAACCGAAATACCAAAGAGCAAGCACTACAACAGCGGGTTTGCTAGTACTGCAAAACAACATTTCTACACATAAAGCATATGATGTTCTTGCAACCATTGCTGAACAGGGTCACGATGTGCCAGTTCCAAGTCAGGCGGGTGTCTGGAAACGAGTAATCTCTGTAGGACGTAAAATGAAAACCAAAATTGTTTAAAAACTTCAAAGCAAAGAACTCTATTGTCTCCAGTTTGATGGTAAAAGAGTTCAAGGAGAAGAGTATCAAGTAGTTCTGCTGAAAAATATGACAACCGAAATCAAACTTGGTATTATTAAATGTGAGAGTGGTTCTGCCGCGGCCATTCACAAGGAACTACATCAGCTACTTGATGAATATGATGCTTGGAAAAATATTGGCATGATAATATGCGACACGACCGCAGTAAATACTGGTCGTTTGCATGGGATTGTAAAGCTCATACAGGATGATGTCTTGAGCAAGGGCTTTCAGAAGCCACAATATATTGGGTGTCAGCGCCATGTACTCGACCTCCTTTTGAAACATGTCATGAATTTTTTTATCCAAGAGCCAACGAGCAAACCAAAACTCAACTATTCCTTCATTGACCAATTAACACAAAACTATGTCACTCTTCAGGCTGATTACCGCCTCGTTGCGACAGATTGCATGGGATTGTAAAGCTCATACAGGATGATGTCTTGAGCAAGGGCTTTCAGAAGCCACAATATATTGGGTGTCAGCGCCATGTACTCGACCTCCTTTTGAAACATGTCATGAATTTTTTTATCCAAGAGCCAACGAGCAAACCAAAACTCAACTATTCCTTCATTGACCAATTAACACAAAACTATGTCACTCTTCAGGCTGATTACCGCCTCGTTGCGACAGATGATGTTAGCACAGACGAGAACCCTGGATGGCGAGATGATTTCAAGTTTTTATATGAATTATGTCAGGCATATCGTCATTACAAAACAACTTCACGTTGGCCTCGCATCAACTGGAAGAAACTACCAAATTTACACCAGGCAAGATGGAACTCACGTGCGATATATACTGTTATATCATTTTTTCTGATACCAGAGTGGCGCAACATCCTCACTCCTGCCTGCAACTTCATCTGCTACGAATGGGCAAATGCTTGGTTCCATTCTCAACACTATAATGAAGCGTCCTTCAATGAACTGTTTACCTCACTCATCAGGATAAAATGCAAGAAGGCAATTAAGTGTTTAAAGACCCATTGGTCAGTCGAAAAGTCATTAATTGACATTCCCAGATCTAACCAAATTGCTGAACGTGCTGTGAAACTGATGGAGGAACTTCATGCAAAATCGAGAAAATTTCAATTTTTGAATCTGAAGTTCATAGGAAAAAATATGTTTTAAACATTTCTTGTACATTCTGTACATATTACTAACTGATCTGTATCTTATTTGTTAAAAAGTTGATTAGTTATTATTATTACTCTTTTGAGTTAAGCTAAAAAAAATAATGTCCTTTTTTTTGAAAAAAGAAATATTTTTCCACTTTTTTCTTCCGAAAAAGGGGGAGGAGGGGGAACTTTTTTTAAAAAAATCAAAAATGCGATTGATATTCTTAAATTACACATAAAAGTTCCTCGATTGCAAGTGGTTTTATAAAAATATTTTTTTTGTTATCACCCTAATGTATATGTATATATATATATATATATATATATATATACTTATAAGAGGCATTTGTTGTCTGTCTGTCTGTCTGTCTGTTCCTTTATAACTCAAGATCCAGATAACCAAATAATGTGAAATTTGTTACACATACACATAATTACATGGGGAAGGTTATAAGACAGGTTTCGTTTCATATCGATGGGTAGTTTAATTGTAATTAATTTTTTTTTATTTTAGTATTTTACTATATTAAAGTAATCTCGACGGCGCCATAAATAAAATTCCTCTGTGACGTCATTTCCCTATGATCGAATAGAACTTGCGCGCTGGTGCTGTATTGTGCCTTTGTGATGCAAAGAATTGTTGTTTTTTCATGCTCTCTCCCCCTTCCTCCCTCCCTCATTCCCTCTCTCTCCCTCCCTGCCCCCCTCACTTTTTATCTCTCTCTCCCTCCCCCCCCTCTCTCTCTCTCTCTCTCTCTCTCTCTCTCTCTCTATATATATATATATATATATATATATATATATATATACTTATTATTATGGTTTCACACTTCTTCTAAAATCCTTCTTCATTCCTTTACCTTCCTCAAACTGTACACATCAGAGAGCATGAAAAAACATCAACACCTTAGACAAAGATTAATGTCTTTTGGATCTAACTTTCCTACCGGGTTCACTGGAAATTTTATAGAAACTGACTCATAGGCCTACAGTTAACCTTACTCTACCTTAAACAAAGATCTAACCCTGAACTTTTAATGAACAAGATATATAAATGTGGCCCTGGCCTTATAAACTTTTAAACTTGACTATTCAAATGAAATTTACCAACTTATCAGTGGTTCTAAAGTTGTAGGGATATACCTAAAGATATCATTAAAAATAGTATCAATGTAAATGTTAGAGGGAATTCCCCTGAAGTAGCGCACCAAATAAATTTCTTATTGAACGGAGAAAGATAATGATGCACAGATGGTTGACGAAAAATTAAACAGAGCATTGTTTTTGATACCCCCTTTTTGTGTTAAGTTTGAGGAATGTAAAGGAATCAGGAAGGAACGAAGGAGTCAGGAAGAAGTGTTTTATTGTATTGACGGAACGAACAAGTAGTATGGTAATTTATCGTAGAGACGTGGTTTAATGGTTGGTGTTCACTATTGGATAACTAGTACTTTAGATCATTCAATAAAGTGATTTAATTAATAAATTGAAGTGTTGTGAAATTGTATTAGTTGTGTTGGTAACGAATTAAATAAAGAAATAAAGGAACCAACGTCTCCATCCCTGATAGTTCATCGACATAAACAACAAATAATTATTTAACTATATTAATGTTTTTTTTTTACTTTTGGTTGATACGATAGTTTCTTAAATAATAATCTCACATAAATAAGTATTTAAATAATAGCGGTGTGGGTTCTGCGTTAAGTCGAACAAAAAAAATAATACAAAATTAGTCAACTCTAAATTCGACAAACGTAAACAATAGTAAAAAAAATCATGAAAAAATCGAATCTGTCGGAAACCAAAAATAATCTAGCCTACTGAACAAACCTAAGAGAATATAACTGTATGCAAAGGATTTGCAAGGTACAGCTAGTACTTTATTAATAGCAATACTAGCATTAAGTGTATTACTGGTGCTCTAATAAGATGATGTGTAATGGTATCCAACATTCGACGACTACGAAGTGTGGCTTTTTTTTTCTCCTTTAATAAAAAAGGAAAAAAATGTGTACTTAAATGCATTTGTTGCATCTTTTGAAGTATAACATAACATTCGGCATTTCTTTATGGCAATGCGAACCAGGCAATGGTCAAAGTCTTCTACTTCAGAAAAGGGTTTTCAAGGGTTACAACAAATCAAATCCGATGCTAAAAGGGTCAAGAATGTTGTATCAAAAATTATCTCCAAATAGATTTGGGAGTCATTGCCTAAGGGCCGAAACATTTCACGTTATTATCCATCACATGTAAAGTTACCAGAAGGCGATAGATATCAGTGAACTAAGATATCAGAACTGGTCAACAAAATCTCGGGCTGGCAAATAACGTTGAGCTGTACCCTTTGTTTGATGTTTTTTTTTATATGAAACAGTAATCAGAAATGAAATTTAAGGATTGTTTAGTTTTGTGCTTATATTTTTCTTAAAGCCTCTGGTATATTTTAATTGTATAGGTTTCCGTACCGGTTGGATTTTCTTACAGGGTTGGGCTTCTAGCCATACACTATCCCATAGCTTGGGACCTAACAGTGGCTGATATTATGAAAATGGCTGTGTAGTGAAACCCTCAAGGCAAGAGAATGGCTGGCCGCCCAAAGACCACTTGGAGGAGGTCTTGCGAACAAGAGATGAAAATTTGCACCCAAACTGTTCAGACTTGCGGAGCCGGAGCCGGAGCCGAGAAGCCGGGAGCCGCTACTTTTTGCTGGAGCCGGAGCCGAAAAAATCTCGCGGCTCCACGGCTCCCAAATGTTTTTTTTTTTTACAGCAGAATTTTTTTTTAGCTTTAAAATTACAAATTTGTTTGATTGTTTGCCTCCTACAATTTGTAATAGACTAAAAACAAAATGGTAGCTTTCTGTATTTAACAATTTTATTATAAACAGAATATCTGAAATAGAGCACATAAATTTATAAGGCTGCGGCTATTCGGATCCAGGTCCCAATAAAATTCGATTGTTATTCGGACCCGTGGCAAATATGCACTAAGCTTAGCTATATTTAAACTTTCTTAGACGGAACCCGAAAAAATAATAATACAGAGTCCGCTTAGTGAAACCCTAGACACTGAGTAACGATTAAATCATACAATTCAAACAATTATAAAAAAAAAACAATAATAAAGTTTATGTATAGCTAAGCTAAGTGCATATTTGCCACGGGTCCGAATAATCAGACTTTATTGGGACGGGGTCCGAATAAAAATCGGAGTTTATTGGTACCCGGGTCCAGGCCCGTAGACAGAGGGGGCTAAGGGGCTGACCTCCCCCCCCCCCGTTCATGACCTGAGCCTCCCCCCGTACATCATTTGAGCTTTTTGACAACATTTTAATAATAACGGCTATAAAACATCAATTTTGTTTTAGGGGCCCGGACTGAGCTGGCCAATCAACTTTTGAAAATATTAATATCAGCACGGGGGCCCGTGTCACCCCTGCCCAGGGACCCGAAATTTCTGTCGGTGGGCCTGTTCGCAACCTTGTAATGGTTTTATATATTGATATCTTCTGAGGACAACTAGCAACTTAAATAAGTTAATAAAATAATATTGACTTCTGACTTCACTTTTATACTTATGTATACTAAAATAATAAAGTACAAACTCCGTATTTTCTGAGTAATGTTATTTAATTTGCAAATTTACTTTTTAACAGAATTAATTTTATTTTAAATTGAATAATTGCGACTGGTCAATTTGTTGTTGATAGATCTGTTTTTTGTTTTCAATATTTTATAAGAACTATCACACAAATAGCTAAGCTACATTCGTGCATCTTTGTCGTTCTTCCCGGGTTGTACGTTTAACCAAGAGTATAATGATATAAATCAGATATCTATTATGTAACAATTGTGTAGCAGAACAAATGGTCAATATATTTATAACAGGAATCAGATATTGCTCAGCCTCAATAAATTTTTATCATTAAAACTCCTTACTATTTAAATTATTTTTAACAAAACTGCAACATGCCATGCATTATTGAAACGTAGTTAAAATTATATATTTCTAATAAATAGCTAAACAATCGGTACTAAAATGCACCATTCCAGATATGGAACTGCAAAAAATTTCTTGGGGAGGGGACTCACTGAGGTCCCCTCCCAAAACCCCTCCTCTCCGTCCGCAAGCTTTCGGCGCTTCGCACCTCCATCTTCGCCCCCCCCCGAACATTTCTTTTACCCCCACCAGGGGCGGAATTACGGGGAGGGGCTGGGGGCATGTCCCCCCCTCCCCCCAGGTTATCGCAAGTTTAGGTAATACATCATTAAATTTTCGAAATATTTTTTGTTCAAAGACCAATTTTCTAAAATGAAAACAGTTTTGCCCCCCCCCCGGGGGTCAAAGTTTGCCCCCGCCCCCTCCCCCGGTCAAAGTTTTCTAGATCCGCCGCTCTACCCCAGAATCAGTTCTTCGGCACCCCCACCCTACGTCGAAAAAAAATTCTCCCCCCCCCAATGCAATAATCCTGGCTACGGGCCTGCCCGGGTCCGAATAGTCACTTCGAATTTATCAATAATAAATATAAATACTGAAGTCTTTAAAATATTTTAAATAATGTATCAATGTACTATTTGCCAGTTTGATCATTGAAATAACTTGTTATTACTTATGAAAATGGCGACTAGTGAAACCTCGATGGAAAATAATGATATGATTCTGGATGCACTGAAATGGTTTGTTAGTAAAACCGACAATGGACAATCGCTAATATTTTTCAAGTTCCTGACTATGGGGGTGAACGCGGCAAAATTTGCATAACTTTTTATCAGCTGGATGTTAGCGTGGAGCAATTATAAAAATTTTGTCTCGTGTGATACTATCTTAATAGGGAGCCGGAGATGGAGCCGTCAAATTTGTGGGAGCCGGAGCCGGAGCCGAAAAAAAATATGGCGGCTCCGCAAGCCTGCCCAAACATGGATACAAATTTTAAAAAGGCCTCCCAAAAGAGTGCGCTGCAGTGTGACTGCAATTGTCCCTTTGCTCCGTAAGGATTTTAAAGAATTTTTCAAGAATATATATATATGTGTGTATATATATAATAAAACTCATTTCCAGTGGCAATGAAAACATAACCGAGCAATATTTTTTCTAATAGTACATTAAAATTGTAACATAATTTATGCATCGCGGTGGCAGAATGGTTATGCAGTTTGGACAATATTCACTTTTATGCAGACTCTCCGGGTTTAATTTCTCCCAGAGACATTTTCTTTTTATTGTTTTTTTTTTCAGAATATATCCTTTTAGTTGTTTTAATAAAAATTAACTAATTAGATCTCTTTGACATTTTTTAAATTGAAATAATTTATCTTTTAGGATGTTGTAAGAAAAAGAAACAACAACTAATTAGATTTTTAATTATTTCATCACTTAAAAATAAAAAAAAAAATTAACACAGAGGCGTAACTAGGGTGGGGGAGTCCAAAATCGAAGGTCCCGACGGGCCCCAGCTTAAGGGGAGACCTCCAAAATTATTGTTTACATTAAATATTAAGTATTACATAAATCTCATGTCATGGTATCGAATGTCATAATGCAGGGCCCCCAAATCCTAGGTTTGGCAATGGCTTTACAAGTCTATCTTCTTGCAAAGGCTTTGCAGGGTACAGCTAGTATATATATAATTCCCTTCATCGCCTAACCATACGGGACACCAGCCTGCAAGAGCAATTCTATTTATATAGATTTGTTGCGTTTGCGGAATTACCAAATACGTCAAAGCAAGCAAGACACATTTAACAAAGTTTGATAACTCGCGTTGTTTTCTGATTTCTTTGTGCAGCTGTTTTGGGGATAATCCCGATTAAGTAAATTGTATAAGATACTAAAAAATATCACAATGTTTAACTTAAACAATGCAATATCAAACCTATTTCGCAACACGCGCAACATATAATGCAAACCAAATTGATTATATGGGACGAGGCGTCAATGACACATGCATACGCATTCCAGGCAGTTGACAGGTTGTTACGTGATCTCACAGGTGAGACGCACCCATTGTGAGGGAAAACAAAACCATTGATTGGAGATTTCCGACAAATACTCCCCGTCATTCTACGAGGCTCCAGATCACTCAATGTCGCCAGTTGCATTAACAAGCAACCTTTGTGGCGTCACATGCATGTACTTACACTGACGACAAATATGGGAACTATTACTGACGAACAACATTTCGCAAAATGGCTTCTCTATGTTGGAGATGGGACAAATGGTTCACCTGTAACATTACCTTCACATTGTTTTCCTGTACATTCTGATCATGTTCAACAACTATATGGCGACCTCGACTTCTCAACTGTAACTTCGGAACAACTCAGTACGCGAGCTATATTAAGTGTTACGAACGAAGACTCATTGCACCTGAATGAACAAGTATTGAAACTCATCCCAACCGACGAAAAAACTTTCACCAGCTTTGCCTCCATCGTCACAGACGATCCCGCAGATCAACTTTCATTCCACCGAAAAATTTCTTAACAGTCTTACCCTTACTGGCATGCTTCGGCATACACTCAGAATTAAAATTGGTTCAGTCGTCATGCCAGCAAGAGGTCTCTGTAATGGCTCTAGACTGACTGTCACGAGCATTCACTGCAACGTAGTGGAGTGTAAAACTATCTCAGCTGTTACCTCACAAACTGTCCTAATTTCCCGGATATCTCTGACTCCATCAGATTCAAATTTGCCTTTTATCTTTATGCGCAGACGATTCCCTGTTAGATTAGCCTTTGCCTTGATAATAAATAAAGCATAGGGCCAAACTTTCAAAAAGATATGCCTGTATCTTCCAAAACCTGTTTTAAGTCATGGACATTTGTATGTTTCTCTCTCCAGTGTTCCTTCGTCCCATTCACTCACAGTCGTTTGTCAAAACCCACCCCATTTAGACAACTGTGTTGTTCAGGAAGTCTTCACCTGTCACTAAGTAGCGGCGAATGATACGCCGCGGGTCAGCAATAGATGTTTAAAGTGTTTCAAAATAAATTTTGATTTACAGAAAACATGCTTCACATTGTCATTGTGTCCGTATCAAAGATTGTGTCAGTATCAAATATTGTGTCTGTATCTTTCCCCCTTTCTCTGAGGCGTATGCTATGCCGCGGGCCGACTAGTATTTAGATTTATATATTAAAAAGAAACTCCAAACATTTTTAATTGCAACGTATTTTTATTTGATCATTAAAAATGAATCAATAACAGCTGATTCGAAAAATAAAATGGATTTTAAGAAGATTTATTTATAATATATAGAATGTATACATATTTTGAAAATAATTCCTGAAGGTCGGTATCATTTTTATTTGGTTAGGCTAAAAAATAGAACACATAATATTACGTTTTGTATTGCACAGAAACGTGGCATTTCTTGTCATTTCTTCTGGCACTTTATACCTGTTCAAATAAAGAAGGTAAACATTCAAATATAGTCATATATCTGCGGCTAAAACATTTTAAAATTGTTTATTTTAATGTAAATATGATTTTAATAAACATTGCAGTTAGGTATATTGTATTGCAGTAGCCAAGACATGGAAAGATGCAAAGTCTTCCTCAGTTTTATAGATTTTTTAGAATGCATACCAAGTATTAACTGGGTAGACTAAAAGTGGCTACATTGTTTACTACTCACTCAATGAATAGTATGCAATAGATCAGTGTTTCCAAAAGTGTAGTGCGCAAAGACAATCAGATAAAAATAACCGTAAAAAATGCAAGTTTTATTTTTTTCTAGGGGTATATGGTCTCACGTTATTAATAAAGGAGGTACACAGATGTCGATAGGTAGAGAAAACATTTATTAGATATTAAAAACATGGTAACTAACTTCATATTCAACGAGTTGTGTCCATAGTATGGTGAATTTATTAATTTTTTTTTCTAATTTTACACAGCTTATTTTATGGCAAATTTTTTATGTCTTTGTGAACAAGGCCATGAAATGCTTTAGAAACTATTACGTGTAATACTCATTGTAGGAATATATATATATATATAGTAAGATGTCAGAAACATCATCCTTACCTCTTTCTGAGTCCATATTTCTCTATCACGTTATTTTCTTTTAGTTGTATAATGCCTGAACAGGTTATTATGAAGGTTCTTATTGTTGGATTCTGAAAGTATAAGAAAAGCCTAGCATATAAATTGGAAAAGTTGTATAGAATGATGTCTCTCTCTCTCTCACTGACCGAGTACATGTTGCTTTACCATTTCTCCTTAATAGTTGAAACTTAGTGGCTAGTAGTAGACTATGGTTATTTCACTTTGAAATTCTTTCTAATCAAAAGTGAAGTTCCCTTAGAAACACTGAGGGCTCTATGGAGCAAGTGAAGTGTATATCTGACCTGTTTCAGATGCTAAGGAATATTGAGTGATTGTGCGGCTATTACAATGCCATCACTCCCTAAAAAATGCTCGGTGAACATGTGAACTTTCACCAGGTTCTAAAAAATCCTTAGGTTCGAAGTCGGGACCTCTCAATCGACAATCGAGCGCTCTACAAAGGAATCCCCAAGAAAGATGTGTGGCCAATAAACTTAAATGTTGTGTCGAACTCTTCGTAGCTGTGCTAGCTTTGTGAAAGTTTTGTTATGAGTCTGATCGTCATGCTGTATCAAAATCAATGATCTTTGGTATCAGGGTTCGAATTCTAGCACATGCAATCAGTGACCAGCATATTATGTGGTGCCACTATGACCACTGTACTATCAGCTATGACGGGGGGACAATTACTTTAACTGTTTATCGGATTTAAGAAATGAACGACGAATGTATGGTTTGGGCTGTCATATTCCGCGAAGAGCCACATTGATGTGTAACTCAGCGCTCATACATAAATGAATATGGAATAATGCATCAATCGTCTTGTAATATTCATTCAAAGGATAGTAGTTTAGAAATATTATTACTTAAAATATCACATAAATTGTTATTTACACTTTTTGATTTATTAGTGACATGAGTTTCTTTTTGTAGTCATTAACGCACTGAATGATTTTAATCAATTATATGTGTAAGAAATTACATTTTTTTTTATTCTCACTGCAAATATTGTAATTCATTTTGAATTTATATTAGCAACAAAAAGAAGATATATATATATATTATGTTTTGCTAATATTTGAATAAATCATGAATCTATCAGTGAGGATTTTCTCCATTTTCTGCGGTGTTAAATCCCCTGTTTGCTACTGCGCCATGCTATCAAATACTCTGAAGATGTATTCATTATAATCATTTGCAATAAGTCAACTATAACATCATGTGGGTAACAGGTATGAATGTGGAAACCCTATATTACCTCAGTATAAACCGTTTTGAATTGAGTAACATTACATTCAGGTACTGTCCATTTGAATTGTTTGTTTTGTTGATTCCAAACAAAATAACTTCTACAGTTTGAAGGCGTTTCATAGTAACTTGAACTGTCGCCATTAGTCCTGCAAGAATAAGATAACTTATTATTATCTTATTTCGGCTCATCGAATATTTTTAAAATATCGAAGCCATTAAAAAAAATCCTATTTAACATTCTTTTAACCTCTCGTATCTCGGAAAAGATGTAATAGTCTACGGGTATATAAAAAAAACTTATGTTTTGAAATGTGCACTATTCATATATTATTTCATATCTGTTCGCAGTGGCTACGGTAACATCAAGACGAAGTTCGTATTTTTTTTTCCGAGTTACATTAATAGATATTGTTCCACACCCTAACCCTAACCTTATCCCTAACCCTATCCCTAATCCTATCCCTATCCCTATCCCTAACCCTAACCTTAATCCTAACCTTATTCCTAACCCTAATATAATTGCTGGTACCCGAAAAAAATGCGTACTCCCACTAACCCTAATATAATGGCGCTTGGTGTAACGGTAGCCCCTCCACCGTTTATATTATTATAACTAAAATATGTATGTATGTATCATTCCAGCTCATTTTTTTTTAACACAGGGTATATTTTATATTAAGTATTGAAAAATTAACTTTTTCAAGCATATATTTATTTACATTGTCTTTTTAAATATTTGGTAGATTCAAAGTAAAGTAAAATTGATATCATTAAATTACTTCTCACATCAACTCCCCTCACGAACATGAACCCCTTTTGAAACCATCAGACCATCTCAATACCATCAGCACCTTTCAATACCATCAGCACCTTTCAATATCTTTAACCCTATCTCAATACAATCAATGCATCTCATTACAATCAATCCCCCGGACTACAATCAATCAATCTAACTACAATCAATCCCCCCGGCCTACAATCAATACATCTCATTATAATCAATCTCCCCGGACTAAAATCAATCCATCACATTGCAATCAATCTCTCGGACTACAATCAATCCATCTCATTACAAACAATCCTCCGGACAACAATCAATCCATCTCATTACAATCAGTCCCCCGGACTACAATCAATCCATCTCATTACAATCAATCTCTCGGACTACAATCAATCCATATTACTAACAATCCTTCGGACTATAATCAATCCATCTCATTACAAACAATCCCAGGACTACAATCAATCCATCTCATCACAATCAATCCCCCGGACTACAATCAATCAATCTCATTACAATCAATCCCCCGGACTACAATCAATCCATCTCATTACAATCAATCCCTCCGACTACAATCAATCTATCTTATTACTAACAATCCCCCGGACTATAATCAATCCATGTCATAACAATCAATCCCCCGGCCTACAATCAATCCATCTCATTACAATCAATCCCCCGGCCTACAATCAATTCTTCTCGCTACAACCGATCCCTCTTACTTAAAATTCATACAATTTTTTAATCAATAATATCTAATCAATTTAAAAAAAAAAAAAACATAGTTACAGCGTCATAAACTGATTGGTCGTTACAGTTGAATCATTTACTGAATAAATGTAGAAGATTACTCCTTGTGTGTCATCGTTTGAAAATGTTCTACTCAATGAAAAGTGAGGACGCTAATTGATTGGACAAAAATATGTTAATAATAAGTTGAAGCATGAGCAATACATTATTGTGAAAGTGCTGGGGGGGGGGGGGGAGGGGTCATTGCTCAACTGGCGGCACTTTATGTGCTGCACGAGCGTGCATCATTTGTCTGTTTTACCCAAACTTACGAGTTCAACCCACAAAAGTTCTCTGAGGACTCAAATCTTTTTATTGTTTATAAATGACAAGTATTTTAAGCCTGTCATACGACGGGCGGAATTTCATATTTTTATACATTTTTTTTAAAAAATAATATGCACACAAACACGAAACAATTTTGAGCGAGTGATGAACGGCAACCCAAACAACAAACAGTCTGCTTACTGATAGAATTACTAACGTTTAAATAATGTAGTTTGTTCCCTAAGGTAGTTTTTATATCGTGAGATGTATGCGTTGTAACACTGTCTCACTCGAAGGTAGTTTTCATATAACACAGTGTTACAACGCATGCACCGCACGATATAAAAACTACCTGAGGGAACAAAAACACACACTGTACATTTGCGAGTACATCTCGTTGTGTCCGCACTATTATCCTCCTCCGGGTCGAAAGCAAGTCACATGATCGGTTAGGTCGGAAGCAAGTCACGTGATTACTTTATCAAATACTATTGGTGGAACAGAAACACACTAGTCTTGTATTAAGTAGATGTAAAATGAATCTCCACAAATAGACCAGATTTTTCCAAAAAGTTGTTTACTAGGGCAAAGGCAGATTTTATATAAAATTATAGTTAAATACAACAACCGCTCTGTCAGTGTATTGAGCAGCATTGCACACTGCTTTATTACTCTTAATTACTCAGTAACTGAAATTTATCCTTCAAATTCAAAATACTTTTAGTGTGGGTTTTTTAATTAATGACAATCTTATAACACGCATGGAACCTTAGATGGTTTCAAACTGAGTTGAAGCGATAAATTAAATCTGCCACAATTGAGGGGCGTGGACGGCATCTGCCAGGCTTAAATATAATGACACATCAGATAGATAGGTGGATAGAAATAAAGGCCTAGATCTATAAATAGATAGATAGATTGCTGGATGGATGGATAGATGGATGGATAGATATATAGTT
>JAGDYQ010000092.1:1684672-1695287 GCA_021962125.1 Bulinus truncatus
AACAATGATATTATTCATTCCTACGATAGCATTGTTAGCATCGTCTCTTGGATTTGCATAAGAATAGATCGATGTACTGTAAAAGAAATATGTATTTCTAAACTTTTGGATCCTCTATATATGTGTATAGGGGATTTTGGTAGCCGTGCGATGTATCGAACGCTCGACTCCGATCGGACAGACCTGAGTTCGAGCCTCAGAGAGCTTTGGTTTTTTTTTTCAGATCAGGTGAAAGTCAACAAGTCAACTCAGCTTTAAATGGGTACCTGGCTTAAGGACGGGGAGTATAGGCGGCTGGTCGTTGTGCTAACCACACAATCCCTTTACATGCCGGGTAACTGCAACAGATGAATTCTACACCTCATCTGCCTTTGATGATACCTTAGGAGCTAAAGGGGAACTTTCACATATTTAGTGTATTTTTTCAGAAGTGTTATGAATTTAATGAATGCCCTAAAATGTTAGATACTGGCATTTAAACCCGGCGTTGCCCGGAAAGATAGTGTCCCATAAAACTTTTATGAATAGATGTAATAAATTGTAATTATTTCTTTTTGAATAGTTTGTTTTTAAGTATTATTTGGATGACTGTGTTCATCTCTTTTGTGGTGAATTTGAGCAGTATTATTGAATAATATTTCAATATAAGGCTTTTAGTACAATCTGGAATACTAAGGTTTGTGTGTTGTTGTAAAATTATATTCCATCGAACTAATAGAGAGATTTGTGTGGCTAGCCAAAACCCAGACGTTTTCGATTCTTTAACGTATGTCAGGTACGCACTCCATGATATTTGAACACTGAGGGGTTAAAATGTAGTCACATGCTTTCATGAAATCGGAAACGTTGTTTACAAACCCAGTTTAATGAAAATATCGCATGTCATTCTCAAATACAGACAGTAGTACTCTACGGTCTAGTACAGGAAAATTCGAAATTTGATGGAAGACTTGGGTCGTGTATAAGCGGTGAAACCCTGAGTTTCCCGCACTAGGTGACACCAACCTTCAGTGGCGTAGCGAGCTTAACTCGCGCCCGGGGCACAATACATATTAGCGCCCCTCCTTATTCGAAAACCATATAATATTAAATGTAAAATATACCATTTGGCGCCCCTTTGTGAGTATCGCCCGGGCAATGATGTCCTCATTGTTCCCTCCCTCCTCTATTTGTCACTGCCAACCATTTACCTACAATACATTAAGATATCTAAAAGAAAAAAAAAACGTATTGTGTAGGTTTAAAATCGCCATCTTTACATAATAACCATAAAAGCAAAAGATAGGTAGAAACGTCCAGGGAACTTTAACGCGTAATATTCACTCATGACTTATTGGCCACTCAGTCATGACTTGTTGGCCACTCAGTCAGTCATTATTCATGAAAATTCAAAGTAACAAAAAAAATACTGAAGCAAAATAATAAACACTCCAGATCTCTAATGCTTACCTCGCTTGAGTCTGTTATCGTTACTACGTTGATTATTGCACAGGTATATAATAGTATTTGTGATAGCGTCACCACAGATTCCTGAGCGATGGGCTGGGTCAAGACTGGAATAGCAGGTTTTTGTTGGTACCGCCCCTGTATTCGTCACATTGATCATTAGGACCATCATGAGCGTGCATACCTTGACAAGGACCATCTTGGTTGCAATGTTTCTGACCTGGTTGGTAGATCTTCTTCAAAGATTGAACCGAAAGCATTAATGCGTTTATATATCGAATTGGATTATGAACTATTTCAATCTCTGTAAAATTTATCCATATAATATAATCTAGCATTAATCTATATATCATAATTTCTCTAAAATTTCTCTATCATTATCTAACTGCCTTCTATCTTATCTGACATCTCAGCTTTCTGGTTGGTAACGTCCCGTTAGTAGACTTCTACATCCGTTACAATAAATCAATCTGTCATTTACATATCCATGGTTTAAATCATTGTCTATCTAAAATGTATATATCTATAATTATTTATCTAACATCTATAGATTCATAATATTTGTATTATGTATTTTCTATCGTGTAATTGATTTTTTAAAGATCTTTCTGTCGATGTCTCTCGTTTTCTACCATATATCATTGTAGCTTTTTTTAAGTAATTCATACATCAATTTTATATATATTCTAACTTTACCCTGCAAAACCTTTGCATAGAGTTATATCCCCTTAGGCTTGATCGGTAGGCTGAGATATTTTGTTTCGGGCAGATCAGATTTTTTTATGTTTGTATTTTAAATTGGGATACTGTTGTATTAATTCTTTACTATCGATTTAAAGCAGAGCCCAAATCGCTTATAGTTATATAACTTCCAATCGATCATAACCAATTTGTCAGTTTATAAATCATCTTCTTACCAATTAATTTATCAACATATCCATTGTCTATGTAACGTATTTATTCCATTAAAGTAGCACGTCGTCATCTTGAATATGAAATATTGCTTATAGATTTGTCAGAATTTAAAATTTTATATATATAAATAATTGAAGGGTAACTAGAAAATACATTTATTATGATATCAATTTCATTATATATATATATATATATATATATATATATATATATATATATATATATATATATATATATATATATATATATATATTAACGTAAACACAAACAAGTTCACATACACAATTATCTGTTACATTTATTGATATAACATATGTGTTCTCTAGGTTACGTTCACACATATATATCCTATTTCTCCAGCAAACTATGCTATGTTTGGTGGAGAGCGATGTAATTTACATGTATTTTACATTAATTTAAATACATGACATACACAAATTAATTATAGCCCAAGCTACAGTAGTCGCAGGTTTATATATAGTCCAGCAATGCGACAACACAAAGCAAAAGGTACCCATCCTTAAACGTAGTACAAATGTGTTTCATCAATTTCATTATAAAGGAGAAATAAGTTACTCTACTCACCTCTTGAAACAGTATGTCCGGATGATCTTGACTGTTCGTTAGACAGTCGTACTTAAATAGTCAAAGACTTTACACACAGAAAACAACATGTCACTATTGACAGCTCTTAAAGCTCAGCTTTCTGGCTGGTAACGTCCCGTCGATGGACTTCTACATCCGTTACATGGCTGGACTTTCAGCATGGAAAAGGTTTCAGTTGACAGGTGCCAGGTATAAACAGCATTTCTAGCGAATTCATTACAAGTATCGTCTGTGCTATGATAAAATAAAGTATGAAATGACGTGTAGAATTTCTACCAGATGCTATCAGTCCTTAAAAAACATATTAGATTAGAAGAGGATTAAAATCACTAGAAAAGTTTAAAACCATTCATTTGAATATAAATATTCCAGATAGAAAAAAAATCTTCGGATATTTCGCCCGGTTGACTTTATTTGAATTAATTAGATTCCTATGCGTCTTACTAAATTTTTAACGTATTTATTTTTTTTTTTTTATATTACATATGCTGGGGGGAGAGAAAAGACTGTGTGAAAGAGAGAGAGAGAGAGAGAGAGGGAGAGAGAGAGAGAGAGAGATAAAGTGTAGAATAGAGAAAGAGAGACCTTGTAGGAGAGAGAGAGGGAGAATGTATGTAGAGAGAATGAGAGAGACTGTTACAAGAGAAAAAGAGAGATTTATGTGTAAGAGAGAAAAACAGAGACAGTGTGTAAGAAATAATGTGTGTAAGAGAGAAAGTGTTAGAGAATTTTGTGTGTAAGAGAATTAGAAACAGAGAGAGTGTGTTGTGTGCAAAAGAGAAAAAAAAAGCGACGTAGATTGTGTGTAAGATAGAAAGAGTGGGATAATGCTTGTAAGAGAGACAGAGAGGTAGAGAGAGTTTGTTTAATACAGGGAGAAAATAAGAGAAAGGAAATAGAACTGAAAACTTTATACATACAGTATTTCTTTTACCTTCAACCTATTACCGTTTGTGTACAAAAGGGGTATGACTAAAATATAACCCTTTATCCCCATATCATATTTGGTGGAGCTTTGTATCACAGATAAAGAAAATATGGGTAATTTTTTTTTACATAAAAAGTTCACTTTCCAATCGACACTAATATTTTATAACATACAAATTTTCAACTTTTTCAATACAGGTTTCACCATTACAAATAAAAGTGACATAAGTATAATATTGATTACACAATGTAACAACATTTTTGTTTATATTAATTTTTTAATGTTTCTTACATAATTTTGGTATGATGGTTTCAGTGGTGCCATTGGTATTGCTCTATCATCAAGATTTCCTGAGAAAAAGCGTAGGCGTACATATATTTCGGAGTTTTCCTATATGTGTGATGCATTTATAACACAGTGGCTCGTGGATTTGTTTTTCTCTCAACGAGCCACTGTCAGTGGCTTTGTGAATTGTGTGTCTTTTTTCTATAAACCCACTTTTAATATTACTTTTCCTGATTTTAGTTTTTTTAAGGTATTCAGGTAAATCATTTTTTTTATAAATATTAGCACATTTTTTGTACAATTTTCTTAACAAATGCTATTGAGATAATAAGTTAGCTATATTCTTATGTTTATTTCCAGTTTAACTTATTACAACTGTTATATGAAGTGGTGGATATGTCTAGTAGATCCTGCAAGGTTTGTCCTGACTCATTCTGTTATGTTTGTGGTTACTATATTATATATTAGTCCAACACAAACTAAACACAAGATTGTCAGTGGTACAAAATTCTTTACTATATATCATGCTTATTTTGGAATGGACATGGGAGATCAGGACAAATCAAGGGCACCACACTACAGTTGTAACAGCTGCAGATAAACTCTGGATGGATGGCTACGTGGAATCCAACAGTCAATGTCCTTTCGATTCCGAGAATATGGAGAGAACCGACGAATCATCATGATGACTGTTATTTCTGCATGGTTGACATTTCAAAGTATAAAAAACCGAAGGATAGGCTGACTTTTGTTTATCCAAGTATACCCTCTTCGACTGGGCCAGTTCCACACAGTGATGAATTGCCTGTTCCTATCCCACCTCAATCCGAAGAAGCAGCTGCATATCATTCTGATGTAGACACACCGGATGAACTCTATGATGACTGTGATTTCAAGGAACCGAAAGATTCACCTTATTTCCCTAACCAATATGACAAGACACATTGAAAAAGAAGCATGGATTGCGTTTAGACATGATTTTCATAGCTATTTAGGCAGCAATAAGAGTGATAACTATAAAGAGCTAGTGGAAAACTTAATTGTACGGTACACAGATATGAAATGCAGAATGTCACTAAAGATGCATTACCTGCATTTACACTTGGAATTTTTCAGACCAAATTTGGTAGATTTGAATGAAGAGCATGTAGAACGTTTTCATCATGATATCCATACAATGGAGTAAATATACCAGTGCAGATGGGATGCATCTATGATGGGTGACTACATCAGGTGTTTGATACGTGATGACGACAAACTTCATAAAAGAAAATCAAGTTCTACTGTTCACTTTTAATTTTGAGATACTATTACATTAGAACATAATGTAACATGTAATATATGTATGTAACGTGATGTAACATGACGTTTTGTAACATAACATAACATTTTTGAACTAATAAATGTTAAATATTGACTACAGTTGTATCTTATGGAATATGATTAATTTAAATTTAATGTTTAATTGAATTTTTGGTATTGCGATCAAATGCTTAATGCAATAAAAAAAAACTAATGTCAGATTCAGACTCAGCATACTCCAATTAAATAAGAAACATCAAAAAAATTAGATAAACAGAGAAATTTTGTCTGTCTGTCATCACCATAGATCTCAACAACCATAAGTCCTAGACCCATGATGTATATATCATTTTGTAGGTCTTGGCCTGCCAAGAAATGACTTTTTTCCATTTCGCGATCTGACATCTATATATTATAATTTTCTCTCTCACTCTCTCTCTCTCTCTCTCTCTCTCTCTCTCTCTTACACACTGTTTGTCTCTCCACTCTCTCTCCTCTCATAATCTCTATTTAGCGCACCGTAACTCTCCTTCTCCCTTCCCTATCTTCCGTCTGTATCTCTCCATTTCCCTCCCAGTTTTATCTCCCTTGCCCCCTCTCCCTTGCCATCTCTTTTGGTAGATCGACACTAATTTGTTAAATTGCTTTGTCATAATTAGTATCTACCATTTTGTTATATATTTGAAAAAGGGGGGAAAAATTCATATTGTTTAAAGATAAGACATAAATTTACAGATTATCTGTTAAATCCTTCATCCACGTAACCTAATAAATATTTATTATGTCAATTACATATAAGTTATAACATATGTAACATTTATGCGTACTACACATTTATGTTAATAAAAGATCGGACAAATATGATTTTTTTTAAAAGTGCCCCTTACAGCTATATGTTGTATGGTAAAGAAACAAGCCTAAATACAAAAAGTGAGAATAATTGAGTGGTGTATAGACCATGACTATTATATCAATAGTTATCGCATTTGACCGTTTGTTAAGAACCAAATGTTTTTCCCAAGATCTTCGTGAAAGCTGTTTAAAAATTAAATGGGTACCTGATTATTTGGGCTTTGTGATAACCACGCAATCCCGTCATATGCCGAGGTTATAGAATAAGATGTATTATACACCTCATCTGCCCCAATGGACCTTTAGGGCTAAAGGAACATTACTTTTTACAAGTATTATTCACCATAAATATATATATATATATATATATAATCTCTATACTTATAAGACGCATTTGTTGTCTGTCTGTCTGTCTGTTCCCTTATAACTCAAGATCCAGACAAACAAATAACGTGAAATTTGTTACACATACACATAATTACATGGGGAAGGTTATAGGACAGGTTTCGTTTCATATCGATGGGTAGTTTAATTGTTATTAACTTTTTTTTATTTTAGTATTTTACTATATTAAAGTAATCTCCACGGCGCCATAAATAAAATTCCTCTGTGACGTCATTTCCCTATGATCGAATAGAACTTGCGCGCTGGTGCTGTATTGTGCCTTTGTGATGCAAAGAATTGTTGATGTTTTTTCATGCTCTCTGATGTGTACAGTTTGTGGAAGGTAAAGGAATGAAGAAGGATTTTAGAAAAAGTGTGAAACCATAATAATAAGTATATATATATATATATATATATATATATATAGAGAGAGAGAGAGAGAGAGAGAGAGAGAGAGGGGGGAGGGAGAGAGGTGGAAAGGGGAGGGAGGGAGAAAGGAGGGGGAGAGGGGTTAGGGAGGGAGAGAGAGAGGAGGGAAGAAGAGAGGGAGAGGATGGGAGAAATGGGAGGAAGAGATAAAGAGAAAGAGGGGGCAGGGAGGGAGAGAGAGGGAAGGAGGAGGGGGGAGGATGGACGGGGGGAGAGAGGGAGAGGGGAGAGAGGGAGATGGGAGAGGGACGGAGAGAGATTTGAGAGAGGGAGGGAGGGAGAAAGGGAGGGAGGGAAAGGGAGAGAGGGGGAGGGAGGGGGGAGAGAGAGAGGAAGGGAGAGAGGGGGTAGGGAGAAAACAGAAGGTAAACAGAAAACCTTATTTAAAACCCGGGCAAAGCCGGGTACTTGCAACTAGTATATATATATATATATAAATAGTAATATTCAGTTGTCTGAAAACATTAGGTCACTTTTGAGCATGAGCTCATTAAAGCTATACACCATCTTTGTTCTAGCGTCTAGCATTTATTCTGCCGGGGTGTGGTCTAAAATGTATTGAGATAATTAAAATATTATAACATAGATGAAAGGCCATATTCTCGCTAATCGACCGGAGAGAAAATAAATTGATTATGTAGTGATCAGACTTGGATTGGGCGTACGCCCTTCCCACCCCCAGCCCATGGCTAAGTAAGGGGCCTACTTTGGACTTGTTTTACCATTGCTTAAGTGACAACTTTGTTGAGGGGGGAGGAGGGGTCAGAAAATTTCCTGTCGTTGAAAATTATTAAAAGCCTAAAATTTGCAAGCGGTGACCATGGCAGTGTTTTTGTCTAGGGAACCCAGATGTAGTCATACACAGGTCTAGGGCACCCAGATGTAGTCATACACAGGTCTAGGGCACCCAGATGTAGTCATACACAGGTCTAGGGCACCCAGATGTAGTCATACACAGGTCTAGGGCACCCAGATGTAGTCATACACAGGTCTAGGGCACCCAGATGTAGTCATACACAGGTCTAGTCACCCTTATGTAGTCATACACAGGTCTAGGTCACCCAGATGTTGTCATACACAGGTCTAGGGCACCCAGATGTAGTCATACACAGGTCTAGGGCACCCAGATGTAGCTAATATATTTAGCTACCTATTGAATATATGTATTTTGAAAAGTTCAGTCTCTTGGAACTGCAAAACTACACGTTTTGTTTCCATAGTGCCATCATGCCAAATGCAAAGGTTGAGAATCAAGATGAAAATGTTTAAATATACAGGATATGTAAAAAATAAATATACATGAAAAAATTGTCATAGTTACAAATTTATATTTAATTAGCTATTGCGATAAAATGTTGAGCTTACTCATTTACAAAGCTACCAGCTATAAAAAAAGTTTAGCCATCATCTATTTACAGGATTAAAAAAAATTGGTTTTTATCGAACTACAACATGTCATGTGTTTTCTTAAGACACTATCAATAATGAAATAAATATTGCTCGCTCTAGCAAATAGATGATTTTAATTTATATCAGTAAATAATTAAGAGAGATGGGTATTTTAATCTCGTTTGATATCATTGATAATGTTTGCTACACAGATTACACATTTTTTTTTCCAAAATTATTTTTATTCACAATTCGTTACAAATTTACATTCAACTCTGTGACTATGACCACATTATATTAAAACAGTGAAAGTTGAAACAATTCCAGCTTATCTCACAAGTTTTAAATTTAAAGTAAACCATTCATTTATGTGTATTATGAAATCATCGCCATTGAAGTTATAGCCCCTGACACCAAAGGTTTCGAGATGTTAAAGAAAAAAAAATATTCTGTTCCGTAAGTAAGAGTGAAATAAAAAAGGTTACACAATTTATTTTTGACGTGGTCATCAGTGGAGCTCCGTACATGGGTCCTGTGCCCGTGCCATTGAATCCTAGGGCGTCAACATTTCCAGTAACTTAACAGAAATAAACAAATAAATCAATTAATACGAAGGGTCCGAGACAACAGCCTTTCTGCATGGCCTATATTGGATCTACTGGAATTATTATATATATTAATATATATTTTTACGTAAGATTTATACGTTGAGGGCAGACTCGCCAAATGTGTTACTTTGATTTTAATATGCTCACCAAATATGTAACGTCAACTTTTATATGTGCTAAATATGTTATATTTACTTTACTGACTCAGAACTCAGTTCAGTACACAATATATAAAATACTATAATACAACTATGATACAACTTTGCTCATATACAGATCCCCTACCTATTTTCCGTCTGCACAATGTTCATAAAAACAACAGGAAGCCATGTATCTATTTTTTTTATTAAAATTGAAATAGTATATAATTAAAATATATGTATTAAATCACAGTAACAGTAGTAATAATTATTGGGAAAAAAAATCAATTTCAAATTTAAATTGTCTTTTTTCTTAAAACTTAGTTATTTAATATTTTTTTTTAAATCAACCAGTACAGATCTAAATTTAAGCTTGTGTATCGTTCTAAATCCAATCAAGGACAATAATACAGGAACTCATTCACACTGCACTGATTTATACAACATTCACAATGGATATTAGTAATTTGTCTCTTGCTTAAAAAAGTTAAAGCGTTCTCCTTATTCAGCGCAGCAGTGCCCAGAACTTCTTCTGAATCTGTGTGAGAATAAAATAGAAAAATTTTTTCTCTAATTAGCAAGAATATGTATCTATCTATCTATCTATCTATCTATCTATCTATCTATCTATCTATCTATCTATCTATCTATCTATCTATCTATCTATCTATCTATCTATCTATCTATCTATCTATCTATCTATCTATCTATCTATCTATCTATCTATCTATCTATCTATCTATCTATCTATCTATCTATCTATCTATCCATCCATCTATCTATCTATCTAACCTTCTATATATATATATATATATATATATATATATATATATATATATATATATATATCTTTCAATCTCTCTATCTCTCTAGTATTTTAGCACGTCGAACGACGGGTGAACTTTTCTATTGTTTATAAAAACAATTGAATTAATGTGGACACAAGAACAAAATAGCCTTCCCAATATATCTTAATACATAATTATTATAGATAACAGACGACCATTTTTTGAACAGTAAGTCTCGTCCATTTTTCAAAACAATTAAACTGGGCTGTTAACAACCACAAAGCAATTGTGAGCGAGTGATGAACGGCTAACAGTCTGCTTACTGATAGAATCACTAACGTTTACATTAAGTCTTTTGTTCCCTCATTTTATTAAATATTTACTTAAAAATACCAATTTATTCAATATTTACTTAAAAATGCCATCACGTCACACGATGTAAGTGACAATTTTAATGTACTATTTAAATAAATTGCTCGATTATATTGACTTTGCTATTTACGAACGTGCTCGCTACAGTCTTATTGTTTACGTTTGACTGAG